>OX940811.1:31985558-32539724 GCA_954870605.1 Acer campestre | reverse complement strand
CGGCCTAAATGCCGTCGGAAATAGTCTTGTTCCATTTGAAAAGAAAAAAATGGAATACATTATTTCCGACGGTATTGAGGCCGTCGGAAATAGTCTTTTTTTTGTTGATCCCGGTTTCATGGAATAAATAAATAATTTATTATTATAATATTAATTAATAAATTATAATGGAATGTATGTAATTTATAACACTACACAAAAAATGTGACTTGTAGGTCAATATTTTAAATGTATCACTATATGTGTTTAATGTATCCAAAATTCACTGTCAACAAAAACTTTTAATAATTTTAATAAAATATTATTTATAAAAAAAATATCTCAATAGTTATATTTAAATAGTATACAAAAATATATATTTAATTAAATAGTATACAAACATATCAATAGCTTATATATAAATAATATGCAAAACACATCAGATATATGGTTATAGCAAAATGGTAAGGGAAACCCTTATTGGCATCCAGGTCAAGGGTTCAAGCCACATGAATTTCATGGATTTAAAGTGCCACATGCTGGGTGATGTGGCGGTGATGTGGTGCGTGTTAGGGTGACATGGCGCATGACACGTGACGAGTGACGTGGTGACTATCAAGTCCAGTCATGCTTTTTTTTTTATTTTTTATTTTATAATTCGACTATTTCCGACGGCAATAAGCCGTCGGAAATAGCGGTAAAGCCGTCGGAAATACAAGTAATTTTGACCACCTTGAATCACTATTACCGACGGCACTTTTATCTTTTCCGACGGCCATGACCGTCGGAAATAATAGTATTTGTGACGGCCCGTCAGTAAATAGTTATTTCTGACAAGCGTATTTGTGACGGCCTCTGACGGCTTTTCCCCGTCGGATCCCCGTCGGAAAAGGGTATTTCCGACGGGAAATGGTCTTTTCCGACGGCATTTAGCCGTCGGAAAAGACCATTTTTTTTGTAGTGAATTTTTGCAAGTAACAAGGGTAAAAAAGTCTTTTATGGGACAAGTCTGGACGAGCTATTTGGGAGGAACAATTTTTTGGGTTTTTTTATCTCACCTTGTCCCGTCTTGTCCCAAGTTATGGATGCGTCAAATGCGGGACAAGAGAAAGTTGTCCCGTCCCGTCCCGTCTCATGTACCAAACGCACCTATATGGTTAGACAGCTGTTAGTGATGACTAGTAGAGAGTGTACCAGATTTTCAAGTGTAATGAATATGAATGAGACACTGATAGGGCACGTGTCCAAACCGAAAATGACTTGTATATATGTCAATCTGCTGTTTCATAAATATTTCCTTATTTTAATTTATATGTACATGTGGTGGTTTTTTACTGTTTTGCTTTTGTGATGAGTTTGGTTGAAAAGAGGAAGATTACACGGGATTTTGCATGTTGAAATGAAAGCAGCTTACATCTTGACTGTGATTGCCTCTCAATGTATGGATTATTCAGTTAGAAAATAAATGTCTGAAACTATCATCATTGCGTACGTCATGATGCCCTTAAAACTCTTAAATCCTCGTGAATTAGAAACTATCATAAAAATGAAACAAAATATGTCATCATGCTTAATCTGATCCATAAACTCCAAATCTTAAGTTGAATATTTGATACTATAACCATAACCACTAAACCCAAATACTAATGTTTAAAATATCAATTGATTAGATTTATATTACATAACTCTCAAGTTGAGATTTTGAATTAAGAAATACTAAAAAAAATATTAGAAGTGTATATGGCAGCACAGAGTTCTTTTTTTAATTTGGTCTTGTTAAATTTGTTCCTCTATTACGTACTACCACAATCGGGATATGAATACCTACTTCCACAACATCGATAAAAAAAGAACTCTGTACATATTTATATTTATAATACTGTACATATTCAAATGAATGAAAGTTTGAAGTTTGAACATTGAAAGAGCTGATCCTCGATGGAGATGAATTGCAAA
Source organism: Acer campestre (assembly GCA_954870605.1). Classification (NCBI taxonomy): domain Eukaryota; kingdom Viridiplantae; phylum Streptophyta; class Magnoliopsida; order Sapindales; family Sapindaceae; genus Acer; species Acer campestre. The sequence goes on along the minus strand of OX940811.1, from coordinate 32,537,789 downwards.
TGCAAATGGATGATAATAAGCACAATAAATATCTTGTGATGATATCTAATTAGTCTATATATTGACTTGTACTACGTACTTTTGAACGTATGCGTACAAACAGAATTCAAATGGGAATTATATATACGCCGTACACGTACATTGCGTACATTGATTACAGCTTTTTAAATTGACTTGTAATTAATATTGATTTAAGCCACGATGTCATTACCTTGCTGATTTATAGTCATAGATAATTAAGAATTTTTTTTTTTTTTTCTGTTTTAAAATATTTATCTCTATCTTCCCATCCTTACATTAAAGCACACGTTTGCTTGAATTAATCCTAGCTAGCTAGTTAATGCAAAATCTGACCAGCTAGAGAGTTGAAGACCAGAAATATTACCAGCTTTATTCTGTCATCAAACCATATTTAATTAATTTGTATAAAGGTAATTACTTTTCTTTTTAAGTAAAAGGTACTACAGTAAATTTAAGTCAAATTCATTTTCATTAAAAAAAAATAAAAAAAATTAAGAAACCAAATTCATTTTCATCCACATATGAATTTTGATTTGAGTGAAAATTTGATAGTCGCTACTTAATTTGATATTGTTATTATTATTTTGACAACAGTTTTATATTGTTATTTCACATGCATGCCTTATCGTGCATTCCTGTGATTTAAATTTCCCTATTTTGTAAATATATAAATTATTGATTTTTTTTTTAATTTCTTTTTCCCATAAAATTATTGATTATTAAGTTTAAGGAAAACAATTCATTGAAGAACATGCTACAATAAGCCAGGGCGATCACCCAAAACAAAATTTGAAATACTAGGAGGATAGTCCTCCTCCCAAACAAAATCAGTAGCAAAACCTAATCCCATCTTAGCAAGATGATGGGCATCCATAATAGCGCAAAAATAACACTATAGCTAGGATAAGACTTGAGCAACTGAATCACATCCTGAATAATTAAACCCATCACAGCTTGAGGAGGAAGGCCTTCCTTGATAAGATTAACAATGCACAAAGCATCAGACTCCACCACACAAGGAGACAATCCCATCGATAGACCAATCTACAGCCCCCTCAAAACAGCAGTAGCTTTGGCAATTTGAGCACTAAAACCAGTTAAGATTGGTAGGCACTTGAAGCCAAAACTTCCCCTTTATCATTCCGAACAATGATACCCAAACCCACTTTCCCATTACAGCCATCTAAAGTCACATCCGTATTAATTTTAAAAGCACCTGAAGAAGGCGGGATCCAGTGGACTGCATCTCTATGGACCACTTTGTTTGCACCAACAACCTTGAGATTCGCATGGTGAAAGTTAGCAATAAAGGAACAAGCCCAAGCAACAGTGTCCTCACCCAGGAGGGAACCAGTCTTGTGCGCCCCCCACTCATTTCTGCGGATCCAAATGCACTAGAGGATGATGCAAAACACCTCAAACTCATCAACCTTAAGCCGATTCTTACAAGCCAAGATGAAATCCAAGAAAGACAAATAATCTGTAACGTTTGTCCCAATCAAAGAAGAACACGAGGAGCAAATTTTCTTCAACGAAAGGCAACCCCATAACGCGTGGGACATAGATTCAATTCTAGAGCAGCAGAGTGGACACAGGCAATCCACATTAATACCTCTCTTGGCTAAGTTAGCGTTCGTAAGAATCCAGTTCTGACAAGCTTTCTAAAGCATAATTTTAACCTTCAACGAGATTTTAACAAGCCAAAAGAACTTCCACCACGAATCCTAAGGATTAAGACCCGAAGTACCAGAGTCTCTTAACAGGGAGTAGCCAACCCTATGCCCACTTCGAACAGAGTTTTTTTCATAGTGCCAAAGCAAACCATCACCCGAACTAGAAGAAGAAAGAGGAAGGCTAAGGATCAAAGAAGCATCATTCGAATTAAATGAGCTACGAATTATCTCAACATTCCAACCACCAGAAAGCTTGATTAAAGACTTGTTAGGTTTTTTGTTGTTGTTGGCATGTATTCCATATCAAAACGTTGTTTATCTTGTAATGTTTATGTGGTCTCATTGATGATGATACAAAGCTTCAAAGAAAGATTTGACTACGGTACATACAAGATGATGACTTGTTAAGGGGAATTTGCTTAATTGCTCATCAAAGGTATAATTGACCTCATTCCTCTTACAAGGCATAGGCACACACACACAAATCATTCATAAGTGTCCCTACATCATTGTGCACCATTTATATAACACATTCACATGATTTTGTATGCTTTTGCATTGAACTCAAATGCTCATACATTTTAGAGTTGCATATTCTAAGACTATGTCTAGGAAATAACATTCATATGTAAACTTGTATTTGTATGTTTGTGTTTCTTGTGTTTTGGACTTGTTCTTGATCTTAATTGATTCCTTATTGAGTCCCGGTCATTTCGGTTACTCATATGTTAAATTTCGAGTCCAAACAATGTAGCTACGCTACTTTTCGTTCTCATTCGTTGAGTTGTGTTCGTCGTCGTTTTCCGAGATGAATTCTCAACCATTTGTTAAAGTTTCATAGTCATTGTTGTGCATGAGGGAGTCATGGTTCATAATCCGAAAACGGATTCGAAATCGGAGTTCGGATGCCCGAATACGGCTGAAGAACGTGAGAGGTGCGCGGGAGAAGCTAGGTGGCCAAAGGCCATGGCATGGGCATCCACATGTGGAGGCCGTGTACCACACGGCCCAACCAGCCCTCTGGTCCCGTGTGGCACACGTGCCCCACACGTGGGCATGGCTGGTATGGCCTGTTTTTATTGGACAAAAATGCCCTTCTTCCCTTCCTTTTTAAATCTCTCCAATTCCTTCCATTTGTTTCCAAGAAGAAAAATTGTGAAATCCCGTCTAGAGTTTCTCTCCAATTTTCTCAACTTCCAAACACCATAACTTTCTCATACGAAGTCGGAATTGAGTGATTCAAGTTGGAGATTTTTTTTAATCGAGTCCTCTACCTTTTCTAAGTGATCTTGTAGCTGTTTGATTGATTTTCGGAGTGATCTACTCAGAAAACCGAACCAGCTCGTGAAATCAAGGTAGAGTTCATATCTTGGTGATTTCATCTTTTTAAACCTTCAATTTGCTTGGGGTTTCTTCTTCTATATGTATATGTATGTTTGGTGAATGCTATTGAGAAAGATAGCTTCAAAATCAATCTAATTGAAAAGTCTAATTAGAGACACATGTTGACTAGAATCTTGGATTCTTTGTTTTTAACATGATTGGGAGTTGTATTGTGATTAGATTGATATCTAGAATTATTTGAGACTTGATTGATGCATTTTATGATTAATAATCCTTTATATGTGTCTTTGATCATTGATTGATGATATCTAGGATTAGAGCCTTTGTATGTGTTTTTAGAGATATTTAGGATTGATTTGTTTTTAACAATATCTCCTATCTCTAAATCTTTGGCTAGAATACTTGTTGAATACATTTTGTGATTCTAGCATTTTTATGTATGTTTATAACATCTTGAACTTGTGCCTCATGTATATGAATTGTTCAAGTGTTATTTGTGTGAATGAATCTATGAGTTTTATGTGTTAATTGTTTTCACATGCTCTAGGTTTTCATTCATGATTTTGCATCTAGATTTCTATTGCTTGTGTTTTCACATCTCTAGATCTAGTTGTTCCATAGAATGTATTGATCACATGTTCTATGTTGTTTTGATTGTTTGCATAATTTGCATTCACATGATCACACTAGGAAGTCCTTGTAAAAGGCATGAAGTCTTGGTTAGAGTCGGGATGACTCGGATAGCCAAGCAAGAAGTCTTGCCTAGAGTCTTGAGGACTTGGATAGGTAAGCAAGAAGTCTTGTCTAGAGTCGGGATGACTTGGATAGACAAGCAAGAAGTCATGGCTAGAGTCGGGAGGACTTGGATAGTCATGCATGGGAGGCTTTCTAGGGGCAAGTGTGCCTTGTATAGAGAGTTGGCTTATATATTGGTAGGCCCGGTGTTTGGTTAGACATAGAGTCCGATAGAGCGGGGTACATGGGATATGTATGCACTCTTGATGAATTTCTAATCTTCCAACGATGTTGGTTTGGTATGAATTCCAATATGTGGTTTACATCATTGAGGGATTTTGTATCTTCTAATAGGGATTGGGTAAACATAGACTCTACATGGGTTGGTGATCTAGGATTGGTCACTTTGTGAAATTTCTAATTTACTTCCCAAATATATATAAGTACCCAATGGTTGTAATTCAACCCGTGGATGTTTCCTCCTTGGAGGTTTTACCACGTTAAAAAATCCCTTGTGTTAATTCTTCCTATCTCTATCTTTTATATTTGTTTTTGTGTATGTTTTAATTTTGTAGTACAATCATCTCTTGTGATGTTTTTGGATATAAGATTTTGTAAAGTGTGAATTGTAAATATATTCTTTTGATCATATTTGTAATTACATTTCTTTTGTATATTGTTTAGAATTTTATGTATAGCAATATTTGTATATACTTGTAACAATTGAACATATATTGATATACAAGTATTCTTGTTAATTGTTTTTGTATTTTCTTTATATCTCATACAACTTATTGATACTTAGACAATGTATGAATGATCACATGATAACTTGTCATGGTATGATTGTTTGTGTTGTATGTAAGGCTACCTTGAGGGACAAACTTAAGTTTGTTCAAGGGATTGAAATTAGGTGAAAAACCTATTCACCCCCCCTCTAGGTACGTCTTAAGCAATTTAACCTTATTTGTATACTTTCAAGACTGGACCTTAGCATTCAAGCCCAGGATAGGCAGCGACCAAACCTTGAAAGTCAAAGGTCTAGGGAGCCAATGGTCTCTATAGATAGACACCGCAGAGCCATTACCAATCCGCCACCTCAAGCCCACATCAAGCAAGCCTTTCCCCTATACCAAACTTTTCTAGAGAAAAGAGTTCAAATCCTTACAGCTAGCCTGCAACACAGAAGAATCAGGGTAGTAAATACCTGTTAGTAGGAAAATGTTAACGGGGTCAAATTCCTATTAACACAGAATATCTATTGAAATGGAGAAATAACATTGATTTATTGATGAAGATACTCAATTTACACGATACAATGGTACAGTACAAAAAATGAAGGTTTATAGGAGGTTTAGGTATGGAGCTTTGAGACATGATAGACGATATCAATCTCGTGCTAGTCAATAAGTGGAAAAAGGCTGCAAGGTGTAAGTTGAAGGTCTAATTTTCGATCCCTTCTCAGTCGAGAGTTTTCTCTTATTTATGGGTCCAATTTCTTTTTTATTATTTTGATAATCAATCAATCAATCAATTAAGCAATCAATGAGACGTTAATGGTGGCCTTACTTCAGGCATGGGAATGATTTCCATAATCAAGTGATTTCCTCTCCTTCTTTGGCGATCTTGACGGGGTTGACTAATCCCATTCAAAGTGGAGCTTTAAAGGTGGTGGGAGAAGTCAACTTTCTTCGTGTTTAAATATTGGCATATACCGTCTTACTTGGAGCTTGATTTTGGTGTATCGGTCCATTTCTTCCTTGATAGTCTCCCTCTTATATCGTTCTTCCATTGCCTGGCAAATCGTTTCTAGGATGGGTTAAGGTAAGGTACCTAGATACCTTATATCTTGTTGGGTCATGGTACATGTATTCCTTGTGTATCGGGGTATCGGTGTACTGGAATACCAAATAAGACAGTAACGGGGTACTCAAATGTTGAAGTAGCGAGGTCCTTAGGACATTGACTTCTCTATTTCCTAGTACTTGGAGGTCTAGGTGCCCCTGATCTTGATTTGGATTTATAGCAAGTCTGTCTAGACGTATCAGTCTGGCTTCTTCCCGAGGTAGTGGGATATTTCCTGTAGTGTCTTCCTACTTCAAATAGTCTTGGTCTGGACGAAAAATTCTTTTTTTGAAAGCCTGCCATTTTTGATGGTTAACAATACCTTTAAGAACACGAGTAGCAAGCGAGCTCGGATGGGAGATAAGACGCCAATATTGCTTAGCCAGGAAGGATCTATTGAAAATAGAAAGATTGCGAAAATCAAGCCCCCCTTCATCTTTATTTCTACAAAGCTTCGCCCAAGAGCACCAATGTAACCTATTTTTCTCCTCTCTCAATCCCTATCAAAAGCGAGCATAAAGCCGGTGAAGGTCTTTTATTAGAAGAAGCCGAAACAAAGACATTGAATTGGTCGGAATAGCTTGAATAACAACTTTCAAAAGAACCTTTTTTCCGTCTACTGAAAAGAACCTATGCTGCCAGCATTTAACCATGTTCCAAACACAATCTTTGATGTCTATAAAAACTTGTCTTTTATTCCTCCCAGTAAAGCTCGGTAACCCCAAGTAATGCTCATGACAATTAACTAGGTTAACACGTAAGATACCAGCTAAAGAAGCGCCCACTCTCTAAGGAACACATTTACTAACGCACAAGGCTAATGAAGCCAAATTTGGTATGATTTTTGGCCCTCATTCCTGTCTCTTTATGCTTGATTCTTGGGTGTTTCCCCGTATTTAATATTGTTAAATCAAGCATTTAAGGTTTATTTAGGCCGCAAGAGAATTTGTGAAGAAAATGAGGAATTTGGTGCAACAAGAGCACAAGGTGGCAAAACAGGGCATTTTCACCCTTTTGATGACAATATGGTTGCTGTGGCGACAGGCAAATATAAATGAAGCATAGCTGTCACCATGAGACAAATGGCGACATTGTAGAACACAAGGCGTCACCATGAAGGTTGCCATGGCAACAGAGAGATTTTTTAAAAGGAATTCATATCGCCCTTTAGGTGTCACCATGAGACCAAGGGCGACCTCTCCAAGAACAAATAGCGACAACACACAAATTTCTCGTGTCACTGTTTGTACCATGGCGAAAAAGACAAGAATGGTTGTGCCAAGTGAATCTCAGATTGCGTAACCATTTGTAGCCATGAGGTCGCCATGGCGACATAAATAGCGACATCTTGCCATATCAGATTTTCAAGCAGTTACCAGTACGATTCCAAGAGCAACTATGAATATGCTTCTTCCCCAACTTGAAAGAAGATACAAGCATTACTTGAGCATGAATTTTACAGAGATTAGATCTAGTTTTTCTCTTCCATTCTTCATCTTTCAACTTCCTCCATTCTCTAAACTTGTACTATCTTTTCCATCCAAAACCTCAACACCAAATCTTGACTACTTCACCCAACCATTCCTCTCTTCTCATTCTCTACATCTCAATACCTTTGTTACTACCCATTAGACACTCACCTATCTAGACACATCCTCTACTACCACTCTTTGCATTAGGAGCATTAAAGGAGAGGAAGGAGCAAGAACTAAAGAAGGAGGCATAAGGGTGATTTCCTTATCTATCACTTCTTTTCTATTTGTTTGTGACTATGTGTAACTAAACCCCTAATCTAGGGGATAGATGTGAGGAACAATTGGTTGTGGGTATTTGCTAAGCTATTTGTAATTGAATATCTGTATGTGTTCAAAATCACTTTATATTTAGATCCTATTCACTATATGATTTGCATTGTATATCACTAATAGATCATAATCTTCTGTGGGATAACTTGTTGTGAAACCAATCTTGGATTGACACCTTTGATTGGTTAGGAGCATAGTGATTAGGATAGATTAAGTGGTGGGTATATTAACCCAACTAATCTAAACCTTAATTTGTACTAATTGATCCCACATTGACCCCTTTTCCTTAATTGGTTAGGCGTCTTGGTAGGAAGATGCTTAGGGTTCATAGTGATGACCCAAGCACACCTTATAAAACAAATGGTTGACATATAAGAGATTGGTCATTAAAGAGGCTTTGATAGCATTACCCATTCCCATTTGCAACTCCATCTATTTCCTAGCATCTATCTTAATTGTTTACATCCATACTCTTATCAAGATTGTTAAGTCTTCTATTTATTTTATCACTTTTTTATGTTTATTTTACTTGCATTTTTGTGGTTATGAAACCACACAACTATCAATTTACAATGATTTATTTTATTGCGCTTTAGATTAGTCAATCAATCTAACACATTACTCCATCTCCCTGTGGAACGAATCTTGCTTACCATTTGCTAAGAATTTATATGTTAAAGGATTTTTGAGCGGCTAAAACATGGTTTTCAAAAGATCAAACTAAAGCATCATTTTGTTGAGTACACAACGACGGACTCATCAAAATTGGCGCCCCTGCCGAGGAGTGGTAGCGATTGTTAATTGAATTGACTTTTCTTTGTAGTTACAAATTTCATTAGATAGCTTACTAACTTGTGCTTTTTTTATAACCATTGATAATATTATTTGTTTGTATATTTTCATAGTTCTTTTTACCTTTTTCTTGTGTTTTCTTTATCTATTCCATTTTCAAGAGTTTAGGTGTATGCATGGTAGGAGATCCTTAAGGAGAGGATTTCACCCATCATTGGAAGAGTTTAGCCATGTTGGAAAGATTGTGAGAGAATTTGAAGAAATTCCAGGGCAAGCTCTAGATATGGAAGGACAAGAACCGAAGAGGGAGGATAAAGCTTATCCTAGGGAAGAAGTGACCCAAGAAACTCCCACTAACCAAGGTCAAAGGATGACCATGGGGGAGTACTCTTCGTCCGCAATTGGGAATCAACCGTCACAATTGTTCTGGATCTAGTTGTGCAAAGATATGAGCTTAGGAGTATGCACATCAACCTACTACCTTCCTTATATAGGAAGTTAAATGCGGATTGCTTGCAATTCATGAAGGAATATAGCGCAATCATTGAGACGTTCCCGATCATGCAACTTACAATGGAGCAACTACACATGAGGTATTTCCAATATTGCCTAAAGGACTTGGCAATGAAGTGGTTGATGGGACTTAGGTCGGGATCTTTGACAAGTTGGGGCCAAATTTGTGGTGTATTCTTCAATAGGTTTTTCCCCGTTAGGAAGGCTAAGGAGCTTAAGGTAAAGATAGCAGACTTTAATGAGAGTGAAGGAGAGCTTTTTCATTAGTCTTGGGAAAGGTATCAACTCCTTTTGGCCCAATGCCCTCCTCACATGTTTACGGAAGAGTACAAGGTTTCTTGCTTCCAAGGTGGTCTCACACGTTTCTCTCAAGTTTTGGTGGATAATGCTTGTGGAGGTTCTTAAGACACAAAGACCGCAACTGAGATTTATGAGATATATGAGATGTTAGCACAAATCTCTCAACAAAGGAATGCTAATAGTGTTCGAGAAGGAAGGTTCGATGTGAATGCAAACACAGAAACTGCCATCGAGGTCTCTAGGATGAACAAAAAGATGGAGTCTTTGACATCTTACATTGAGAGCATGGGATTTTGACACGCCCTAATCGGTATTAATAAAACTATTTTTATCTATGCTATTCTACCTCGGTTATTCTACAGGGGCACGCGAGTGTTTCACCCTTGCAAGTGCACAAGTCGTTCAACTCGTATATGGTGTACAAGTAAGAGTTATCGGTCCCATGGGAAAACAACGTTTACGTTAACGTAGCTAGAAAGGAATAACCTTGAATTTACTCTAATGAAAGTCTAATTAAATTAACTAAAGTGATCAACACATTAACTATGCTAAGATGCGAATTGATTTAGATTACAACTACAATTATTGATTTCAAATTCTAGATTAAAAGATTGCTAGGGGAGAGATTCATTCAAGTAACAACCCATTTAGCTAATCAATCATTCATTAACCTCATTCACAAAGGCCTAAGCATGCATTTATTCATGACAAATTGTAATGTGCTAAATCCTTCACTTTAATCACAACCTAAGATTAGAAAAGTGATTAAAGGAGGTTTACTCAAGGTTGTTAGTAAAGATTCACAAGATTAGTAAATCTTTAAAACATAGATGGCATAAGTGGCATATGCATAATTGGTCTTCAATGCATATTGGTTCATCAAGCTTATTGCGCATTCAATGATAGATTGGTGGTTACAACCACCATTCATAAGGACTATAATAAGCACGTACATAACTTGAGGAAGTGAAATAAACATGATTGATTATATAGCAAGGTTATTTACAAGAATTACATCTAATCCCCTAACAAAGAGGATTTAGTTACACATAGAATAAAAACAACTAGGAAATACAAATAAAGGAAACATTACCAGTTGGTAACTCTTGAGAAGTAGATATGATCCTCTTTGCAATCCAAGTAAACACTTCTTCTGTGAAAACTTGAAGTAAACTAAGTTAAGGTACCAAATGGGTGTTTGGTTGCCTAGAAAGTTGCCATGAAAACTAGCTTGGTTTTCTAAGAGAAATATCTAAAAGAACTATTCTAAAATTAATACTTAGTAGCTTACTTTCTATATTTTACAAGTAGTGGTTGAGTGTAGTTAATAGAGAAGTAAAAATGGGATGGAAAGTACAATAAAGGGGAGGCCTTTATAAGACAAGTGAGAGTCTTTTGGTCCATAATCAAGGATAAAAATGGAAAGTGGATGGAAAAGGACTTGAAGTGACTGATTTTGGACTGGATTTGATCCACTTGCAGCTCATCAGATTCTTCCGCGGGTTTGTACTGCGGCTTCTTTCCCTCGGTATGAACCCGCGAATGATCTTCCCTTTCTACACAAACTACTTTAGCGAGAATTTTCTCTCTGGAAGACTGTTCTGAACTCGCTAGCTTGTGTCTGCGAGTTTTTTCGGCGAGTTTGAACTCGCGAGGCAGGGGATTTGAAGTCGCTGGCTTGACAATTGAATGGTCTGTAGCTTCCTTCAGCTGGTTAATTCCTACAGGACAGGGGATATGAACCCGCTGGCTTGTGTGCTCTTTCCTGCAGCTTCTCTTCGCTAGTTCTTTCCCGTGGGGTTTTATGTGTGAACCCGCGAGAACAGGGACTTCTCTATTTTTCTATCTTCTTTGCCTTCTTTTCATCAATTTGGACCCAAATGCCTTCGAAACGCCTAAGTTACCTGAAAACATTTATTTACAATGTTAAATACCTAAAATACTTGGAAAACGGTTACAAAACCAAGTAAACGGAGCGCTAAATGTAAATATTTGGAGTGCGATCAAGCTCCCAAACCTGACTTTTGCTCGGCCTCGAGCAAACTACAAATGCTAAAAAATAATCTAAAAGCACAATTCTACTATGTACTAAATATATGCAACGCACACTAAAACATTTCCGAGAGCCAAATTACAAAGATGCTAAAAAGATGAGATGATTCAGGAATAAAACATGCCAAAACCTCTTGTTAGAAGCTAGTACAATTATATCCCTTAAAAACACGACAAAGCGAATCCCACACTCTAAATACTCAGCTCCAAAAACAAAGCACTCAAAAGCAAAAACTCAATTCACCTTGACTCTATCCTCACCGGATTTCAGTCAAATTTTCTCTCAGAACCTAAGTTACTCTCAATAACATATGCGAGTAAGAGTGTATGTATAAGAATCAAATGTAACGTACATGCAATCAAAATCAACGCACAACTTATGGAAACTGTTTCATGAATGAATTGATAACCATAAACGTGGAAAGAGCATGCTTCGACATGCATTCCCCAACTAGACTTTCTAAAAGATCAACTAGGGCTTTCCTTGGTTGTAATGGGGCCAAATGGTGATATGGGTGAATTTTCATTGGAATTCTGAAGTTTTTCGATTAACCTTACTATTAATACTTATAGCTCATTACAAAGATGTCTATAAGCGTCTAGGCTAAGATTTCTTTTTCTTTTGTTCTAATTGGTACTCGGATTCGAGTACTTTTTAATTATGTACTGTGGCTTAAGTGTTTTACATTTGACACTTTTACAATGGCCAGAAAATTGCACAACTATCTATAATCACCTAAGTACACGCTATTTACAATAATTTTGAGCTATTCCTAAGCATTTACGACTCATGCATAATCCGTGATCACATACTATAGAATCCCAAGTATATTTATATGGGTATTTGTGGTGATGAAATGAATGGTTTGTGTTTGGCCGCAATGGGCAATTGGAGCACACATAACAATCATGGACAGTGTTTGAGCAATTTTGTAGTTAAGCACGCACATGCCTAGAATCATATCCGAAAGTCGGTCTAAAAAGGGAATACAAGTCTAGCAAGTAGTCCACAATTTTCATGTTCATGGGCATTCAATTATGCAAATGATATAATATAATTAATGAAGAGTGTTTACACTTAAAAGGTGATTATTTAGGCACTGTTTCTTACGGGTAGTCTCCACTATTGGTTGAAGCCGTGCTAAGTTCTATTCACTAAGCAAAAGAGAAAGGGACTATTATGCATTGCGCAATGTCTTCTCGAATTGCCATTGTGATTGCAACACTTTAGTAATTAATGCATGCACATCTTCCTTAACAACTCATACATCTTAGAATCTCATTTAAACAAAATGTATTCCATTGGCTCAATCGGAAAATTTTGATTTTTTTTTTACACAAACTCAACATTAAAACACTATATACACCATATACAATCATGTGAATGATTGGCAAAGTGTTTAATGTGCTCACACTCCCAAACCTAAACTCGACATTGTCCCCAACGTTCGCACACGGAAGACAATACAAAAGAGTTCCATGGTTTGGTTGTTTGGTCAACAAACAACTTCCCAATCCGTACAAAAATGAACACATAATGTCCTATCACATGGTATCACATCCATCCATGATGCTTCTAAATATCCTAGTCTACTAGATAGTATAATCCTAGGCACTATCAATCAACAACACAAAATTCCACACTTAGATCTAAGCATTTTACTAACTAACTAAAATTATATGCAAGTAATTATAATATATATAATAATGAAACTAAAAGTACTGTAAATACAACCAACCAAAAAGTACCAAGTATACAAAAATGCGGAATAATGTTTCGCCTACAAAAATTTGTGGAGTACCAATCTGCCTATATCGGTCTACTGCCATCACTGGTGTAAATGGTGCTAACACTGCTGGTGGTCATGCTGGAGCTATCGCTGCTACTGGTGGGGTCTAACGGTGTGAACTGAACACCTTTGATGGAGTATTGGAAATAAGTAGGCTAAGATGGAGGAGGTGTCCCCATGTACGGAACTATGCTTGTAGGTGACTCGGGTTCTTCCACAATATACTTCATTGACTGCGTACTCACACAGTCGAATCCCTCTAGAAGAAGCTCGATGCTCACCACGCACGACCAGTCATTCTACTTTGGAGTCAAAATCCCATCCTATGGCTTGTTGACTCGGATACCAGCTTCTTGTGCAAAATGGGTTATCAAACATGGGAAGAAAAGGCTCAAATGGGATTTCCGTCCCGACTCTGCTATACGCCTCACTATCGTCCCCCCAACATCAAACTCTAACCAGTTCTTCATCTGATATAGCATGATTGCTACCTCTTTGTTGACGTTCGTTCGGTTTTGGCTTGGCATAAGGGAGTAGCTGAAGTAGATGTTCCAGAAGTGCTCATTAAACCCCAGCTCTATCTGGTGAACCTTACGATCCTTGGTTTCCCATGGTATATCCTCAATCCCTGTGAGAGCAATCCCAAATTCCTTGTCATAGTTTTGGAAGAGGTCATTGGGTGCGTACCCGTCCTCCCATAAAGGGTAATCTGGAGCCATCAGGTTCTGAATGATTTGCTCGGAGTTCATGGAAATTGGCTTCTTTCGAACCATCACTGGAGCTCCCATCTCAAACTTGTCCAGGTCTATGCTTGTGTAGAACTCCTGGACTATCTTTCGGTTGGCCCTCTTTGGAAATGAGACATAAGCTTCCCACTTCTTGCTTCGGATCTCCTCAAAAATAGATGTTTGGCCTAACTCGTCGAAGTTGATGTCTTGCTCGATAATGAGGGGCCTCTAGGAGGTACCTTTGAGTCTCATCTTGAAGATTTCCTCCGGACTCGGCTCTTAAGATGCGGTCCCTTTCCCTTTTCATTGTTGGGATGCATCTCCCTCATCAAAGGTTTAGGAAGCCTTCCTTTTTGGTGCCATCTGTGATTAGAGCAATAACATGCATAAAAGTACTCCATAAACGTTAGTAATTGGGTTAATGAACCCAACAATTTAAAACTATATATTAACATCCTAAACTATACGTGTGTAGTGTGTTTGTGTCTAATTCAATATGTTTCACATCCTTGCATAACTCAATTTCTCAGTTCACTTCAATTTTGCACATAACAAGTTTGCAACATAACTTGACATACATTTCTTCATCCAATCAATCCACTTCAACATATGCACCTCCAATTGCACCACATATCCCTTATTCAATTCAAGTGTGTGCATACAATCCCTGTGTTACCAATTCGTCTCAAAATTGTGCACATACAATCCAATCAACAATCACCACATATCTCTTATTCAATTCAAGTGTGTGCACACAATCCTTGTGTTACCAATTCATCTCAAAATTGTGCACATACAATCCAATCAACAACTCATTTGTCTCAAAGTTGCACACACAATTCCTATTACAATATGTGTTTGATTTGTGCAAAGTACATGTTCCATTTTTGTAGACAATACATGTTCTAATTGAATGTACAACATCTTGCATAATCAATCCCATATACATGCATCATTTTACCAAGACATATTCAAATATGCATTTCATATCAATCAAACCCTATCATACCATCATCACAAGCATGCATACACCATCTTTATTTTAATGAATTCCATTACAAGCTTGCATACACTCAATAAAATAGTTCATCAAAGTCTCAAGGTACAATTTTCGGTAAACAACAAACCCTAACACTAGAAGTTTGCAAAATTGAAGCAATTCTTGGGTAATGTTGGTCGAAATTGGTCCTAGCATGCATATCTAACACATACAACATCAATCAATTCAAAACAGCTCACTTGAATTCAAAATTTTCCAAAAATCCTAACTATCTCGATTTGAACATGCTTAGATGATTTTGACAAGAATTTGTGATTTAAAGGAGATGGAATTGAGATTACATACCTTTGCCTTGATTATACGAGTGGATTCGCACAAGATTGTAGGGGATTTGTGTGATTTGGCGTGGAAAGTTAAGAAACATTTGAAAAAAGGGAAAGTGTATCGCGAAAACGATAGGGGGGGTTTATATAGTGGGCCAGGAAAGTGGACTCCCGCAGTTTTATTTCCGCGGATGGAAACTGCAGGGTCCTAATTTTCCCCAAAAATGCAACGTTTCACCTGAGTAGGGCTTGCCGCGAGTTACTGTCTAGCGGGTTTATGTCCACGAATGGAAACCGAGGAATGCTTCCCCATTTCAGCGACTTCCTTCCTTCCTTCCTTCCTTCTATCTCACGGGAATATTTCAACGGAAAACAAGCTCGCGAGAATTCCCTTCAAAATCTTTCAACTTCCTGCGGGTTCAATCCTTTCTGGTTGGCAGGAAAATTTCTATGGAATGAACTAGCTAGATTTCTTGAAATTTCTTCCACGGTTTCATATGCTTCTAGCTGGCGAGCAAATTCTAGCGGATAAGTTTCATGGAAATTTCCATTCTTTCTCTGCGAATTTTGTTCATTCTGGTCCGCGTGAAAATTTCTGTCGAATTGAGCTTGCTGAACTTTCCTCTGTTTTCCTTCCATAGGTTCCTTCTTTCTGTCTCGCTGGCAATTTCCAGCAAACGAACCCGCGGATAGGAATTCACTCCATTTCAATCCATTGTGTTTCCTTTCTTCAATTTCCTATCACTTGCATGACATGACACAACAAATACACAAAAATACCACATATATTTCCTACATTGCTTAATCTATACTAGAAAGCTTAAGATATAGTTAGGACTTCAAACCCCAAAACCTTTCTTTTGATTCCCCAACTACTTAAATATGAATCTTAATGCTCTTAGGGCAAACAAGAGATAGACTTGAGGTGTTCAACATCCTACACTACACTTTTGAAACAAAACGAACTTATTCAATATTTAAAATATGTACAATGCAAGTGTTTGCTAAGCATGTCTTTGATGTAAAACATATGCATACTTAAGCAAACACTATACCATTCACCTCCTCCAAACCTTATCTAGAATAGGTGGCATAATAACAACACAACCCTTGTCTTTCTTTTTGACCCAAAGGGGTCCCTTTCCACCAATTCCCTCCAACTTGGATTTTTCAACCCAAGTGGACTTGACACTTGTTTTAGGAAATGGGGTGATACTTCTTCGAACTTGCCATCTTTAGTTTGGGCAATTAGGCCTAATGTGGCCTATTCTATGACAGTAATGACAAGTGGGAATGAAAGTAGAAAATGTACCTCCTGATGTAGTATTTGGATATTGAATGTTGTTTTTCCTTCTTGGCCTTGACCTTGGTTTTGGAGCAAAAGGCATGGGTTCCTCATGTGATACATGCATTGTCTTCCTTGGAGGTGGTTCTACCATATCCTTGGACTTGACCTGAGTGCCTATCTTTGGCATAGCAAGTTTAAGCTGATTCTCCCTATCCTTTTCTATCAAGATCTCTAGGACCTTGTCCTTAGATTTGATCTCTTCCTCCATGATCTTCATCTTGCCTTCGAATTCCTTACTCAAGGACTTATTCCTTTCCCTAAATTCATCTTTCACTAGGGAGAAATCATCTTCGATTTTGTCTTGGAGGGCATAGTTCTCCTCTAAAGCCTCATCAAGCTTGGTAGTCAACTCGAAGTTCTTTTCCACCAATTCTCTATTTTCCTCTTTGAGTTGAGCTATGGTGTCTTCGTAGCTCGATGAGTCAAGCCTTAAAAGCGGGGTTTTGTTAGTCACCTCGTAATGAGCGAGTGCTAAGTAATCCCTTAGAATGAAGTGGGGTTCATCCTCATGTTTAGTACTTCCAATGTTGAAACAATCACCACCCTTTAACAGGTTCTTCATGCTCAAACACTTCGAATTTTGTTGTTTGACATAAGACGGTTATGGAGAGCCGTCCCTTGTGGACATCTATGATTGCTTTGGCAGTTGACATAAAAGGTCGCCTTAGCAATATAGGCATCTCCTTAACCTTAGACGGATCACTCTCCATCTCCAAAATAGCAAAGTTAGTTGGGATGATCAATTCTCCCACCTTAACTAAAACATCTTCGAACACTCTTGTTGGATGTCGTACTGAGCGGTCGGCTAATATCAACTCCATGGTCGTTGGTTTCAATCCTTCTAATCCTAAATCCTTAAACAATGCATAAGGCATTAGATTGATTGAAGCTCTAAGGTCTAACATTGCCTTCTCATTCCGAGTTTCACCAATTGATATGGTGATGATGAAACTCCCAGGATCCTTCATCTTAGGTGGCAATGCCATCTCCATGGCTACACTTGCTTCCTTGGAGATCACTATCTTCTCCAAGAATTCCTTCTTTCGTGCCTTTGAATTAAGTTCCTTGAAGAGCTTTGCGTAAGCTGGCATCTTTTCAATGACTTCAAGTAGGGGAAGGCTCACATTCACCTTCGACAGAATGTCGTATATCTCCTGAAAATCTTGATCCAACTTCGTCTTCTGAAGCCTTCCTAAGAATGGAATTGGAGGCACATAGGGGTTCAAAGACTTATGTATCCTCGAGGTGTCCTTGTGACCTACCTCCGGTCCCTTACTTGTTCTTACCCCTACTTGGGTATCTCGATCTTGATCACTAGGCAGTTCTCTGTCTGCTAAAACACTAATAGGATTATTAGAAATTTTAGGTGGAGTAAGGTTAGAAAGTACCTTACCATTTCTGAGTACTGTGGCAGCCTTGGCTTGATCGGATTGACTAAGGAGCTTCCTCGGCTCCTTCCTCTAACTCACTTCAACATAATGCCCTATTTGTCTTTCTAGTGTCTTGACCACCCCTTCCATAGAGGTCATCCTCGTGTGGTTGGCATCATTTGTGTGGTATTGGTTAGTGGCCCTATACTCATTGTCTTTCTGGCCTTGCTGGTGCCAAGGTAAGGCTTCTTTCACCTTCCATGGTTGGGTACTCTGTTGTGGTCTTAGTTGGTGTCCTTGGGGTGGATACCAGTTGTTGTTGTTGTTGTTGTTCTGTTAAGGCAATGGGTGATTCAAACAATGGTTGTTCCCATAAGATAAGTTTGGATGCCTACTCCATCCCGGATTGTATATGTTGGAAAAGGGATCGTCATGCTGTCTTGCCTGACGTGGTGGATATACAACTTGAATTTCCTCATTTCTAGATGGAATTGTCTCCGCCATGGAATACATGTTCATCCTATGGTTCTCCTTCACACATAATTGATCAGCCACCATTGGTTACTTCCCAAACCTACTCATGAGAGACTGAATATTTCTATTCATGTCACTCATTTGGCTTGCTATCTCCTTGCTCACTCCTCCTCGATTTCCTTGAGTGTTCCTCTGTTGGGAGTTCTGTTCAAGCATTTCATACTTATCAAATATGTACTGTGGCGTCTTCTCTCGCATCGCTCCTCCACATGCATTATCAAAAATTTCTTGTGAGAGCCCTATCAATCCATCGTAGAATGACTGAACTTGTGACACCAAAGTATACTTGTGGTGCAGACACTGTGCTAAGAGAAGCTTGAATTTGCCCCAGGATTCTTGAAATGCATCTCCTTCCACCTCCTGGAAATCGACTATCATACTCCTTATTTCCTTAGTCTTCCAAGAGGGAAAATATTTGGTGAAAAACTTCTACTCTAAACCTTCCCATGTGGTAAGTGATCCTGCTGGTAATGCCATCAGCCACTGCTTGGCGTCATCTCTCATACAATATGAAAAACATCTAATGCTTAGATGATCCTTAGTCGGATTCCTCAGTGGAAATATAGTCGCCACATTGTAGTACTTGTAAGATCTTTTATTTGTATTGGCTTGATTCCATTGCAAAACTCTCTATATTTGTATTAGTAGTTGCTTAAGTGTTTCTTGGAAGAAAGGAGCCTCAAAGGTGAAGAAGCAACATCTTGTGCAAATATCGTCTTCAAGGGGAACTTCGCTTACTTGGATGCTAAGGTATCAAGATTCTTCTTCCTCTTGCAAGGCGTTAGCACACACACACATAATTCATATATGTGTGTCCCTGCATCATAGTTCAAACATTTGGTATAACACTTTCACACACATTTAGTATGCACATGCATTCATCTCATTGTTAACAATCTTGTAGAATTGCATGTTTTCTCACTATCGCTTAGATATGGCATGCTTGTGTTGTATAGTGTTTATTTGTTTGTGTTTCTTGTGTTTTGGGCTTGAATATGGTATTATTTGATTCCTTATTGAGTCCCGGTCATTTCGGTTACTCATATGTTAAGTTTCGAATCCAAACGATGTAGCTACGCTACTTTTCGTTCTCATTCATTGAGTTGTGTTCGTCGTCATTTTCCGAGATGAATTCTCAACCATTTGTCAAAGTTTCATAGTCATTGTCGTGCGTGAGGGAGTCATGATTCGTAATCCGAAAACGGATTCAAAATCGGAGATCGGATGCCCGAATACGGCTGAAGAACGTGAGAGGTGCGCGGGAGAAGCTTGGTGGCCAAATGCCATGGCAAGGCTTCCACGTGTGGAGGCCGTGTGCCACACGGCCCAGCCAGCTCTCTGGCCACATGTGGCACACGTGCCCCACACGTGGGCAAGGCTGGGTTGGCCTATTTTGTTGGACAAAAATGCCCTTCTTCCTTCTCTTTCAAATGACTTCTCTTCCCTCCATTTTCAAAGAACTTGAACAACATCAAATCTGAAATTCTGCAGAATTGTTCTTGATTTTTTGTTTTCTTATTTTGATCATAACTCTCTCATACGAACTCAAAATTGAGTGATTCAAAAACCAAAATTGTTGGTCTTGAAGAGAGCTACAAACCCCAAGCATTTTTAGAGTCATTTGAATTCGTGATTGGTCGCAGCATGCTGTTCTTCAGTCCGAGTTTCATCAGCATCAGGTGACGTGGCACATTACTGCTGATTTGTGGCAAATTACACAATGCTCCCCTAATCTCTTCTAATATTGTGATAACTTCAATCTTTCCTTCAAAATTTACTCTTTTTCCCCCAACTGACCAAAATTACTCCAATGCCCCAGAATTCTATAAATTCCTGAAAACACTTAATTTACACAATTAAATCATGGGAAAATGCCCGAGAATCAAGCAAAAAGAGATGGAAATGAGGGCCAAAATCATACCAATTTTGGTTCGATCAACACTATATCATCAACATATATTTGAGCTATAAAAAGCTCATCATTGTTTTTCTTGATGAATAGTGTCTTGTTAACACTACCTCTTGTGTAGTCATTGTTGACAAGGAATTGAGTGAGGCGCTCATACCAAGCCCTTAGTGCTTGTTTCAACCCATAAAAAGCCTTCATGAGGCAATAGACATGGTTGGGGTGGTGTGCATCCACAAACCCCTTGGGTTGCTCAACAAACACTTCCTCTTGCAAGAAGCCATTGAGGAAGGCACTCTTAACATCCATTTGGTGCAATTTGAACTTGTGCACACAAGAGATGGACAAGAGAAGCCTAATGGACTCTAGGTGGGCAACGGGAGCAAATGTCTCCTCAACGTCGATACCCTCAATTTGAGAGTACCCTTGTACAACAAGTCTTGCCTTGTTACGCACTATGTTGCCATCCTTATCGGATTTATTCCTATATATCCATTTTGTGCATATGACATCAGTAATCTTAGGCCTATGAACTAAAGTCCAAACCTCATTCCTTTCGAATTGGTTTAGCTCTTCTTGCATGGCAAGAACCCAAAACTCATCATTTAGAGCTTCATCAATCTTTTTGGGTTCTATTTGAGAGGTGTAGCAAGTGAAGCTAATAAGATTAGCTATTTGCCTTCTAGTCCTAACACCCTCATTCACATCTCCAATAACATCATCTTTATTATGGAGTCTTCTAACCCATGGAGTGGGTTCATTAGAGTCCAAGAGAGAAACTCTATCAAGAGGTTGAGTGACCTCTTTACCTAAGTTAGGTGTCTCAACATTAGGAGTCACCACAACCTTCTCTAAGGGAGAGTCATCAACTCTAGTAATCTCCTCCTCATGGTCAATAGTTTTGAGCCTTTCATCATCAAATACAACAATAGATGATTCCATAACGCTTCGAGTCTTCAAATTAAAAATTCTATATGCTCTACTACTTAAGGCATAGCCAATAAAGATACCCTCATCACTCTTGGCATCAAATTTGCCAAGTTGATCTTGGTCATTTAAAATGTAGCATTTGCTTCCAAATGTGTGAAAGTAGCTAACATTTGGCCTTTTACCTTTTCCATAACTCATAGAAGGTATTCCTAGTTCCGGGCCTTAGGAAAACTCTATTTCATATATAGCAAGCCGTGTTGACGGCTTCGACCCATAGATTCCTAGGCACATTGTTGCTAAGCAACATCACACGGACCATCTCTACAACTCCATTTTGTTGAGGTGTCCTAGGAGCTGAAAACTTATGAGAGATACTTATACTATCACAATAGGTTTCAAAAGAAGCATTCTCAAATTCCCTCCCATGATCACTTCTAATCCGTTTTATGCTTTTAATATTAGAATTCATTTCATTTTGAAGTTTAGTACAAAGCATTTTAAACTTATCAAAAGTTTCGGATTTTTCTCTAAGAAAATATGTCCATGTGAACCTAGAGAAATCATCTATACAAAAAAAAAATGTATCTCTTTCCACCCAAGCTCTCGGTTTGCATAAGATCCATATGGAGAAGCTCTAGCGGCTCCTTGGTGGAGAGATACTTGCCGCATACTTTTAGTTTGTTTTCCTTGTTGACAAGATCCATAAACACCATTGTCTTTCTTCCCAAGCTTAGGGAGGCCACGCACACATTCAAACTTTCCAAGGTTCGTAGATCCCGAAAGTTCATGTGGCCAAGTCTTTCATGCCACAACTCAATTTGCTCATCCTTGGACACATTGTTTGAAACTATTCTAGCTTCAATACAATAACAATTGTCGCTAGATCTCATACCTTTCAACAAGGTTTGTCCATCGGGCTTTAGGATAGAGCAATTATCTTTTCTAAACAAGACGGAATATCCTTCATCACTTAGATGAGAAATGCTAATCAAATTGGCTTTCAAGCCATCAACAAATAAAGCATTGGATAAGGAGGGTAAGCCGGGAACGGAAATGGTTCCTTTCCTTATGACTCTCTTTTTGGATCCATCACCAAAGGTGACACATCCTCCTTCCTCCATAACAAGAGTCTCAAAGAAACTCTTGTTTCCCGTCATGTGCCTAGAGCACCCACTATCCAAGTACCACATGTTAGAAGAATTAGCCTTTAAGGCAATTTGAGCAACATGGCAAACATTTTCATTCTTTCTAACCCATTTAAGACCAACATTTTCTTTCTTAATGGTTTTTGGTACATGGGCTCTAGAAGTCCTAGGATCATGCAAATTAATCTTCTCATTCATAGGAACATGCATCATGGCTCTATTCTTTCTCTTTTCAATCATGCTTCTAGTTTTGCACATTTTAATATAATGAAAGCACCTTCGTCTAATATGACCATCAAAACCACAAAAATGACAAATAGGAATAGAATAAAGAGTCATACCTTGTCCTTGTGCTTGCATGGGAGCTTTCCGTTGTCTTTGTGGTTGAGAAGGTTCAATTCTTCGCCTTTGTTGAACCTGTCTATCTTGCTTCCAATGTTGGACTTGCATGATTGGCTTCTTCCCTTTTTGAGCCAAATGATGAGAATTGTTGGCTTGAGGTTGCCTCCTTGGAGCCACCTTCACTTGTGTAATTTTTGAACATTGTCCTAGATCTATCTTCTTCCTAGGAGTGTGCACCGGTGAAGATTCTATGTTGCCCAAGCCCTTAACAAACACGGTATTCTTAGAGGAGGAGGTCTCTTGACTATCTTTAAACCCAAGACCTCTCTTGTCACATGGACTCTTTCCAACACCAAGCATGTGATCTAACTTTTTGGTACTAGAGTCCATCCTAGTAAGTGACTTCTTAGCTTCATCAAGCTCCCTCTTCAAACCTTCTTCATTCCTTTTAGATAAAGTTAACTCCTCTCTTTGCTTATCTTCTCTCTTCTTAAGTCTCTTCACTTCTTCACTTAAGTGGTTGATGAGCGTCGTTTGTGTGCTCAACAAAATGATATTTAAATGTGTTCGTTTAGAAAACCGATTTTCACCACTTAGATAGAAATTTAGTAAAGTGGCAAGTGGGATTCGTTCCACAGGGAATTAGAGTGATTAGTTGAATAAATTAACTAATCTATATGCAATAAAATAAATCATAAAAATATGGATGAGTGAATGGGTTGTCGATCCATCAAACATACATGAAAAATAAACCTAATAAACTAATAAAAGAATACTTAACAAATCTAGATAAGATAGATGGATTTAACAATTAAGAGAATAGCTAGGGAATTAATGGGATCACAAATGAATTACGGGAAATGTTTATCAAGCTACCTTAATGAACAAATCTCACAAATGTTAACCAATTGATTTCTAAAATGTGTTTAGGCCATTATTATGAACCTTAAACAACTTCCCACCACAATGCCTAACCGATTAAGGAGAGGGGGTCATGGTGGGATCGATTTGTTACAATTAATGGCTTAGATTATCGTGGTTGATATACCCTCCGACAATCTATCCTACTCACTATGTTCTCAATCCATCAAGGTTGTCAATCCAATCAAGATTATATAACAAATTATCCTAAGCAAGATTATAATCAACTAGTGGGTATACATGTCAATTACATAATGCATAGAATCTAATTATAAAATGAATAGAACACAAATAGAGATTAAAAATATATTAAAGCTTAAGCAAATCCCAATCCAAATATTCTCACATCAAAACCCTAGAAAGGGGATTTAATTACACATATTACAATCAAAGGGAAGGCAAGTAAAAGATTAGGAAATCACCCATGGGCCTCCTTTTGTAAGCTTGATCATTTCCTTGCCTTTGATGCTCCTTGTGTAAAGAGTGGATGATGAGGATGTGTCTAGATAGGTGGAGTCAAATGGGAAGTGACTAAGGAGATTTGTGGAGAAGATGGGAAGAAAAGGAATGATTAGGGGAGGTAATCTAGATGTTAAGTTTAGGTAGGAGAGAAAATGGAGAGAAAAGGAATGGTGGAGAAAGGAGGTTTCTTGGTGGTCAAGAGTTGTCTAAAAGAGGAAAAATAGTGATGTATTTATAGGTGTGAAAAGCTAGGGTATGAAATGGGTATGAAATGACGAGAATACCCCTCCTGAATGCCAACACTGGAATTCCTACACTGGAATTCCAACGTGGTCACCACTTATCCTTCTAGGTCGCCATGGCGACCTCAAATGGCGACCTCTCATGGGTTCTTCTATCGCCATGGCGACCAAATGGCGATCAAGTGGCGACCATGACCACTTTGGAATTCCTATATGGTCGCCATTTGCAAGTGTAGGTCGCCATGGCGACCTCAAATGGCGACCATGAGATGCTTTGCAATTTCCTCTGTCGCCATGGCGACCATGTGGCGACTTTTCTTGCTCAAATAGCGAGAATGCCCTGTTTCACCTATTTGTGAGTCTTTTTGCACCAAATTCTTCATCTTCTTCCCAAATGCTCTTGAAACCTAATAAAACCTGAAACACTTGATTTTACACCATTAAATCACTGGATAATGCCCAAGAATCAAGCAAAAGGAGAAGGAAATGAGGGCCAAAATCATACCAATTTTTGTTCGATCAGTGGTCATTGTGAGATGAAAGCTCAAGATTTTCTTCTCTCAACATCTTGATCTTCTTAGTGGTTTTCATCTCTAAGCCTCTAAACTCCTTAAGGTAATCAACTAACACATCTTTCTCCACATATCCATTTGTGGAGTTAGAATCAGAGTCATCTTCACTAGAGTCACTTTCCCTTTGACTCTCTTCCTCTTTTTCACTACCATTTTTGCTCTTGTGAGAGGAGGCAAAAGCTAGGAAGTTAGCCATGATGTCTTCATCATCCGAAGACTCATCTTCTTCATTGGAGTCATCACTACTTCCACTCCAAGTAGCGGCCATCACTTTTCCCTTCTTCTTTTCCGTGTGATTTGCACATTTGGGAGCAAAGTGACCTATCCCACCACACTCAAAGCAACGGACCCCTTTCCTTTCGGTCATCTCTTGCCTTGGTTCAAACTTCTTGAAATGACCCTTTTTCTTCAAGTCTTGGCCTCTCAAACCAAATCCCTTCTTCCCGAATTTCATAACCTTATTGAACCTTTTCACAAATAAGGCCATGTCTTCATCCAAGTTATTCTTTTCCTCCTTTTCATCCTTGGATGATTTTAAAGCAATTCCTTTAAGCTTTTTAGGAGTAGAGCTAGGACCCTTCCTAGACTCATAGGCGAGGAGTCTACCTATAACCTCGCTCTGCTTCATATCCTTATAACCATTATTTTCTTCTAAAACCGTCACCTTAGACTCAAACCTATCGGGTAGGGATCTCATAATCTTTTGTTTAATCCTCCTATCCGAATAAGGATCACCAAGTTGATGACTTTTGTTGACTATGTCCATCAACTTGATCTCAAAGTCATTGAAGCACTCATTCTACTCCATCTTGAGCATCTCAAATTGAGTTTGGAGAACTTGGAGCTTAGAGTCCTTCACAACTTCGGTTCCCTCATGTGCAACTTCTAGGATTGTCCATGCCTCCTTAGCAATCCTAGTATTTTGAATCAACTTGTATTGATTCTCATCCATTGCACATAGGATGGCATGCATTGCCTTCCTATTCCATTTTGAAGCCTCAAACTCTTGTGCACTCCATTGTGCCTTAGGCTTCAAAACTTCTTCTCCTCCACCCGTGGGAGTCATCATGGGAAGATCATATCCATCTTCAACCGCCATCCACTCACGGTCATGAATTTGGCATATGTAGGATTCCATCTTCCCCTTCCATGAGGAGTAATTCAAGCCGGTGAGAAGAGGAGGTCACATGCTAGAAGCTCTCTCATTGTTGCCACCGTTTCCACTCATTGTGTATAATGAATGAATTGAAATGAATGCAAAATGTATGAATGAACAAAAATCATACAAATGCAAAACACACCAAAATGAGCAAGGATCATCTAAGTATATCTAGGAACCCGCTCTAATACCAATTGAAACAAATTACGGTGTGTTCAAATTAATCTAGAGGGGGGGTGAATAGATTTTATCCGATTTTACCCAATTTTTGTTAATACGTAAGATTACGAAAATACCCCTAATAGTCAATACAAATATAACAAGTGTAATATAGTGCGGAAATATTAAATGACACTTGATATTTACTTGGAAACCCTCATGGGAAAAACCACGGGCTATTAAGTGAGCCACACTCGAACCTTGAATCCACTAAATGTGAGAAAGATTACAACCTAATCCCGTAAGTAATCACACACCTACCTAATCCCAGTATGAGTGAACCTAGTCCAGTTGCTTGTGGTTTACGCAACCTAATCCCGGAAGCTACACAAGTCTTACTTCTCAAAGAAGAGATAACAAGCCTATGTGAATATATGAATACTCAAAATGCAATAAGAGCAAGACAACCCTATATGCTTATCTAGGATGAAGATGTATCAATGAAATCAATCATAGATTTCAAAAGCTTAATGACATATCATAAAGCTTAGCTAATCAAGATTAAGCAAAACCTAGATAGCTATCACAATACAATACTCAATCATATTCATCACAAACAATCTCTATCTTGTATTTAGCATATGAACATAAAACATACAAGTAAGTAATGAGATTTCTTGATAAGAAAGAAACTAAAATTAGATGAAGTTAGTCAAAATCTTACCAAGCAAGTTGTGATGATGCAAAGCTATGCATGAATGATCCTAGATGAACTTGATGAATCAAATGAAAAGCTTTGACTGTTTAAAGGTGAGTTCTTGATGATTTTTCTCTCAAGTGTTTCTCTTTTTGCTTTAGGGTTCTAAGGAGTCAAAGAACTTACTCAGAGAAATGAGAAAGCATTATATTTATAGGCATCAAAAACAGGACAAGTGAAAAGACAAGTTTACCCTTGAAAACGCATGATCGACGGTTTCATTCGGTGGCTAGGCCGCCGATAATGACCGCCGAATTGGTCCCGAGAGAAACAGGGGAGCAACGACGGTTTCATTCGACGGTTTCTAAACCGTCGATCTAACCGCAGAATAAACCCGAGAGATTGAAATCAATCAGGTATGAACGGCAGTTTCAAATCGACGGTCAGGGCCGTCGATCTAACCGCAGAATCAGACCAGAGACCTCTGGTCCAAAATGGCGGTTTCATTCGGTGGCCCTTCTAACCACTGATTCACCAAAAGTGGTGAATCCAAGGAGAAGCCAAGGCACTCTCCGAGAGCGGTCTTCGCACAACACCAAGCACACTTATGTGCAAGCGCAGACGTTTCCGAACATCTACGGAAAACGAATTACAAGACACAAACACACAACAAGATACAATTCATAAAAGTGTATGTGTGAAAGTGACATGTGAAGAGAATGCACACATAATAAAATATGTTAAGTGAGTGTGTGCGACTAAATCTCTTCAATAAAAAACTAATCACAAGAGATATACCTTTAGTCGTTTGTCACCTTGAGGTCTTGAGGGCATTAAGCTTGATCCTTAAACACCTAAAACTACCTTTACTAGTCAAACCCCAACATGTGGTTTGTCTAGGAAATAAGCCAATCAATATGAGAATCCTTACAGTACTTAAGGTGGAAAAATATGCTCTTGAGAAGAAGGTTGAAGACTTATCTAAGAGGAATCACAAACTTAGGAAGATCAATGTGTCTCTTACCTAGGAGAACGAGTCAACGGTGCAAGAGCTTGAGGACTTAGCCAAGTTCCTTGAAGAATTTGAGGAGTAAGCCTTAAGGAAGATAAGAAAGACCCTTATGAGTATTGACGCTAATAACAAGGCAATAAAGTAGGTAAAAGATGATATAAGCAAGAAAAAGATTGCATCAAAAATTGAAATAGTGAAGGAGTGTGACTATTTGGTAGAGATAGATCGGATGGAACAAGCCATCAAAACACTCACCAAGGATGGTTACTCCAAGCCTCAAGCTCCAATGCAAAAAAAGGAGAACTCCTTTCTCTTCTATATCTTGTTATTTTTGTCATAAGAAGGGTCATGTAAAATCTAGGTGTTTTGAATATTTGAAGCATGCTAATTATGAACAAGCTAGACCAAGGAAGAGATCTAACCCTGTTAAGAAAATTTGGGTTAGGAAAGATTTGGTGGACCAAGTCCGGATTGAATCTAGGGGACCAATTTGGATAGTCAAGAAAATGGTGAATGAATGCTTGGTTAGCCTTTGTGATGAGTATCATGGTCCCAATTTGCATGATAGGATGCATTAATACGGACTTGCACTTTTACATTTTTTTATGCTTTGAATAAATTTTGTGTGTTTTTGTTTAAAGGTTTTTGTTGTGTGTTTCTTTTTGTTTGTTTTAGCTTTCAAATAAGTGTTCCAATGTCCTTGTTTGTGTTTTGAGTACTTATGTTGTGTTTGGTGAAGTTATTTCAGGAACGGGTCCAAAACAATTCACTCAGATATGGTCACTAGGTGATTGTCGTTGTTTTGGTTGCCATGGACAAACAGTGACAATATAAATGGCGATATTCACTTAACAAAGAAATCATTGTCGCCACGGCGACAGAGAGGGACAAACGGTAACATACCTGATCGTTTGTCGCCATGAGAAATCCATTTGTCACCATTTGCCAAACAATGACACAACAATTATTTAAACAAAACGACAATGTTTTGCACTGTTGCCATAAGATTGCCATGACAAAGGGTGACATTCTAAATGGCAACCTAGGGCAAACAACGATATATCAATCGTTTCAAAGAATAGAGAGCGACACTCTCCAAAACAACAACAACAACTCAAATTCTCTCAACTCTTCTCATTCATGGCAAGCAAAAAATCGTCGAAATAGGTAATCCGACACTCTAGTATTTTGATTTCTCCATTCACATTTGCTCTACTTTGCATCTAGATATCCTAGGGGTGGTTTTGAGTTTGATTTGAAGTGATTACTGCCTAGGATTGGATTTTGTGGATATTTTGGTTACATTGGAGTGTTTGTGGACTTGTGGAGTGTTTGTGATTGTTTGACGAGTGCTTTGGGATTGTGGTATTATTGGCGGAGCGCCGTTGTGCTGCCGGATTTTCATTTGACATATGAATTCTGAAATTTTGACAAAAATGCCTCCAAAAATTAAATTGCCAAGTAAGGGAGGCAAGGGTAGTAAGGCCCCTACACCAAGGAAGCCAACTCAAGTGGCTCAGAAGAATACGGGTTCAGAGTGTACATTGAATAGGGATTTTAATGACCGAATGGAAACCTTTAGTGAGAAGAAGATTTGGCCAGAAAAAGGGATTAAATTTACAGATTTGGTTAAAATCCCCATCCCAGTGATAGTAAATGATAGAGGATGAGGAGGATTCATAGCCTTGCCCCTATGTACAGTGAGAGGCTTATAAGGGAGTTTTATGCGGGGATAAGCCCCGGGGAGTTCATGAGAGGCTGCCCAATTTTAGTTAGAGGGATCCCCGTTCATATGAATGCGGTGGACATTAACATTTATTTTAGGACCACGCTTTTGGATTTTGATGAGATGCGGGAGCGCACGATAGAGGGGATCACCACGAGCTCGTTATATGTGAGAGGTTCTGTGGACTTTGCCAACACTTTGACGATCACTCTTATGTTACTCTGGATTGCTAAGGGACACCCTCTCAAGCAGTCCAACTTGAAGATTGAACCAGTCTTTTGGCATATATTCATCACATCCTCACTTAGGCCGGTTTCCCATAGGTCTACAGTACCATTTGAGGCAGTCCAGATCTTGCATTGCATTATGGATGGGCATCCCATTGATATAGGTGTTATAGTGAAGATGTAGATTCAACAGATTGGGTGGAATGAGTCAGAGTCAGAGTTAGACATTCTTCCTTTCCCATTTATGATTACCGAGATGTGCAGATTGGCGGGTGTAGATATATCGGGGGATGCTCTTAAGCCCCCTACATCTTATATTGACTTGACTACATGGCATCGCTTGCTAAGCAAGCGTGGAGTTAGGATGATCGGAGATCCGAAGAGACTACCCGCTGGGAAACGAAAGAGAGTGAGCAGATTGAAGGTCGGCACGAGTGCTGTGGCAGATTTTTATATAGTAGTGATGGATGATAAGCCGGATGATGATGATGATGATGATGATGATGATGATGAGGATGATGGGCCCTCAGTTATTATTGATGATAGGAGCCAGCCTTTAGGTGTTCGGATTCTGGATGGTGTCGAGCATATTCTAGTGGCTTAGGTTAAAGATTTCGATGTTCTACACACAAATGCATTAGCCTTGACTCTGAAGCAGGAGACTCTAAAAAAGAGGCAGACTGATATTATTGACAGGTAGAAGGCCATGGAGAATCTGATGTGGGATTTGACCGAGACTGTGGTCATGAGCTTCACAATGCTCCGACGGAAATTGAGACTCACTCCATATGTTAAGAGATCGAGGCAAACCATTGATCCATCCATTGCAAATATTCCTAGTTCCACAATCACCACAGAGACTCCCAGTATTCCAGCCACCATATCAGGGCCCAGTACTTCAGTTGCTTCTGAGATTGTACCTGATCCAGTCCTACAGACTGCACGTTCTGCGAGGAGGAGGTTGCTCAGTTGGAGTTAGCCTTAGCTCACTCACTTGTTGATCAGGTGGTTCGCTCTACAGGAGGTCCTCCCATGGATGAGGTAGTAGCTCGTAGGAGACAAGCAGATGAGCAGGCTCAGAGAGAGGTTGCGGTGAGAGAGGCAGAGTTGAAGGGCCCGAAAGGGAAGAGCATGGTTGAGCACACGCAACATGAGGAGGATTCCGAGTAGTCACCACCACCACCATCATTTAGAGATTTTTGACCATCACATGTGCATCATACATTTGACTTAATTATTTTGAGTACTTTAGTTTTATTTCCTTATTTTTATCGTTTATCTCTTTATCACATTTGTTTATTTTATTTTTGGCATCTTTTGTTTTTATTTCAATTTTTGCTCTTGTTTTGTTTTTGCTTAGAATAAGGGTGTGATTTGGATTTTGATAGAGGATTTAGGATGAATGTGCTTTATTGATTATTTTTGATTGATTGGAATATTATAGATATGCTGTTCTTGATTGAATATTCTTTTTGGATGGGTTGTGCATATTAGGATGAGAGGGAACTTTGCCAATTTTTTATTTTTTTTGACATATCATGGACTAATTTTTGATCATATATGAATTCTTTGCTTTGGATTTGTTGGGTTGCACCTTTTACATGTTTTTACCTCCCATGAACATTGAGGACAATGTCCAATCTAGGTTTGGGGGTACATTTGCGTAACACCATTTTTGCTTATTTTGCTTGGCTTTAAAATCTTGAACTGAATTTTTCAAATTTTTACGATAAGGCCATGATTGAGCATACTTTGCTTGGTGAGATTGATCTTTACATGAGTAGTGAGGAATTGTGCATATTTGTCATTGTTTGGTTTAGATTAACGTCATGTCATTTAGGGTGTCAATATTGAACAAAATGCGTTAATCTTTTTCTCATAATGTTAAGTGAATTTTCAAATTTGCTTGAAGGTTAGGAATTAATAGTGGAGATTCCCCATGAGGATCACAAACACGGCCTTAAAAAGCGTATTTTGAGTTGTTAAAAAAAACTCACTCTTTTAAACACTCACTCTCAAACACTCATCCAAGCATGTATGGGTCTCATTTGCACTTAAACGTTGTCTTCCATAGAATATTATGGACTGCTTGTGGATGCATTATTTTTCTTTGTGGACACTTTATTTTGGGTGGACAAGCTTTTAGAAGTGATTTTAGGCAATGCATGTGTAAACCACTAATTGGCTTAAAACACTCCCATATAAACCTATGTGTGTGCTCCCAAGCCCCTTTGAAGACAAACATGTCTTAAGCTTTTCATTTATGAACCACATCTACATGAACCTTATAGCCTACATGGTTGACTTACCTTGACCAAATGATTTACTAAGGCTTAGAGAATCAATGTATGATTTTATACTTGAAAATGTAGAGGCGTGTAGCCGTGTACCTAGGCATGCAAATGTGTGCAAAGAATCTTGCAAAGCAAGAAAACTTGAAAAGAAAATGAAAAGCAAAGAAAAAGAAGTGAAAAGAAAAAAAAAAAAAAGATTGGCAAAGTAAAGAAAAGAAAAAGGAGGAAAAGAGAACCAAGAATTAGGCACAATTGGCCTAGAGAGGAAATGGAAAGTGGAATAAGCTACTCAAATGAAAAATTAGGGTAGATTGCACATATGAATTGAAATTGTAAGCCTGGACGCCTAGTGTGTGAAGCATTGGAACTCATAATTAGAATGTGTGCCTTAGTGTAATCATTGGGTTCTTTGTTATCCATTGCCCCATTCTTTGTTTCACCATCACCTAAGGCTCCGTTACAACTAAAAGAAAGACCTTCATGATCTTTAGGAGTGTCCACGTTGTAAAATTTTGTTGATGCATGTTCTTTCTAATTCATTGCATGCAATTCCATTCATGAAAATTACTTTTCATAAATTGCGTTTTAAATGTCATCCTATGCAATAATTAGATATCCATGACATGAAGTCATATTGCATATGTATTTTGAGTGAAACCTAAGAGTCTTAGAGAAGAAAAGAGAGAATTCGGTGATGATTAGTTAATCGAGGCGAATTACGTTCTAAACCAAATGGCACCTTTGCTTTGAAGCATTGGCATTTTGAATGTAAGGCCGCACTGCGAACAATCATATCTAGAGTGGCATGCTCTTAATCTTTACTTAACATTCTCTTACATGTATAAGTCCTCACTATTGCATCATTGCTTAATCTCTTCATTTTGGTTTCGCATATTGATCATCATAAGAAAAACCTTGCTTGAAAGTGTTAGTGATTTATGGGAAACCTTTGAAATGTCATGATGCATGTATTTGGGATGATTTGTGATTGTTTTGCTCGGAACATAATGGATTTTTACGAATTCAATTCATCTAGATGCCATAGAGGATTAATTTGTAAGAATACTTTTAGTGTAACCAAATGCCATGGCCATTAAATATATTTGGGAAAATTGATCATCAAAAAGGGGAATTAATTAGAATTAACATGCCAAAGGAATTAAGTATGATTGTTTACGGTGAAATCGGATGCTCCAGTACTGTTTCGCCTATTTGATTTTCGATTTTGCTTTGCTATGAACTTTTATTATTTTTCTTTAATTTTTTGTTCTTAGTCAATAATTCACAAATGGCTTAGTTTTAGTTTAATTGGTAAAAATTGTAGGATTAATTTAGTCTCTGTGGGAACGATATATGTGCTTCGCTCGCTATACTATCTTTTGATTCATACACTTGCAAGCAATTAAAATTTGGTGATAAATTGTTAATCATATTTTTCGCAACATATACCAACAAAGTTCTTATAAGATGAGGGAGGGTTCTTATATATGATGTCGTTGACAGAAAAGATGAGGGAAACTTGTTTCTTCTTCAATGAAAAGCATTTCAATTTCGTGTATTCAAGCTAATTAATGTCTAGTTTTGTTATAGTCAGAAATAATAAAACAATATTTTAAATGGAGTAAACAACTATTTCCTTAATCTATAATTTCATAAATTTCGTTTTGATCTTTTTATATTCATGCAAACTTTATTTTGCCATAAGAATTATTTCACATATTTTTTGAAATCGAACTCCTATCGAATAAAAGGCTTTCTACGAATTTGCGACTGGCAAGCATAAGCCAGAACGTACTTTTAACAAAGTATGTAGTAGTGCGCACGATAGTCTTTTAACTATGGAGTGTATTTTGAAGTAGGAAATTAAATTTGAAACACTCAAATTAAATTAGAGAAAAAAGTCCATCAAACGCACCAATAAAACCCAAAATGAAATTAAAAGGAGGCAT
This sequence comes from Acer campestre, assembly GCA_954870605.1. Classification (NCBI taxonomy): domain Eukaryota; kingdom Viridiplantae; phylum Streptophyta; class Magnoliopsida; order Sapindales; family Sapindaceae; genus Acer; species Acer campestre. The sequence continues at coordinate 32,503,873 of OX940811.1, read as the reverse complement.
ACAGGTAGATTTATATAATCATTAATAAAATTTCACTAAGCCACCAATAGGACAATCAATGGGTAATTAATCCCGATTATACAGAAAAATAAAATAAAATCAATGAAGATAAATACATGATCATCTAAACAAAAACTCGCAAAATAGGAATAATGAAATTTCCAAAATGCAGTTTGTGATAATCAATACTACTCTTGTTCTGACATCTGCTATAATCATCTTCATACAAATCAGCCATTTCCACATCCTCTCAGTAACCCTAATCCTTGATCTTCCCTTACTAATTCTCGGATTGCAATCTAAAGTGGCACCACCAATGTCACGGATTTCACAGTGTTGTTGTTGTTTTTCCTCTTCTTCTTCAGCTAGTAAATGGGCCGGAGGCAGCTCTGAGTCCTCTCGCTCCCATTCTTCGACATCCATACCCCATTTGACATAATCCACACCAGCCATTGCTAGAGCTTCCATTGAGACCGACATGACAATGATCAATCAGATGATTTTACTTATAATCAACTGAATAATTTCTTTGAGAATATTAGTGAGTATGCATTGCAAATTATATATATAGGCACACCAAATAGAGATGAGATACGTGGACTATTATACTTTGAATTTTCAAATTGAAAATCACAGGTAGCTTATTGCAAATCAAAAGGTCAGGTGCGACTGTTGAATGAATGAATTAAATCAATAAAAATTAAAGAAGAAAAAAGAACAATAGTCCCGTGATCATCTCATTGACTGAATTACCTAATTCCCTTCTATTGATCAACATGCAAATTTATAAGCTATATAGAAATTCTGATATTTTTGCTGATGTATTGATTATAGCCATGACGCATGCCCTCTATAATTTATTAATAGGTGTTCTCAAGCTTTAAGTCACAATCTAATTAATTTATTAAATTTAAACATAATATATTATAGGGTTCAAAAATTAAATGGTACGTTTTCAAAGTGTAATTTTAAGAGGAGAGTTTCTTCTTACTATTTAATATTTTTCTTTTTACACTTCATTTCTAAAATACTCCATTTTAAAAATTTATATTTAAAAAAAAATAACACTTCTTTTATTTTTATTTTTATTTTCCAAAACTATCCCTTTTATCTTTTGACACTCCTATTATAAAAACACTCTACTTAAACAAAAAATAAATAAATAAATAAAATCTAAAGACACTTCATTTTATTTTAATATTACCAATTTTAAATACTTCTCTTTAGATATTTTTGAAAGGGGAAATGGAAAAGAGATGCGAACTAATCAAATAAAAATAAAACAAAACAAAAGTGAGGAGATCAACAATAAGAAAACTGCTTTGGAGATCAATATGTGAAAATAGGAAACAATATTTATCTTTCTCTTTTGGATTTAAGTTGATTAAAAAAATAATTTAAAAAATATTTTTCTGGTTAAATAATTTTTTCATATATATCTTTTCTAATGATAGTGATGATTGAACATGGGTAGTACTTGAGAAAAAAATACCGATTATTTTGATGGAGGGTTTGATGGTGTGTGAGAAAATAATTATTTTGAAAAGAAGAAAAAGATATTTTAGGGTTTGATAGTGTTTGAGAAAAAAATTAATTTGAAAATAAGAAGAAGATATTTTTGGGTTTGTAAAACAGGAAAAAAAATACAAAAGTGGAAAAAAAAAATGATGTAAAAAATTTGTTTTCTAAACAAATATGGTTTTGAGTGTCTTTAATTTAGAATTTTCTTGTCTTGTTTATTAATTTTAATTCAGGTTAAAATTGTCATTAATAAAAAAAAAATTAAAATGGAGTGTAAACAAATAATTAATGGTTTGTCAATAGCAATTCTCTTTTAAGAGTATAACTAATTTAATAACTTAAGTTTATGACAAAAATACCCTTAAAACACACTCACAAAAATAAGTCTTGTGCTTTTTTGTGTTTCCGATACTTATTTTGGTGTTTTCGAGACTTTTCAATTAATTTCCGAGACTTTTCTAAGACTTCTGAACAAAAATGAAATTTTCCATTTTTTTTTTTGTCATCTTCTCTCTTGAAATCTCCATTGGAGGTCGATTTTGACCTCCAATGGAGGTCTTTCATCTCCATTGATAGAGTACCTCCATTGGTCCTCCATCAATAGAGGTCTTTGAAAGAGAGGAAAAAAAAAAAAAGAATTCGTTTTCAAAGGTTGAAGAAACAAGGGCTTTTTGGAAAATCACTTAATTTAGTGTCATTTAAACTTAAATTATTAAACTAGTGATAGTCTTAAAATTAAAACCAAAAAGAGTGATATTTCTCATCATTTTCACCATATTATAGAGTCATTATCTTTGGTCAAGTCGGTTATGAAAAAATAATAAATCAAGATCGAAGTTACATAACACTATAGAACCAGTAACATTAGTCAAGAAATTTTTCTCAAGAATCACCTGGCTAGTGATTATTATTATTAATGCTATTTAATCCAAAAGTTTTCACTACAAAAATAAGGTCTTTTTGCCACAGACGAATCCGCGGCAAAATCTGTGGCAAAAAGCCTTTTACCACGGATTTGCCATGGATTTGAGGCGTTGCAAATATGGCCGTTGTAATACAATGAATGTTGCTACGGCAAAATACCTGTGGCAACAACATGATGTAAAGTTTTTGATATTTGCTGTAGTAGCTATCCGTGGTTTCAACTTTTTTTTTTTTTTTTTTTCCTTTTATGCTATTTTTTAGAGATTTAAATAAAAATAATAAATGAAAAAAAAAATTCTTGAGATAACAAAAGAAAAATTAAATTATATCTTAAAATACAGAGAAATCATCAAAATATATAATGTTGGATTGATCGAAATTCATTAAAATTAAACAAACAAACAAACAAATAATATTCTTAAAAAAAATCTTAAGTTACTAATGAACACAGTTACCATATTCTCACAATAATATAGAAAATGCTCTCATTCTTAAACCATATAGGACCATCATTCTTCAGCCCTCCATAACCTGTAAAAATAGTTAATAAAATTATAAATAAATAATTTGACAAACAAGCATTACATAAAAACTAGGAATTATCAGGAAATTAACCTCGGATGTAACATCGAATGCAATGGCTTCGGTCCTCTCGTTTTCCCAAACCAAATATATTTATTTCTCAACTACTTGAATCCAGCAATCTACATAAATGAAGAGGCAATAAGAGTAGGATTTTATACGAAGTAAATACAATTAGTGCCCAAATACAATCTGATGCAGACGAAAGCTTAGAGTAAGACAATCTCACAAAACTAACAACCTGTAGCTTCTAAATCCTGTTGATTCAAGCGAATGCCAGGAAAAAGGAAAACTCAATTGAGTAAAACTCAAGAAATTTTATTCATCAAAAATGAATCCTACAATGCAGAAAACAAACCAATTAAATAGGAAAACAATAAGTCGAATTCTAAGCGGAATCGACTTCTAAAACAAAAACTAATCTGAAACGAAGTCCTAAATAAGAAAAGATAACAACTCCTAAGCAACTACTGACTTCAGAGTCAGTAGTTCACTCCAGCTAAAAGACCACCAGCTGGGCATGTTTCGGGTGTGCCAAATGTGCCAAGTAAGAGTCCGAAATCCTATCTGCATCATCCTCTCCCAGCTAAAGAGAATTCGGCCTCGAATTCAGCTCCTCCTCGTCCCCAGATGACGAATCACCCTGAAAAGGAACCAAATGTTTCACATTGAAGACATCAGCAGTTTTAATGTGGCTCGGCAGTCAGAGGTGGTAGGCATTTGAGTTGATTTTCTCGATGATCTCGACAGGACCAATTTTTCGAGCAGAAAGCTTATTGTATTCACCCACAGAGAATCGATCCTTTGTCAACACCGCCCAAACGAAATCTCCCACACAAAAGTCAACCTTACGGTGCTTTTGATCTGCAGCATGCTTGTACTTGGCTGTGTTATCCACCAAATTTTTGTGAACTTGTGCATGTACATCGTGCAACTGATTTGCAAAGTCCTCTGCTTTGCGATACACCTTTGCTTTGGAAGGCAAGAACGTGAGGTCAAGAGGACAGCGAGGATGAAAGCCATACACTACCTCGAATGGACTGAACTGAGTGCTTCGATTTACTATGTGGTTGTGTGCAAACTCAGCCTGACTAAGTTACTAGTCCCAAGTCTTCAGTTGTTCACCCACCAAACTTCGGAGTAGGTTGCCAAGGGACCTGTTAACCACTTCCGTTTGTCCATCGGACTGGGGATGGTAAGCAATGCTAAAATTCAATTTTGTACTCATCATGTTCCATAAGCTGCGCCAAAAATGGCTGAGAAATCTGGTGTCCCGATCTGAGACAATTGATTTTGGCAATCCATGTATACGGTAAATCTCCCGGAAGAATAGTTGAGCCACATGTATAGCATCTATAGTCTTTTTACATGGAATGAAGTGTGCCATTTTTGAAAATCGATCTACCACTACGAAGATAGAATCGAATCCACGTTGTGTCCTCTGCAATCCAAGCACAAAGTCCATACTAATATCACTTCATGGCTGCTCTGGTATTGGCAGGCGCATATACAGCCCAGTATTGGTGGCGCCGCCTTTCGAGACTTGACAAACGCGACATCTTTCGACAAACCGACCTACCTCCTTCCGTAAAGAAGGCCAAAAATAGGACATGACAATCAGCTGGAATGTTCGGTCTCGTCCCACATGTCCCTCCTCATGTAATTCCTTGATTATTTTTGCTCTAAGACTACAATTGGGGATACACAACTGATTCTCCTTGAAAATAAAGCCATCGTGCAGTGTAAAATCGGACCTGTGATTGTCTTCAATTTCCTTCAGCACGGCAGCAAAGAACTTATCCAATGAGTACAAGTTTTGAAAAGAATCGAAGCCGACCACCTTCACTCTTATGTCAACTAGCATGTTCCGTCGTCGACTAAGAGCGTCAGCTACCTTATTGAGAATTCCAGATTTGTGCTTGATAACAAATGTAAACTGCTGGAGGAAAGATGCCCAAGAGGCATGGCGGGAGTATACCTTGTATTGGCTACTCATGTGCTTGAGTGCGTCATGGTCCGTGTACAGGACAAACTCCTGTAAGAAAAGATAGTGGCGCCAATGTCTAACGACCTGTACGACGGCGTAGAATTCGACATCGTACGTGCCATATCACAATTTCGCACTCGACAATTTTTCGCTAAAGGTGGCCATTGGTCGCCCATTTTGGCTCAAGACTGCTCCAACACCTAATTTTGATGCATCACTATGAAGCTCAAACGGTAGTGAAAAATCCGGAAGTATACGTATAGGGGCTGTCGTGAGTTTCCTCTTGATCTCGCAGAACGCTTGGTCTGCCTCAGGTCTCCACAAGAACTTGTTGCTTGTCTTCATGCAATTTGTTACCGGAACCATTATGCTGCTAAAGTTGGGAATAAAACGACGGTAGAACGAAGCCAAGCCATGGAAGCTACGCACCTCGGTAATTGTACGCGGCTGCGGCCAATGTCGAATCACCTCAACTTTGGAATGATCAACCGACAGACCTGATGATGATACAATTTATCCCAAGAAAAGTACTGTGTCGGTTAGGAACGTGCACTTTTGTGCTGCAGCGAAAAATATTTCCCTGCGCAAAACCAAGAGAATGTCACGAAGATGTTATAGATGTAATTCTTGAGTAGCACTGTAAATCAGGATATCGTCAAAATATACCACCACACATTTGCCAATGTATGGTCTCAAGGCCTGATTCATCACTCTCATGAATGTACTCGGTGCATTCGATAATCCAAACGGCATTACCAACCACTCGAAAAGGCCTTCCCTAGTTTTAAAGGCCGTTTTCCATTCATCCCCCGGGCGAATACGAATTTGGTGATACCCACTCTTTAAATCCAGCTTCGTAAAAACCATAGAACCGCTCAACTGATCCAAGAAGTCGTCCAGTCTCGGAATGGGAAACCTATAGAGGACAGTGACTTTATTTATTGCCCGACTGTCAACACACATCCTCCAGGACCCGTCTTTCTTTGGTGTTAAGAGAGCAGGGACGGCGCAAGGACTAAGACTTTCCCTGATATGTCCCTTTGCTAGTAAATCCTCTATTTGTCGTCGCAGTTCCTCGTGCTCTTTGGGACTCATCCTGTAGTGTCTATTTGGTAATGTAGCACTTGGCACCAGATCAATCTGATGTTGGATATCGCGTAAAGGTGGTAAGTTGTCCGGAAGATCAGTTGGAAACACGTCCTTGAACTCCTCCAGGATCGGCCTCACAGCACTAGGAACAACACCATGTTTGACTTCCTCCCTACCAAGCAATACGTACACGACACCTGACTCCCTCACCACCTCCTCAAACCTGCCTATAGACAATAAGTTATTGTTCTCCTTTGGTGGTGCATCACCGCCTGGTTCTCTCCTAGGCAAAAGAGTAATTTTTATTGAATTGAAAGAAAATGTGCATGTATTGAGGAACCCATCTGTTGAGACCGTTAGAAAATCTAAAAGAATTGTGGAACAGCGGTCCAGACCGTAGATTGATGGTAGCAGTTTGAATGACGAGAGGCACAATTTGGGTTCCTGAATTATAAGGAAATTGAAACTGTTTTGGAAAAGGACTTTAGACTATTTTTATTTATTTTTATTTTAGTTATATTGTTTTATTTATGTTTTAGACTATTTTCCTATTTTAGACTAGTCCTGTCATAGTTAGGATAGAAGATTAATTCTATTATAAATAGAATTATTATTTTTAGGGTTGGTATCTTTTGAATGTTTCATCAATAAAATTGACCCAGTTAGGGTTCCTCTTGTTTCTTTTGAATTCGGCTTTTCTCAGTTAATTGCTTAGAATAGCTTGGGCTAGGGTTAGGTAAATTATGTTATCTGATTCTACAGAATCAATCGCTTAATGCTGTGAGTGGTTTGATTCAAATCTATCTTACTTTGAGTATAAGTTAGGGCTTGTTGTTGGATCCTAATCAAGGTCCTCAACAATTTGGTGCTTTCATTGAGAGAATTCGGCGGCCTACAGAAAAAAAAAAAAAAAAAAAAAAAAAAGCCTACAGAAAAAAAAAGAAAAAAAGAAAACGGTTTCTATTATTCAAGGCCATGGGATCTAGGGAGGATTCTATTATTCAAAGAAGTGGATCGAAGACTAACAAGCATCGGTTTGAAGCCTTGGAGGAGAATCAAGATCGGATTTTCAAGTCCCTATCGGAACTGACGACATCCATAGCGTATCTGACTAGGTCAAACAATGATGCAATCGAGAGACTTGAACGACAGTTGGCTGACAACAAGGGAAAGGAAACGATAGGCAGACAGACTCAAGGGAACAGACAGAGATCACGTAGTTCATGGCGTGAGGCAGAATTCTCGTCAGGTGAGGTAGACGAGCCCAAACTGACCGGAAATCATGAAGGGTTTAAACAAGGAGGACGTGTGGAACGTGGGACATTAATGGTGGAGCGTTGGTTGCATAACGAGATTTATGAGGGAGAGATTGATGATGGATCTTATGAAGATGCGAGATTTGATAGGAGACCTCGCGTCCGAAGGCCAATTTATGGGCAACGAAGGGAACCGTGGAGAGGTGCCGCAGAATATGAAGGTGATAGGCGGAGAGAAAGGCACCATAGTCGGGGCCCTAGAAAGCCGAAGGTCGATTTTCCGCATTTTAATGGTGGAGATCCACATGAGTGGTTGGACAAGGTGGAGCACTACTTTCAGGTTTACGAAGTGGCAAGGGCCAATCGGGTTTCTATTGCATGCATCTACCTTGATGGAAAGGCTAATAGTTGGTGGAGATGGATCAAAGCTCAATATGAGCAAGATGGTAGACAAATGGGGTGGACGGCTTTCGAGCGAGAATTTTTGACTCAATGGGGACCATCACCGGTTGTCAATCATCATGGTCAGTTGGCCAAGCTCAAACAGGAAGGAAGGGTTTCAGTATATATTGAGGAGTTTCGCCGATTACAGATTTTGGTCAGGGGATGGTCAGAGGAGTCATTATTGGGGACATTTATTGAAGGGTTGAAGCCATGGTTAGCGAGGGAAATGAAACTGAAGCGACCTCAAAGATTGACCGAAGCAATGAGGATGGCAGAGATTTTAGAGGATAGTTACTACAGTGACAAGAAGCCGTTTAAGGAGAGTTCTGGGAGTAAAAATTTTAAACCAGAGTCAAACAAAGATTCTTGGAGAGGAAAAGGAGCTATTGAGGACAGTTCCAAGAAGGAAAGCAAAGACGTAAAAAAACTGACAAAGGAAGATGTTCAAGAGAGAATCAAAAAGGGTCTGTGCTTCAAATACGGAGAGAAATGGAACAAAGACCATCAGTGCTGAACTGGGAAGGTATTTATGATCATTGACTCAAGTGATTCAGATAATGATGTTATCAGTAATGAGGAAGCCACTAGTGATGAGGGAGAGTTGAGGGTGGCTGAATTGGGAGAAAATAATTGTGAAGCCGAGTTGTCTTTAAATGCCATGACTGGGGTTTCGAAACCATCCACTATGAGGCTCATGGCATGGGTTGGTAAGTTCGAGGTTTCGATGCTGGTAGATTCTGGTTCCTCTCACAATTTCATCAACACGAATATGTAAGGAAGATTGGACTGTGAGGGGCTGCCATAGAATCGTTTGATGTGAAGGTGGCTAATGGGGAAAAACTTAAGTGTGAGAAAGTGGTTCATGAGATGAAGATAAATGTGCAAGGAGTCAGGATTATTGCTGATTTGCATATGTTATCGCTAGTGGGAGTAGATGTGGTGTTAGGCAACGCTTGGTTGAAGAGTATCGTTAAGGTGGTTACAGATTTTGATGCCATGACAATGGAATTCAAATTGGGCGGAAGAAAAAGAACATGGGCTGCTTTGCCTCTTAAAGAAATTAAACAATGTGAAGCTCAGATGATAGAGAGGCTTTGCAAAGGGGGCGCCCAATACTTTGCAGTAGTAAATGATGGAGAACGACAGGAGGGGAAAAACGAGAAAAAGAATACAAATGAGCTACAAGACGAATTACAACAGCTGCCCGAGAAGGTACGTAAGGTAGTGGCAAATCATCGACAAGTTCTGGAGGTGCCAACTAGCTTGCCACCCCCCCGTCATTGTGATCACCGAATTACTTTGAAAGATGAGGCGAAACCGGTCAATGTGCCTCCATATAGGTATGCTCATTTCCAGAAAGATGAGATTGAGAGACAAGTAGAGGAGATGTTGAAGAATGGATTGATCAAGCAGAGTCAAAGTCCGTTTTCGTCTCCGGTGTTATTGGTAAGGAAAAAAGATGGGACTTGGAGATTTTGTACCGACTATCGAGCTTTAAATGAGGCAACTGTGAAGGACCGATTTTCAATTCCGACGGTTGATGAAATGTTAGATGAGTTACACGGGGCGTGTGTGTTCACCAAACTAGATTTGCAAGCTAGGTTCAACCAAATTCGGATGAAGGAGGAGGATGTGCACAAAACAGCCTTTCGGACTCATTCGGGGTTATATGAGTATCGGGTGATGCCATTTGGGCTTTGCAACGCACCTTCTACATTCTAGGCAGCCATGAATTCTATTTTCAGACCTTACCTGAGGAAGTTTGTGCTAGTATTCTTTGACGATATATTGGTTTATTCAAAATCAATGAAGGAGCATCTAGAGCAATTGGAGTTGGTATTGAGGATACTAGAGCAGCATCATTTTTTTATTAAAATGTCAAAATGTGATTTTGTGCAGGAGGAACTGCAATATCTTGGGCACATAATTTCAGGTGCAGGGGTGAAGGTTGACCCAAGAAAGATTGAGGCTATGGTGGACTGGCCGTTGCCAAAAGATGTGTCGACTCTGAGAGGGTTTCTGGGGTTAACAGGTTACTACCGGAGGTTTGTGAAAAATTATGGGCTAATTGCAAAACCCTTGACTGCTATGTTGAAGAAAGACAGTTTTGAGTGGACGGAAGAAGCAAAGAAAGCTTTCGAAGATTTGAAGAGGGCCATGACACAAACCCCTGTGTTGGCTTTGCCCGATTTTGAAAAGCCATTCGAGGTCTATACCGATGCGAGTGGAGAAGGGATCGGGGCAGTCTTGGTACAAGAGAAGAGGCCTTTGGCATTTGTTTCTAAGGCTTTATGGCCAATGAAGAAGGTTTGGAGTACTTATGCTAGGGAGATGTTAGCAATGGTGCACGCGGTAAAGGTGTGGAGACCTTATTTATTGGGCAAGAAATTCACCATTATCACTGATCAACAAGCTTTGAGGCACTTGTTAAAGCAGAAAATTGTGACCCCGGAGCAGCAAAAGTTTTTAGTTAAGCTTCTTGGATTTGAGTACGATATTGTCTACCAACCTGGTAGGGAAATCGAAGTAGCTGATGCCTTATCCAGAAAAGAGGGCAGTTCAATATTGTGGTCTGTATATGCAGACGATGAGGCAGGATTATTGGCACTTAGTGGGGCCGAATGGCGTGTTTGGGATCGAATTAAAGAGGTCATGCAATTTGATGTTCGAACCGTGGATATTTGTAAGAAGTTGGAGGACCACAAGGGTGGTGTAGAGAGATTTCGCTATAAAAGTGGGCTATTGTACTATAAAAACTATGTTTATGTACCGGGGGTACCAGGGTTGAGAGAGGAGATTTTAGCTCATTTCCACAATAGCAAAGAAGGAGGTCATTCGGGGTGGTTGCGCACTTATGTAAGGATCAAACACTTTTTCTATTGGGAGGGCCTTAAAAATGAAGAGAAGAAATTGGTGGTCGAGTGTGATATTTGTCAGAAGGTGAAGTATGACCAGAGGCGCCCTATGGGGTTGTTGCAACCATTATCGATACCAGAGAAAATTTGGGAGGACTTGACCATGGACTTTGTAGAGGGGCTGCCTAGTAGCGGTGGTTACGAGTCAATTCTGGTCGTGGTGGATAGGTTGAGCAAGGGTGCCCATTTTATTCCGCTCAGACATCCTTTCACAGCTAGTAGTGTGGCTAAGGCATTTGTGGATAATGTGGTGAAATTGTTGTAGGGAAAAATACCGTAGTACACCCAGCGGAAGCGAGACTAAAAATAAAATAGATTTAGTAGCTTTTAAAAAATTTTCCTTTTATGAACCTTAACCATTTAATTAATTAAACATATATATAATCAACAAAAGAAGAATACCTTTTGTCGCATGATCCGATTGACTTACGTCGATGGTAATCTGCAAGATCTTCAATTCTAGCACTAACGTGAATCACCTAGGAGCGTGGTCTCCCTTTTTCTTTGAATTGCAAACCTGAGAATGGACAAACAAACTTTTATGATTTCTGTTAGTCACAAAAATTCCAATAGGTTGCTAAGAACGTTTCGGTCACTTTTGAATTCACAATCGTAAGATTGAAATTCGCGTGAACCTAATTCGAAAGTGTGTACAAGATCTCTTGATGTTAAGATCACTAGTACACTATCGAAACAAGAACAATTCTTTTCTCACAAACCTCTAGGCCGAATCACTCACTAGTCTTAGAGTTTGATCTTATTTTTCTCTAGCAAAAGAAAAAGCTCTCAATTGCAAAAACTAGGGTTTTTAAAATATATCAAGAATATATATATATATATATTGCCGCAAAAATAACTTGCCAATATATTTTATATATGCCTCACCGAATTCCTTTTATATATATATATATATCTATATATTGCAATTATTGCACACCTAATATATATTTATTTGACCAATACTTGCTGCTATATATTATCTATATATATAACGAATTATGCAATCTAATATCTCTTCTGCATGCATATATCTATATCTTTTATACACGTGAATTCTGCTTACAATATATATCATATATGCCGCAATTCAACTTGCCATATATTATATATTTGTATTCCACTTGAATTCAATTTGCTATGTATAGTATATTCAAACCCTAATCCAACTCTTTAGTGTATTTGTGACTATATAAAAAACTTCCTTATTTGACTAAACAAATAAAGTCTTTTATATTCAGTATAATACTAATAGTAGTATACTACTAGGAAACATATTTCCTAATCAGAAAAAGATTTGATTTTTAATTAAATAATTAATTAACATATTAATTAATTCTTATTTAATTAAAACAATGAAACAAAATAATATATTAGGTTAAATAAACACCTTGCCGCCCCATTCATACAAATTGGGCCATATATTATTTTCTTATTTCATTTAATCCATTGGACTTTAAATAAAAAGCCCACATGTGAACCAGACCCATTCTTACTAAAAGAAACAAGCCCACATGCCTTTCATTAATATATTAATATAATTGAACAGCCCATTAAATAAATAATGTGCAAATTATATTCTTAATATATTAAACGCAATTCTAGATGGACCCATAAATTGGTCTGGTAGAATATATCAAGTGATCCATACAAGTCCGTGTGGATTGAGGATCTTGGCGGGCTATCTAAATTTAAGCTTCAATAGACATAACCTAATCACAATCAACAAATGATTCACTTAGGTCTGATCCATTAATTTTAACTCATTCCACTAAATAGCTAAAATTGAACTCTTAAATAAAGACAGAAAATGAAGATGTTCCTCATTCATACCCTAGACAATCATGTTGGAGATAGTGTATCCTCGTGATTAATATCAGTAATCGCCAAGAGCTCATAAACCGCCTATAACTCTCCAAGTTACCATATTTACTCATATGACCACGTTTTGAACTTGGATATTTTGACTTGTCCAGAAGCCATGTTTTCAATAGACACTATCGAAAACTCAACGTTGAGATTTAATATCCAATTACCTCAAAACATCCATACGATGATATTATACTCTCATTTAATAAATGGAGCCACGATGTCCATATCTATAAATGAAGTCCTTTATCGATTAACAAATGAATATCACCAAACTATCGAGGATAGACTATGCGATATAATCGTACTCATTGATAACTCAAATGATATCACTTGCAACCATAAGTCCATCATTTATCTCAGGATTAAGATAGACTCTCCGATTGTCCTGATAATGAAAAGACTTTTATCTACTGACGGTTATAGATAAAGTATTTCATTGTGATCCAGTTCAATGCACCCAGTGCACTAGATTCTTTTGCTCGAAGTCACTCCGATGATTTTAGACTCATCATATCTCATTTGATCCCACTCAAATGCTAGCAAAAGAATTCTACAACTTTAACAAGATAAAGGTGCCCAACCTTTAACTTAAGTTGTGAACAATATTCAAGACTAACTAAAGAATTGTGTCTACCACATACATATCCAGATGTACGAACAATTCTTCTTTTCTCATAGTTTTTAGACCTTATGATTATTTACTTTGACAATTATAATATTAAACTATAAATGTTATAAGATTTGTTTAAACCAGAAATCACTTTATTAATATGAAAAATATTGTTAATTACAATATTACACTCTTGCTATTGAGCATAATCCTAACAATCTCCCACTTGTGCTATAGCAAATGTGTCATATCTCTCAAGCCCATATTCTCTAGATGCCCATCGAAACTCTTCTGAGGTAGAGCCTTTGTGAAGGGATCTGCTAGATTTTCTGCTGACGCGATTTTTGTAATCGTCACGTCACATATTTGAACAATCTCCCTTAAAAGATGATACTTTCTTTCAATGTGTTTACCTCTCTTGTGACTTCTTGGTTCTTTCGAATTTGCCACTGTTGTCACAGTAGATAGTGATCTGCTTATTCGCACTAGGAACCACTTCCAAGTCAATCAAGAATTGGCGGAGCCAAATAGCCTCTTTGGCAGCCTCGCATGCAGCAACATACTCAGCTTCCATGGTGGAATGAGCAATACAAGATTGCTTAATACTCCTCCATATAACTGCTCCTCCTCCAATAGTAAACACAGCCCCTGATGTGGATTTTCTGGAGTCAGAATCTGATTGAAAATCAGAATCTGTATACCCAACGGGAATTAAATCCCCTCCAGAGTATACAAGCATATTATCTCTCGTTCTCTTAAGATACTTGAAAATATGCTTGACTGCCATCCAGTGATCAGGACCAGGTTTTGATTGAAACTTGCTAACTATGCCAACAGCAAAACAAATATCTGGTCTAGTACAGAGCATTGCATACATGAGACTTCCCACTGCCGAGGCATATGGAACTCTACTCATGAATTGCTCTTCATGCTCATTCTTAGGAACTTGTTCCTTAGAAAGCTTGATTCCATGTCTGAAAGGTAATATACCTTTCTTGGAATCCTGCATGGAAAACCTAGACAAGATCTTGTCTATGTATGAAGCTTGGGATAATTCAATCGTTCTATTCTTTCTATCCCTTATTACTTGGATACCTAGAATAAAACTTGCTTCTCCTAAGTCCTTCATATCAAATTGTTTTGCTAACCATTCTTTTACTGATGTCAATACACCTACATCATTTCCAATGAGTAGTATATCATCAACATAAAGAATCAGGAAAACCAACTTGTCACCCTTAATCCTTTTGTATACACAAGGTTCGTCAAGATTCTGAATAAATCCAAAACCTTTGACAGCTTGATCGAACCTTATATTCCAGGATCTGGATGCTTGCTTTAATCCATATATGGATTTCTGCAACTTGCATACCTTTTCCATTTGGCCCTTTTCAATGAATCCCTCTGGTTGCATCATGTAGATGCTTTTGTCAAGACTTCCATTAAGGAAAGCTGTCTTGACGTCCATTTGCCAAATCTCTAGATCTAAAGATGTTGCAATGGACAAGAGTATCCTAATGGATTTAAGCATGGCCACAGGAGAGAAGGTTTCCTTGTAATCGATACCTTCTTTCTGTGTATACCCTTTAGCTACCAATCTAGCTTTAAAGGTTTCCACCTTTCCATCCATACCTCTTTTCCTCTTGTATACCCACTTGCACCCAATGGGTTTTATCCCTTCAGGCAAGTCTACAAGGGACCAGACTTTGTTATCGAACAAGATTCAATCTCAGATTGCATTGCCTTTTGCCAATGGCGACTATCAACATCCTCCATAGCTTCCTTGTACGTGTAGGGATCATCGTCGTCCGGGAGATTCTCCACTGATTCTCCCAGACCGATGTATCTTTCAGGTTGTGTTCTAACCCTCCCACTACGACGAGGAATGATAGGTTGTTGATTTTGTGTTGGATCGGAACTTACAATTGGGTTTGGTTGTGTAACCTCTCGTGGAATTGTATCTCCTGACATCTCATTCAGGACAATTCTACTTCTAGGCACAAAATCATTCATATAGTCCTTTTCCAGAAATTTAGCATTTGTCGAAACAAATACTTTAAGATCTGAAGGACTATAAAAATAATATCCTTTAGTTTCTTTTGGATACCCTACAAATATACATGTTTCCGAACGAGACTCCATCTTTTCTGTCTTTCCTTTTAACACATGCGCAGGACAACCAAATATCCTTAGGTGTTGTAAACTAGGCTTGCGCCCAGTCCACAACTCATGCAGTGTTTTAGGAACAGACTTAGATGGTACATCGTTTAGAATGTATATAGCAGTTTGTAAAGCATATCCCCAAAAAGAAATAGTAAGTGTTGAATA
The DNA here is from genome assembly GCA_954870605.1 of Acer campestre. Classification (NCBI taxonomy): domain Eukaryota; kingdom Viridiplantae; phylum Streptophyta; class Magnoliopsida; order Sapindales; family Sapindaceae; genus Acer; species Acer campestre. Next base: position 32,488,348 of record OX940811.1, on the reverse strand, counting down.
ACTCAACATAGACCTAACCATATCCAAAAGAGTTCTATTTCTCCTTTCTGCTACCCCATTTTGTTGAGGTGTACCTGGTGTAGAAAACTGATAAACTATCCCATTATCAATAAGATATTGCTGAAACTCATCAGATAGATATTCTCCACCACGATCAGATCTCAAGATTTTTATGTGTTTCTCAAGCTGATTTTCCACTTCAGCTTTGAATGCTTTGAACATGTCAAAAGCATCCGACTTATGTCGCATGAGATACACATAGCCAAATCTTGAGTAATCATTTGTGAAAGTGATGAAGTACTCATATCCATCTCTAGCTTGAATGCTCATAGGTCCACATACATCAGTGTGTATCAATCCTAAACATTCAGTAGCTCTGGCACCTTTGGCAGAGAACGTCCTTTTGGTCATTTTACCTTCCAAACAAGATTCACAAGTTGGTAGATCATCAACCTTTAAGTCACTCAAAGGTCCGTCACTTACCAATCTTTTAATCCTATTAAGGTTAATATGACCTAGGCGTAAATGCCATAGATAGGTTTCATCTTTTGATAATTTAACTCTTTTATGATTAGGTTCCGTTATTTCTGTGTCTAACGAGTGAGAGATATTTCTATGCAAAAAGTATAGACCGTTTTCCAATGTACCTTGGCAAATAATTTTGTCATTCTTACTAATAATAAAAACTTTATTAAAAGTAACCGAATATCCAAATTTATTCAAACAAGAAACTGAAATTAAATTCCTCTTGAATTGAGATACATAATAAACGTCTATTAAATCTAAATGCCTTCTAGAATCCAAATAAACTCTAATATCTCCCACTGCACTTGCAGACACTAACGATCCGTTGCCCAAGCGCAAATTGATTTCATTCTTACTCAACATTCTCCTTTCTTGAAACCCCTATAAGGAATAACAAACATGATTAGTGGCTCCAGAGTCTACGATCCAAGAATCTGTAGAATCTACCAGAAAAACATGTTTCAAGATAATTCACATTACCTTGTTCCTTCTTATTCTGAGCTAATTACTTTTCCAATGTCTCTTTTCACCACAAAAGAAGCACTTCCATTTGATCTTGGTTACTTTCTTAGTCTCCATCTTGGTAGGCCCAAGTTGCTTTTTCTTCTATTATTCCTTGACCTTCTGACGGGTCTTAATAGTAGCAACTTTACCAACCATATGAATCTCTTCTAGAGACATCATCATATCAGCAGCAGACCCCATTCCTTCATGCTGCTGTTGCAACACGTCGGAGATGGTAGCCATTTGGACATCTCATTAGAGGTCTTCCACTGCTCATACTCGTCTCATTGCATCACATTAGATTCATTAGTAGGAGCAAGTGGTTTAGGAGTAGTTAGAATAAACTTATGTTTTTCAACTTGCAGCAACAACCCAATTTTCCTTTTCCATGTGACATAATTATCTCCAGTTAAAGTATTATCTTTCAGGATGTTCATTAGGGATGGGGTCATGATTTCTTAACAAAAATATATATGAGTAAATAATCATTATAAAGCACTTTAAATATTTATCTTGAATTAAATAAATAACTCAATCATAAAAATTCAACGGTGATCTAACACCCATAAATGTTACGCCTCCTTTAGGAGTTCGCACAATTTACTAGTTAGACTAGGTCCCACCTAATTGTTAACATAACAACCAGCGTTTTCAATTTTAGCCTTGCAATTTTACTGACAAGAACTCTTGGGAGGATATCAATAAAATTACATTGAGTGTGTTACCAAGATATCGACCCTCAACTTTCTCTCACGAAAATCCCTCCTTGGGGAGTAGATCTCGTTTGAGTCCATTGTCTAGTCTATCCTTGTAAGGAAGTATATTGCTAAATTCCATTCATGGATGCCCCTTGGGGGGATTACCAATAAATAATTAAACTCAACTAACCTTGGAGGCCATAGGTGTTACAAAAACACCTTCTCCCACTCAATTATTTAAGGCGTGTGATTAAATCCCATAGAATGATTTACCAAGTTATCTAGATGCCAATTTAGATACCTAAATCATTCAATGCATGTTCATACCAAAAGAGATATATGAGTGGCACTCCTATTCTATATGTCATGTTATCATACAATAACAAATATTGTAATATTTAAGCAAAAATTAAATAGCAACAATTTTGGCCCATTCTAGAAAAACAAGTAAATTACAATTGTTTAGGAATACAAGATCTTCAAGTGGCCCATCAACCATAAGCTCATCCTTCGGCCTTCTCCCATGGGCGTGCACAGCCCACAACCCCACAAAGGGGCTGCCATGCGCAGCCCATAAGGCCACACAAGGCTGCCATGCGCAGCCCACCAAGGCTTGAGCTTGCCATGCGCAGCCCAATCCACTCCTAGGGTGCGCACGGTGCTAGTTCTCGGTTCCGGTTGTTTCGTTTTTCTTCGTGTCTTCGAATCTTCAACACCCAAATACATTACAGCAATATAAAATAATAAATACTGCAGTATTAAATTTTTTTTTTATTCACTGCAGTACTTTTATACATAAAAAAAAACTGCACTAAAAAATTAAATAAAAAAAAAACTGCAGTAGTTAAAAAAATACTGCACCTATATTAAAAAAATAATAAAAATAAATAAAACCTAGCAACTACCAAGAAGGAATTATGGCGATGATAGACCACCCTTCTTGTTACAATTCCATAACAAAAATACATTGAAAATCTAGGACCAAAATCGAGCAATAACAATCCACATAAAACATATATAAATCCATACATCACATGTAATTATATATGCGAATACCTAGAGTGTCATCTCTTTCTAAACATGCATAATCACAATAAAAAGAAATCAATCCACGTATATATATGTTAATTAAATAAAAGGGTTCAACCAGGCTTTGATACCAATTGTAGGGAAAAATACCGTAGTACACGCAGCGGAAGCGAGACTAAAAATAAAATAGATTTAGTAGCTTTTAAAAATTTTTCCTTTTATGAACCTTAACCCTTTAATTAATTAAACATATATATAATCAACAAAAGAAGAATACCTTTTGTCATGTGATCCGATTGACTTACGTCGATGGTAATCCGCAAGATCTTCAATCCTAGCACGAACGTGAATCACCTAGGAGCGTGGTCTCCCTTTTTCTTTGAATTGCAAACCTGAGAATGGACAAACAAACTTTTATGATTTCTGTTAGTCACAAAAATTCCAATAGGTTGCTAAGAACGTTCCGGTCACTTTTGAATTCACAATCGTAAGATTGAAATTCACGTGAACCTAATTCGAAAGTGTGTACAAGATCTCTTGATGTTAAGATCACTAGTACACTATCGAAACAAGAACAATTCTTCTCTCACAAACCTCTAGGCCGAATCACTCACTAGTCTTAGAGTTGGATCTTATTTTTCTCTAGCAAAAGAAAAAGCTCTCAATTGCAAAAACTAGGGTTTTTAAAATATATCAAGAATATATATATATATATATGTTGCCGCAAAAATAACTTGCCAATATATTTTATATATGCCTGCACCGAATTCCTTTATATATATATATATATCTATATATTGCAATTATTGCACACCTAATATATATTTATTTGACCAATACTTGCTGCTATATATTATCTATATATATAACGAATTATGCAATCTAATATCTCTTCTGCATGCATATATCTATATCTTTTATACACGTGAATTCTGCTTACAATAAATATCATATATGCTGCAATTTAACTTGCCATATATTATATATTTGTATTCCACTTGAATTCAATTTGCTATGTATAGTATATTCAAACCCTAATCCAACTCTTTAGTGTATTTGTGACTATATAAAAAACTTCATTATTTGACTAAACAAATAAAGTCTTTTATATTCAGTATAATACTAATAGTAGTATACTACTACGAAACATATTTCCTAATCAGAAAAAGATTTGATTTTTAATTAAATAATTAATTAACATATTAATTAATTCTTATTTAATTAAAACAATGAAACAAAATAATATATTAGGTTAAATAAACACCTTGCCGCCCCATTCATACAAATTGGGCCATATATTATTTTCTTATTTCATTTAATCCATTGGACTTTAAATAAAAAGCCCACATGTGAACCAGACCCATTCTTACTAAAAGAAACAAGCCTACATGCCTTTCATTAATATATTAATATAATTGAGCAGCCCATTAAATAAATAATGTGCAAATTATATTCTTAATATATTAAATGCAATTCTAGATGGACCCATAAATTGGTCCGGTAGAATATATCAAGTGATCCATACAAGTCCGTGTGGATTGGGGATCTTGGCGGGCTATCTAAATTTAAGCTTCAATAGACATAACCTAATCACAATCAACAAATGATTCACTTAGGTCCGATCCATTAATTTTAACTCATTCCACTAAAGAGCTAAAATTGAACTCTTAAATAAAGACAGAAAAGGAAGATGTTCCTCATTCATACCCTAGACAATCATGTTGGAGATAGTGTATCCTCGTGATTAATATCAGTAATCGCCAAGAGCTCATAAACCGCCTATAACTCTCCAAGTTACCATATTTACTCATATGACCACGTTTTGAACTTGGATATTTTGACTTGTCCAGAAGCCATGTTTTCAATAGACACTATCGAAAACTCAACGTTGAGATTTAATATCCAATTACCTCAAAACATCCATATGATGATATTATACTCTCATTTAATAAATGGAGCCACGATGTCCATATCTATAAATGAAGTCCTCTATCGATTAACAAATGAATATCACCAAACTATCGAGGATAGACTATGCGATATAATCGTACTCATTGATAACTCAAATGATATCACTTGCAACTATAAGTCCATCATTTATCTCAGGATTAAGATAGACTCTCCGATTGTCCTGATAATGAAAAGACTTTTATCTACTGACGGTTATAGATAAAGTATTTCATTGTGATCCAGTTCAATACACCCAGTGCACTAGATTCTTTTGCTCGAAATCACTCCGATGATTTTAGACTCATCATATCTCATTTGATCTCACTCAAATGCTAGCAAAAGAATTCTACAACTTTAACAAGATAAAGGTGCCCAACCTTTAACTTAAGTTGTGAACAATATTCAAGACTAACTAAAGAATTGTGTCTACCACATACATATCCAGATGTACGAACAATTCTTCTTTTCTCATAGTTTTTAGACCTTATGATTATTTACTTTGACAATTATAATATTAAATTATAAATGCTATAAGATTTGTTTAAACCAGAAATCACTTTATTAATATGAAAAAGATTGTTAATTACAATATTACACTCTTGCTATTGAGCATAATCCTAACAATTGCATGGGATTTCGAGGAGTATCGTGACTGATCGAGGGAAATTATTTATGAGTTCTTTTTGGCAGGAATTATTTACTTTGCAGGGCAGCAAGTTGAAGGCAAGTTCCTCATATCATCCGCAGACTGATGGACAGACAGAGGTGGTGAATCGAACTCTTGAGCAGTACCTAAGGTGCTATTGTCATGAGGAGCAAAAGAGATGGAAAGAGTACATTTCATGGGCTGAGTACAGGTGCAACACATCACATCATGCTTCAATTAACATAAGTCCATTTGAAGTAATGTATGGGCGACCGCCACCGATGCTAAGCACTTATGAGAAAGGAACGGCTCGAAACGAAGAAGTCGAGAGAGAGTTGATGGCTAGAGATGAGGTTGTAGCTAAGGTAAAGAAGGAGCTTGAGAAGGCTCAGGGGAGAATGAAGAAGTATTATGACCAAGGCAGAAGAGGCGTATCTTTTGAACCTGGAGATTTCGTATATCTCAAACTCCAACCGTACCGGCAGAAATCTCTAAAGAAAAAGTTCAATGTGAAATTGTCGCAACGGTATTATAGGCCTTTTAAGGTGTTAGAGCGGATAGGTGAGGTGGCTTACAAGTTGGAGTTGCCGTCTACTTCTAGATTGCATCCAGTGTTCCATGTTACCGTGTTGAAAAAGAGAGTGGGAAACCCGAGTCTCATTTCAAGTGATTTACCGGCGTTTGATACAAAGGGTAACTTGTTGATACAGCCTATAATAGCTCTCCGATATCGCAATTGGAAGAAGGGACGTGGTATGACAAAGGTGTGGCAGGTTTTGGTTCAATGGCAAGGGGTCCCTACAGAAGAGGCTACTTGGGAAGACTATGACGAGATGGTAGAACGTTTTCCAGATTTTTTCCTCGAGGACAAGGGCATTCTTGAAGAGCGGGGGAATGTTGAGACCGTTAGAAAATCTAAAAGAATTGTGGAACAGCGGTCCAGACCGTAGATTGATGGTAGCAGTTTGAATGACGAGAGGCACAATTTGGGTTCCTGAATTATAAGGAAATTGAAACTATTTTGGAAAAGGACTTTAGACTATTTTTATTTATTTTTATTTTAGTTATATTGTTTTATTTATGTTTTAGACTATTTTTCTATTTTAGACTAGTCCTGTCATAGTTAGGATAGAAGATTAATTCTATTATAAATAGAACTATTATTTTTAGGGTTGGTATCTTTTGAATGTTTCATCAATAAAATTGACCCAGTTAGGGTTCCTCTTGTTTCTTTTGAATTCGGCTTTTCTCAGTTAATTGCTTAGAATAGCTTGGGCTAAGGTTAGGTAAATTCTGTTATCTGATTCTACAGAATCAATCGCTTAATTCTGTGAGTGGTTTGATTCAAATCTATCTAACTTTGGGTACAAGTTAGGGCTTGTTGTTGGATCCTAATCAAGGTCCTCAACACCATCATATGTTACTTTCCGATCATACAACCACGGCCTTCCTAAAAGCAAATGGCAGGCATCCATAGAGACCACATCACACCATATTTTGTCCTTGTAATTCGCCCCAATTGAGAAGGAAACGTGGCTTCGTCGAGCCACCGTGACATCATTCCGCTTGTCCAACCATGTGAGCTTATACGGCTTCGGATGAGTTTCAGTTGGAAGCTGCAGTTTTCGAACTGTTTCCTTTGAAATTACATTCTCACAACTACCTGAATCAATGATGAACCGACATAGTTTCCCCCCTATAGTACACATGGACTGAAACACGTTAGTTCGTAACCAATCATTATCAACACCGCGAGGAGCAAGGTAACTGCGCCAGACCATCAAAAGCGGACCACAATCCCCTTCTAGTTGTTCCTCCTCTACGACAATAGTATCATCAAATGTTGGGTCAGAATCAACGTCCCTAGGCTCATCGATCACGCCTTCAGCATCCATAAATAGCCCTTTCCTCGGCCCCTTTTTGCAGTCGGCAAACCTGTGACCTGTTTCTCCACAACTGAAGCAACGAGCTTGCGAAGGTGTACCAGCTGTTGATGGTGCCGCATCAGTTTTTGCAGGAATGGAAGATGTGGCGACACTTGGTCGATTGCCACTATAACTTTGCCCTGTACCGGTCATGCTTAGGCCTCTCCTTGCAAATTGTTTTTCTAATTGTATAGCCCTCTGATAGGCACCAGAAACGGTAACCAAATCAAACAAATTGAGGTCGTCTTGGAACTGAATCCTCATACCTCTGATGTATCTTGAAGCTCGCATGTCATCAGATTCGATGATGGCATTCCTTGAAATCAGTTGGTAAAACTCAGCTGTGTAGTCATCCACTGAGCGATTGCCCTGTTTTAAATTCTGTAGCCGCTGGAACATGAGACGTTCATAATTATGTGTTAGGAAGGCTGCTCGCATGTGTTTCTTCATCTTCTCCCACACAACAATTTTCGATTTCCCTTGCATAGACCTGGTCAGTTTCAGCTGTTGCCACCAAGCGCCTGCATGACCTCTCAATCGTGTTGCAGCCAGCAAAACACGCCTATTATCCGGAACTTGTTTAAATTCTAGCACTTCCTCAACTGCAGCAATCCAGTCAAAGTACTCTTCTGGTTCTAATCCTCCATGGAACTCGGGGATGTCAACTTTGAAACCTTACTCCCATCGCTGCGAATCCTCAACTGTAGGTCGTCGCTACGCTGGTTGAAGGGGGGCAAACGGGTTGTCCTCCTCAGTCGTTTCCTCCTCCGCCGAAGGTGAATTTGGAGCCGCCTGATGTTGGTGCGTCATGGCAGCCATCTGCTGCGTTAACGCCTCTACCTGGTGTCGTAACTATGCGATTTCGTCACATTCATAGACTTCGTCAACAGGGGCTTCACGAGCATTAGGAAAATTGGCACGTCTCCTTGGCGGCATGACGGCGAAAAATTTTTTAACCAGGCTCTGATACCAAACTGATGCAGACGAAAGCTTAGAGTAAGACAATCTCACAAAACTAACAACCTGTAGCTTCTAAATCCTGTTGATTCAAGCGAATGCCAGGAAAAAGGAAAACTCAAGAAATTTTATTCATCAAAAATCAATCCTACAATACAGAAAACAAACCAATTAAATAGGAAAACCATAAGTTGAATTCTAAGCGGAATCGACTTCTAAAACAAAAACTAATCTGAAACGAAGTCCTAAATAAGAAAAGATAACAACTCCTAAGCAAATACTGACTTCAGAGTCAGTAGTTCACGCCAGCTAAAAGACCACTAGCTGGGCATGTTTCGGGTGTGCCAAACGTGCCAAGTAAGAGTCCGAAATCCTTTCTGCATCACAATCACAGTTCACCGATAGTCATAACATCTCACCCAACAACACAAAATAGCAAAAACATGTATTTATATGGAAAAGAAAGACATCGTATATAATAATATAAATAATTATATAAAAAGCATTAGAGCCGGGTAACAGGGCTTACGCTGCTCTTGTTCTGGACTTTAGTATATTGAGCGCTGCTATGATATTTTTCTCAACCAACTTCCGTGTGCGCTCCCTGCATTCATCAACAAGATGCAAGGAACAAAATATACCAGCCTTGTTCTGAAACTGCTATGATTAATATAATGATCCTCTCTTGCACACACTTGAAAGAAAAACAACTTTACTCAAATTGGTGTACAGATTGGTGTATTAACCAAGGATGAACTCCATAGCAAGGTATAACAGAAGAATAGCACTCACTCATATCACACTCAGCTTGTATCTTTCACCAAATTCCAGTCCATCCTAGGTCTTGAAGGTGATAATGCACATCAAATAGCTTCATCTTCTGGCTTTTCTAACTCAAAACATGGTTAATCGACAAAATCAATATCTAGATAAGGACAAACATAAAATAGATATAACAAAATAATCAAACCATGAGAATCTCCAATATTGACTCACCTCAATCTGAATCAACATCCAGTTAAAAATTTAACTGACTAGAATCCAAAAGTCAATCCGACGGTGAATACAAAACCAATTACCAATTCATTCAAACAAAGCTTCTGAGTCACTGCATCCAGTTTGTACCACCTTTTGGTTGACCGTACACCCTCACTTTCGGCTGCTGAAGGTAAGCATGGACACATTCCTTCTCACTTCTCAGCTTGTAAATGCTGCTTTGTTCAAAAGGATTGCAGCTATTCTATTCTCAGTTCCCAGATCCATATAAATCTGCGAAGTGAGTTTCAAAAATTATTAAGTAAAAAGTTCACATATAAAAAAATGTAAAACTTTGGGACCTAAGCAAACTACTAAACTGGATTCATAAGTGATCAGTGAATTCAATTTCAACAAAGCTTTGTTCTTTCCAAATTTATAAACCTTATCATCAGTACTCAGCATGAATTCCAAATTTAAGCTTCAACTGAAATTAAAGGTTTCCATTCCGGATAAGATTATCTCAATGGTGGAGCCAAATACCCAGCATGGACAACCACACACCTAACCCCCATACAAATATATATATATATATAAGGCAAGAGCTCTTCATATATCCAAATCCAACAGGAATGAGGAAAAACAGTTGGACTATTTGAGAACATGACTCCTTCAAGAAATAACAACACAGAAATGCAGCCATGACATATTCTACATAAATGAAGTCCCAACTATAAATCAGTTGACAGATAAATAAAATTAAAACTTGTAAGAAAATTTAACAAGAGCTTCTTATATAGGATACAGATAGACTGAAAGACACTTTTTTTTTTTTTTTTTAAAGTAAATAACAAAGTTGCAGAAGCCAATATAAATTCAAATAAAAATGTTTACCTGAAGTTGGTGACACAAACAGAGCGAATTCCAGCATCAGCATGCAGCTGCACGACATGCAATTGGAACAATATCTGAAATCTGTTTCAATTAGGATGTATCTCGAAATGGATCAAACTCTCATCTTTCCCCTTGAACCAACTAAAGTAGCTATACAACAGGGTCCAATTTAAACTAAAAATGTTTAAAAAGGACAAGGAATGATAAAAATACCACTAAATATTTTCTAACTACCAACATCACCATCAATGCGTTTTGTTTCTAAACAGGGAGCAGAAACACAACCGCAAAAACGCAGAAGAAAAAACAGGGGAAAATAAAAACAACAGAAACGCAGCCCAGGTAAAACAGCAAGGCAAAAAAGCAAAAACCAAAAGGAACAGAGAAAAGACAAAGCCTTAGCATTCACTTGTAGTTATCAACGTAAGTTCAGTCCCAATCATGCAACGTAAGCCTTTGCAATATATTGCTTTTCCATTTTATTAAATCCATTGGACCTTAGTAAAAAATCCACAAGTGAACCAGATCCATTTTTACTAAAAGAAACAAGTCAACATGCCTTAAGTTAATACATTAATATAATTTAACAGCCCATTATATGAAAAATGCAAATTATATTCTTAATGTATTAATTACAATTCTAGATGGACCCATAAATTAGTCTGGTAGAATATATCAAGTGATCCATGCAAGTCTGTGTGGATTGGAGATCTTGACAAACTATCTAAATTTAAGCTTCAATAGACATAACCTAATCACAATCAACCAATCAACAAATGATTCACTTAGGTTCGATCTATTAATTTTAACTCATTCCACTAAAGAACTAAAATTGAACTCTTAAATAAAGATAGAATAAGTAAATGTTTCTCATTTGTACCCTAGACAATCTTATTGGAGATAGTGTATCCTCGTGAAAAATATCAGTAATCGCCAAAAGCTCATAGACCGTCTGTAGCTCTCCTAGTTACCATATTTACTCGTATGACCACATTTTGAACTTTGATATTCTGATTTGTCCAGAAGCCATGTTTCAATAGATACTATCAAAAACTCAACGTTAAGATTTAATATCCAATACCTCAAAATATCCATATGATAATATTTTATTCTCATTTAATAAATGGAGCCACAATTTCCATATCTATAAATGAAGTCCTCTATTGATTAACAAATGAATACCACCAAACTATTGAAGATAGACTATGCTATATAATCGTACTCATTGATAGCTCAAATGATTGAATTTATTCACCATGTTATATATAGTTTTATAGTCCAATGAATTTTGTGACATTTAAAATTGTTAGTTTTACTTTGAGTTGATTTACATTCATGTCTTCTTTGTAATATAATATTTCTATCTCATTATTCTTTCAAAGACAAGATTTCTCATATTGCTTTGATTTATATTAGCATTAAATTTGTATTTGTAGGTTGCAACAAATCATGAAAACAATTTCATGTCATACTAGATATTTGTTGTTGTTTTCAATAAATTGTATGATTTATTATGAATTATATTTTCTTTTATTTGTTAAAAAAAAGTTTGGTTGTTCATTTCTAATAGAAATATCTTATGATCAATGAATTATTTGTTCTTATATATATTTGCTTAAAAAAAAAAAAAAAGCTTTGATTACCAAGTAGATGAAGACATGATCGAAGAAACATATTAAGTCTATATTGTTTCAAATATTGTTCTAGAAGTAGCAATATATGTTTCAATATTTTATGCTTTAAATTTGTTCCAGAAGTGGCAATATTAATAACGTATATATTTGGGTATACTATTAGTTTATATCATATTTTTTCATGGTTGAACAAAATAATTAGTTTTGATTATAAAATCATTGACATCACCTAATTTGATCAATATCATTCCTTGAAGTGAATGTTACATATAGTCATGATGATGATTATGGGTATTGCTGTAATCAAATAATTATTGATGTCAAGGTGATCACTATAAATAAATTTAAATTCCACCAGAAGTGGAATAACACCAAAACAAGGCAAGAAAATTGAAAGGATGTAAAATACACCTTCTAATAATTATAAAAGTTCTCCTTGCTATATAGTTGTTAAATAGAAGGATAATATTTTGTGTATATGTTGTATATCTAAAATATTTTATTGATTTAGCAATAATAATGAAAGCTCTAGAAGAGCTAATATATGACATAAAGTGAAAACAAATTACATGAAAATTGACACTTTGTATTTTGTTAGATCTGGAAGATCTACTATAAGAAATTGTCCTTAGACAATTAAGAATATTATATGCAAGTAAGTATTTCAATATGATTTACTCATTGTTATTTTGATTTAATTTATTCCACACAACTAATTTTATGAGTATGCTCTGTGGCTACCACTACGTTGGATCTTCCACATCAAAAAATAAGTTTTGTTTTATTTTTCCATGGTTCTTCATATTATTGGAGTTGATTGATATATATAGAACCAGAAGTTTCAAAATCAAATCCAATTGAGAACCTGCAGTTTTAAATTTGAATATAAATTGTTGAATATGAACTCGAAGTTCTGAAATTTGAACCTGAAGTTTTGAATTAAAATAGGATCTAAATTTCCATTGTTAGATGAATATTTGGCTACTCAAATATTTGAAAAGGAAATTACAAAGGCTTAAAGCTCTTAATATTACTACAAATCAGAATCTGAAGTTCTGAATATTTATTTTATTAGAATCCGATGTTATCAATTCTAAACTAATTTGACTTGTAGTCTTATATTTAATTTTGATATCAAATTTAATTAGAACTAGAAGTTCTAAATTTGATATAATAATAGTTATTTTCATTTGAAAAGTAAAATTGTGATTTTATTTTAAGAACCTGAAGCTTTAAACATATGATTTTTCATTTATGAACCAGCAATTCCCACACGAACTAGAAGTTCCAAAAAAATATGTGAGTTTTTAAAAACTTGGCATAAAAACATGAAATTTGAGGAATTGAAGTTCTTATTATAATCTTTTATTTAAGAATATTCTATCTTATTTATTTTGTCTCGACTCAAAAGAATATGTTAGTGAATGTCCCTAAAGAACAATAAGCTTTACTAAAAGTAAACGATACATCGAGATATTGAAATATTTTATACGGATATCCATTTCATAACTAATTATTTTTTGTTGATAAATGTCCCTGGAGAACAATAAGACCATGTAAATTAGTCTTTAAAGGACAATATGATAAAATAAATGAGTTTATGTAGAAGATTATTATGATACATATAATTCCTTGAAGTAAATTTTATCGTCGTTTCATAAGTTGATAAACGACGTAAAATAACAAGATAAGCATCATCTTGTGAATTGCATGATAAAATAATAAATTACATTCTGCCAATATATAAACCCGAGTGATTGTTCCTATAGAACAATTTATGAAATGGCACCAAAAATCATCTATTAGACTATAAAGTCATAAATGATGATTTTGGTTCAAAAGATATGGTTCCTAGAACTGGAATTCAAAAGATCATAATTGTATTTAAAATAATACTCGAGTGATTAATAAATCCTCATCATATAAGGCTTTCGAAGAGCAAGTCTCATAAGTGAAAACAAAATCCTGAAGAATCATATAGAAATGTTAATATCCACTATGAGACCGTTGAAGAAGCACATGAATTACATAATCATAATGAAATATATTGGTATGGAAATTGAGATCATATATTATTTATTTTGCACATTATGAAAAATGATGAGGGACTTGTATTATAAATTATACATATGTTGGCATAGAAATTATTAGCTATAAAAGGCAAAGCTATATTCATGTAAAACTTAAAAGTTTTGGACCTGTAGTCTGCATGTTTGATGACATCAAACTAATTGAATATTTTTCGTATGAATTAAGATAAAAGGTTTATTAAAAAAATCTAGTTTGACAATGAATAAAAATCCTTGAATGATTTAAATGCTTGAAGTAAGTTATTCAAAGCTACATGAAGTTTTGTATAATGAAACTTAAACAATTGAAATGCATGTAGTGCTTTTGTTATGGTGAATATTTATTAAAATAATTATATGTTGATTGTGTAAAAGTTTAGTAAAAATTATGTTAAGTTTATAAATTATATATACCTGGGGAATAATTTTTAAAATGGAAAGTCTTGGAAAATAATATTATTTAGTCTTGGCTAATGTATTTGGTATTAACATGAATCAACATATATAAGGAAAATGTCTTGAAATACTTTCCTATGGATAAAACACATCAAATGGATTCCTCGATATTTATTCCATAATTTATAGTTGTGTATGATCTCCTCTTGTTATTAAAGAACTTTAGGTCATGAAGTACCAAATATAAGTTCAACTTGTGTTTTTATAATAAAACAACATAATGTTGTATATAACAAGTTAAACAAAATTCAAAAATTGATTTTATTAAAGTTCTTTACATATGATCTCCAAAAAAAGTGGTGATAAAAAATACGCACAAGTTTCAATCCTGTAGATTTATTTATAAATACAGTACCAATTGCAACAAACAAAATCTTAGTACATAATATCGAGATGCAATATATTTGCAAAATATTGAAGCATCCACGTTAGAATAAGGGAGAGCGTATTTATCACTTTATCAGGGGGGGATATTGATTTTGGAGAAAATTTTACGTACTGTACTCTTTTTCCTTCATTAGGTTTTTATCCCATAAGGTTTTCCTAATAAGGTTTTAACGAGGCAGTTTTGTGCTCCAAATACCTTCAAATGTTAATTTGATATGTAGATGAATATTGTATCCTTTTTCCTCTACTAGTTTTTTTATCCCATTGGGTTTTTACTAGCAAAGGTTTTAATGAGACATATTCTCTATACGATGGACATCTAAGGGAGAATGTTATGAAAACATTATTCAATGTTTAATGTGAGTGGATGTCCACATTAAGAAATCACGTTTATCATCTTCCTAACTTCTCTCGTAACACCCAAATAATTTATAGTCAATTTATGTTGTAATTTATATCCATTATTGTATAAGTTATGATTGTAAAGATTTGTAAGGCTATAAATATGAGCCTTCATCTTGATGTTTGAAACTTGAGAAGTATTGAGGAATAAAATGATCTCTCCTATCTTGAGCTACTATTTTCCCTCTTTTCTTATTTTATATTTATTATGTTGTGTTCTTATTTATTTCATAATATAGTATGGATTCGATTATAAATGATTTTTTTAGATTTTATAAGAGTGTCATTTTGATTTATAAAACTTTTGTTTATTTTATTTATTAATTTATGAGACTAGGTATTATATTTGGTTTTTTTTTTTTTTTTCTTTTCTTTTTAATAATTTAGTTTATAAAAATAATAATATATTTATCTCGTGCAAACTTGAATGAGAAACCCCCACTTTCAATCCCTTCCGAGCTTGAACCGTTGCCTCTGTCTAAGACAAAACCCACCTGCAAAGTCTGACTGTCATCCACGATCAATCTATATCTCATCCAAGAATTGGAGCAGAGCTTCATCGTATGCATGCCCGCATCATCCATCTCCATTTTAAATTATAGATTACCAAATTGATAGTATTTGACCGGGTGTGTATGTAATTCATGTGAACATCAAACCAACATACAATTGAGTTGGTCCATGCAATTATTATGCAGGTTAACAACAAGAGTTTGACTATTTGAGATGCTAGTTCTGGAAGTTGAAAAAGAATTTGGAGCTAGAATTCTTAAACTGGAGCAAGTAAGGATTCTTAAAAAAATAATAAATAAATAAATAAATTAGAGCTAATCAAGAATGAAGAATCAAGTTCATATACGATAATCATAAAGATAATAAAAATAAATGTTACAAAAAGGACTCCTCACCTACGATGATCAAGAACCAAAAGGATGAAGAAAGACATGAACATGAACATGTACATTAATTAGTTCACTAAAATCTTCTGGTTACATCACATATGACATAACAAGATTTAACATAAAACAAAACGTTATAAAAAGTTTCCATTCCAATTAGCATTAGGTGAACCCAACACATCTTGCAAACAGTAATTATCAATTGAACCAAAATCATCAAGCAACCCTTCAAAAAACTTATCATCCAAACCATTCTCCTCCTTTTGATTCTTCACATTACAAATAGATCCCTCCTCTTCATCAACATCATTATCATGATCATGATCATGATCATCCTCATCAATTGCAATCACACCCTTCATTTTCTCATCAACTTGAGGCATATGCCCTTCAAACAACGCCACGTGTCCAAACAATTTATCCTTCCTAGAAAAGCTGGTCCCACAAGAGCACTTCCATCTACTCTCCCCACAGTGCTTGTAATGGCTCTTCAAATCCGATATCACCGAAAAACTCTTCTTGTGACAACGATCGCACTGGTACGTCTTCGGACAATGACTCCTCTTGAAATGATTCTTCACGCACGTCACCGATTTCAAAGCCCGAAACTTTCTGTGTCTCTTGTTTCGGTTGCAACCTTCGAACGGGCACGAGAATCTCGTCTTCCTTCCCGATTCCTTCACCGATTTCTCAGGTTTCGCTAACGCCTCTGCCGTTTTGTACTCGTTCCCGTGTGCACGCATATGCATCCGTAAATTCGCGTCTCGCTTGAACCCTTTGCCGCAAATATCGCAGAAGTGGATGTGCTCGGCCAGTAGCTCCACCGCATCGATCTCCACCATTTCGTACTCCGATTCGTCGTCGGGGTCGTCTTTTGTTTCCGATATTTGCTTCGTTTTCTCTGAAAAGTCCGAAACGGTATCCGGGTTTTTCGGATCCGAGGCAGAACAAGCCTGTGGCTGCTGCTGCGGCGGCGGTAGTGAGTTCGATGAGACGAGAAGGGCGGCGCCGTTGACGATGATTTGGTGGATGGCGGAGGAGATTTCAGAGGACACCATATCCATCTGGTTTTTGGAGATTAGAGTGTTGGAGCTCACCGATTCTGATAAGAACTGCTGGAGAGAATCCATTCTCGTACGGACGGTCGAGAGATTCGCCAGCGGAGAACCGGGATCTGGATATCCCGGCCGATTCCCACTGGTTTCGCCGATTTTTGACATTTCTAAACTTCAAAAAGAAAAAAAAAAAAAAAATTGGACGGCACCCGTTTTCAGTTCTGTCTGGGGTTTTGTCTTCGATATGGAGTTGAGTTGATAAGCTTAAAAAGAGGGAGACAACGACAATGCACACGTGGCGATCAGAGAAAAAACAGATGGTCGCTTTGGTTGACTCTGACTTGGCGGCTGTGGGCCCATCATGGGTGTCTCTAGGCCGTCTGATTATTACAAGTAAGTGGGTCCAAAGTTGATGAGATAGTGGATCTTACCTCACTTTGTCTAATTAATAATATAAAAAAATAAAATTAATAATCACAATAATTTAATATCCACTGTTGGTTGGTTCCATGAAGCTTCAATTGAAGTTTTCAAATTCAAATACAAGTTGTGCATCGGAGATCCCAAAAAGTAGTCATTAGTCAATTGAGTCTTAAGGGTAATTGCACAAACACCTTGGGTTTAACCTTAATTCTATGCATATTAATTGAAAATAACAGCACTACCTACATGACTACATCGGCAGTGTCGTCTACTGCCATGGAGATCGCGCGTTCACCTTGTGGTCCGTCTGATGAGGAGTAAACTTCTCCTCCACGAGTGAAATAGAGCACTCCTCCACGATGATGAAGTTGATATGATCTATAACAGTTCATGTCCACCAAGTACATATTGTTCGTTTTGAGCTTTACACACGCGTTATTCATTTTCACAGATTTGATTTGGATTATGGGCTTCACGCAAACATTATTCACCCACGGCTCAAAACGCATCTTCATAGTTAGGAGAGATCAAAGCTTATAATTAAGTCATGGACCTCACTCATCAGCGATGTGAGATGTGACATAATCCATTTCTAATGCCGATGGAGACTCCATTAACGATGGAGCTATTTTATCTTTAAAATTTTATGTTTGTTTTTGTTTTTATATTTTATTTTATAATTAATTCATCATTTCTCATTGCAAATGGAGGAGATCATAAATTTTTACTCCTCCTTCGTTAATTTATAATGGATCACCACTAATGGTAGGGGTGTTTGTGTAATGTTTTACAAAAGGTCCACATGCGTGGATTTAGACCTAAAATCGGAGATGTTTGTGCAATAAGTTTAATTATATATTTAATAGATAGATTATGTGTATTATACTATTATTAGACTTAAGTAGTGTAGGTTCATTGTTTGATTTACTGGCAAGCTTCTAGATTCCTCAAAAGATGGAAACATTTTTATGATTTAAAAATTCAGTAACAATTCATGTCCAAATCGGTGATCTAATTTTTGAGGTGGTATTTTAATTCAAAATTTACCGTAAAAATAAAATAAATTTTTCTTTATAATGCTAAAAATTTAGATGAAAATGTTAGTATGTATTCAAAAGACAAGAATTTGTAGGACTACTTAAATAAGAAGCTTATAATTTAAAGAAATATTATTATTATTATCATCATCAAAATATCCATCTGAAGATTTGTGCCTTTCTAATGTGTTAAAGAAAGAAAAAGAACAAATGTCAAAGTTGTTTTAGTTGAGTAATGAAATTTCATGAAAAAAATCTAGAAATTTGAGATTTTTCTAAAAAGACAAACCGGATAAGTTAACTAACTTAACCCAAAAATAAAAAAAAATAAAAAAATAATAATAATCAAATAGTAATGAAATTGTTGATAATGCAAGAACTCAAAATAGTAAGAGCATCAATGTCAAGCTGATATGGTAAAAAAATTATAAATATTGTTAAGTTGACTGTTTACTTTTATAGACTTTTTTAAATATCTATTTTCTAGACTGATTCAATATTGGAGATAACTATTTAAAAACCGTTAAACAATTTATCTAGTTAAATAAAAGAATAAAGAATAAAGACTAAAATAACTAGATAAGTCATTAATAGAATAATAGATTGTATTTTCAATAGAAGCATTAGAGATAGATTTTTATTTGTATATCTATTAAATATAATTCTATGTCACTTAGGAAGCAAGTCCCTCGATATTGCTGACATATCAATAATTATTAAAATGCAATTCATTTTTGCAATGAAGATGCTATAATATAAAAGGATGATTAGAATTTCATTTTGCCAAAATAAATATACAAATTTTATTTTAAAAAGATAAGATTATTTTTCAACTAAATTTTAAAAAAATAAAATTTTAGTTTTTCTAAACTTTTTGAATATATATATATATATATAACGGTTTTATTAGTGCGTGAATTTATTATAATTTTTTACATTAGTTTTACCATTTAAATTTTAGACTAATTTTCTAAAATAATCTTGCTAACCAAATTTTCTAACATTCATGCACTAATAAACACAAAATACTCTTTCATCAAACAATTTTCAACCATTAATCATGTTTTTCATTAATGTTTTTCAATAATGTTTGTTCAATCCCACATATTTTTCTTAATTTCCTCTGATCTCTAAATAAAATATTCAAAATATTTTCATAATCCTAAATTTGAGAGAAAACCAAAACTAACCACTTGAAACATTAAACTTTTGTTAGTAACCACTTTTGAAATTTTAATTGTTAATAACCACTTTTTAAAAAAAAAATTCAGTGTATGTCCATAAATTACCAGAGTACCCCTGAAAATAATTTTATTTTAAATCTCGAAGCAAACTTGAAATCATGGGTAAATTGAAATGTCCAAACTTGAAATCTGGACTAAATTGCAATTTTCTCTTTCTTCTTCTTCCTCTTCCTTTTCTTCTTCCTCAAACATTAAAGTTTTTTTTTTTTTTCCCTTTTCCTACAGATCACCTCGCTGGCGAAGGGGGATCGATTTCGTTGCCGGTGAAGCAGCAGCGGACGACGAGGAGGCAGCGCACCACCATGGCTGGTCCCTGTCTCCCACGCTTGGCCATTGCACCAGTGCCCACCATCGCCACTGCCGCGAAGCCCAGAAGGTCACCGGTGCTTGGCGACCTTAAAGCAAGTCGGCAAGGAGATCGGGGGAGAGAGAGAAAGAGAGACTTCGGGGAGAGAGAGAGCAGAAGAGAGAGAAAGAAAAAAGAAAAAAGAGAGAGAGTGGGTTTGGGGACCCTTTTTATATGAGGGATTTCCAGTAATTTTATAAAAAAAGTGGTTATAAACAATTAAAATTTCGTTTGTGGTTAAAAATGAATTTTCCCTAATATTGTGATCATTCTGAGTAATTTCCACCCTAAATTTTATAAACTACCGTCGAACCTTCCCATATGGAATGATTCCTCAAACTGGGTTGGTGGATAATGGATATTAGCATCAACTTAAAAAATAAAAAACATTAGACACATGAGCTTAGAGAGAAAATACAATTGAAAAGAATGAAATATAGCTCAATAACTCCAACAGTTTATGTTATAGTAATTTTAATTTGGAAGTTTTAATTTCAATATGTTTCGACTTTATTTTATAGGTATGCTTATTTTCTTATTGAAGAGATTTAATTGCACACACTCACTAGTAATGTTTGCATATGTATGTTTTTCTTTTGTGTGCATTCTCTTCAAATGTCACATTTCACACTAGCACTTTGATTGTTATATCTTGATGTGTGTTTATGTGTCTTGTAATTTGTTTCCTGAATATGTTCGGAAACGTCCGCGCTTACACGATAATGTGCTTGGTTTTACGCTAAGACCGCTCACGGAGAATGCCCTTGGCTTCTCCTTGGTTTCACCTCTTTTGGTGAATCGGTGGTTACGATCGGCGGTCTGGCCGCCGAATCGAAACCGCCGATCAGACCTGATGCATTTATTATCTCGGGTCTGATTCTGTGGTTTGATCAGCGGTTTCAAAACCACCGAATGAAACCGCCGTTCTAGATATTTTAGGTCGGTTTCTTTTTGGGTTTTGATCGGCGGTTTCCCAAACCATCGAATGTGGTCGCCATTTGATCCCCTACCTCTTGGGTTCAATTCGGTGGTTCAATTTTGCGGCCTCGACCGCAGAATGAAACCATTGAACGATGATTTCAAGGGCAAAATTTTCTTTTCACATGCCCTTTTTTCTTTGTCTATAAATATCACACTTTCTCATTTTCTCTGACCAAGTTCTTGACTCTTAAGAACCCTAAACTTAATTGAGAGATATTTGAGAGATATTTCAAAGAGAACTCATTTCCTATACACTCAAAACCAGATACATGTGCATCAAAGATCATCTAAGCATTTTCTAGCATAGTTAGTTTGCTTATTTGAATGGGTCTTGGTCATCACACTTCCCTTGGTATGTTCTTCACTTTCATCATTGATATTTAGTGTTTTATTTATCAAGGCATCTCTTTTATTAGTTGAATGTTTTTAGATTAACATCTTATATTCAAAATAGAGATTGTTGTGATGACATGATTGAGTGTTGTATTGTGATAGCTATTTAGGTTTTTATAATCTATATTTAGCTAAGCTATTTGACATATCATTTAGCTATTGATATCTAGAATCGTTTTTATTGTCATATTATCATCTTAGATAAGCATATATAGTTTCCTAGCTCTCATTGCATTTATTGAGTATTTTTATATATTCACACATAGGTTGTATTATCTCTTCATTGAGAATTTAAGTCTTGTTGGCTGAGGTTGCTTAGGCCACAAGCAAAATGGACTAGAGCCACTTTTAAAGGCTCGCGTGGTAGAAGTGGAGGGTTATAGACCAGAGTGTTAGACGAGGTCTGCATAGGTTGTAAACTCCATTTCAATTAGTGGATTTCGAGGTTCAAGTGTGACGCACTATACAACCCGTGGTTTTTCCCAGTGGTTGGGTTTCCATGTATACATCAAGTGTTATTTAATTTCCGCACCATATTACACTTGTTGTATTTATATTGACTATTAGGGGTATATTCGTAATATTGACCTTAAACGAAAATTGGGTAAAATTAGTTAAAATCTATTCACGCCCCCCCCTAGATTAATATATCGTACACACCGAGTTTTTATTTTTGTTTCATTATAATTATTAAAATGTAAATAATATAAAATATAGTAAGAATAAATAAATTTTGATAAATGAAAATGATTAAATAAAAACCTTACTAATAAATATTGAACATTAGTCTCATTTCAAAGATCCAGATGAAATCTTTCTAATGGTAAAATTTTTATGATAATAAAATTTAGGCTAATTGGCACGGATACCCCTTGAACTATACCCGAATTTGCACCTTACCCCATAAACTTTTTTTTTCGCCATTAAACCCCCTGAACTCTTGTAATTTGGCAATCGCTGAAGGAATTTGCCCCCTCACCAGGGGGTAGATTCCTTCAGCGAGTGCAAATTTACGAGAGTTCAGGGGGTTTAGTGCCGAAAAAAAAGTTTAAGGGGTATAGTGTTACTTTTTGAAGAGTTCATGGGGCATCTGTGCCAATTAGCCTAAAATTTATAAATTAAAATTTATTATATATTAATTGAAATTAGTTAAAATAAATAAATAAAATATAAATGTCAAAATATTTATTTATAACTATGGACATGAGGCTAAAAATAGAATAGAAAATGTAAAAAGTGAATTTAGAGTTGTTAGTAGGAAAATGTTAGAGGGGTCAAATTCCAATTAACACAGTTTATGAATATTATCGATGAAAAAGGAATAGCACTATTTCATTGATCATTCAAATGAAATACATGGTACAACAGAGATAACACACAGTTTTGATAGAATGATGGTTTCTGATGAGGTTTAGGTAGGAAATTTTTGACACAATTAGCGATGACAAGCTCATGCTAGTCGATAAGTAGAAAACTATAGGGTTGTGGATTCAAAATTTAGATCCTTCTCTTTCGAGAATCTCGTTGTATTTATAGGTCTATTTTCTTGCTCATTACTCTGACAATCAATCAATCAATTAAGCAATCAACGAGATGCTGATGGTGGCTTTATTTTAGGCGCCAGAATGGTTCCCATAATCAAGTCATTCTGTTTCCTTCCATGAAGATCTTAATAGAAATGGCTAATCCTATTCAGATGGCGAGAGAAGTCAAATTTCCTTGTATTTAAAAAGTTGGCGTATATCGTCCTTCTTGTAGCATAAATCTGGTTCCTTGGTGTATCAGTTCTTTCTTCCTCAATAATCTTCTCTTTACTTCAATCCTCACTGCCTGGTAGCTTGGTTCTAAGAGGGGTTGGGGTATCTAGGTATCCCGCATCCTACTGGACCGAGGTACCCATATCCTTTGAGTAGCAGGGTATCGAGGTACCGGGATACCGGGTCAACACACCAACGAGGTATTAGGATGATGCAGTAATGGAGTCCTTAGGACCTTGACTTCTCTGTCTCCTGGTACTTGGGGATTTATGTAGGAACCCAGATTTACGTTGCGTAGCAGAAAATATGTTTTAAAAATTTTTATGCAACTTGTAAACCGTATACAATGTATAAGAATATAAGAAGAGAATTATATCATACCCTTGTAGACCAACTCCTTCATTTCTTTAAGCTTTATTCTGATTTGTCACCACAAAATCTTCCTGGCCATCACTCGGGATTGGTAACGGCATGTGGGCGCGTCATGGTACTCAGGAACAATGAGGTAGAAGAGACATACAAAAGCTACCCCTTGTCTTGTAAAGTGAAGTTTGGCTACCCTATGTAAAAGCAAGAAACATTTTTTTATTTTTCTTTCTTTCTTTCTTTTTCTCTTGAGTTGGTCACACACCTGTGTTGTCTTTTCTTTTCTATTTTTGTGTATTTGTGGTTCAAAAGTTAGGTTACACTGATTACTCTATCAGTTTTTTATTCTTTAGTTATTTAAAATATATATCTTTATGTATTTTTCAAACTAAATCATTATCTCTTTCCAAATATATTTCCATGTATTCAAAAGATAATTAGTATTTAAGTGTCATAGGTAGAGTAGGATTCTAACTCCCACATAACCCTAGTTGACTTAATCTTAAATACTATACCTAACCAGAAATAAAATAATCTAATTATTTTATGTCTCAGTCATGATTTAAACCTACA
This sequence comes from Acer campestre, assembly GCA_954870605.1. Classification (NCBI taxonomy): domain Eukaryota; kingdom Viridiplantae; phylum Streptophyta; class Magnoliopsida; order Sapindales; family Sapindaceae; genus Acer; species Acer campestre. The sequence goes on along the minus strand of OX940811.1, from coordinate 32,464,223 downwards.
ACCTCTATTTAATAATCAATTAACAATTCATAATTATTAATTCATTAATTAAATAATCTAATTATTTAATTAATTTAATTATTAATATATTAATTAAATAATCTCATTATTTAATTAATCCCTGAATAAATATGTGTCACTTTCGTAACACAATTAATTGGACAATCCAATTAATTAACTGTGACCCTTGTTACCTTTAATTAATCAGGCTAGTAAGGGGACCTAATGGACCCACAGTTTTGAGCTCCAATAATACTTATAAATAATTAATTAAACTCTTTAATTCATATTTCATGATTATTAACCTTGGAGTTATTCTACTAAAATCCTGAGGCTGCACTCTCCCAACTGTAGATGTATTACACAAACCGAAATTACAGTTGTCCATCGATATAGCTATTGCATATGGTATGATCCTCCACAAGTAGTGCATATGGTATGTCCATTATACCCCTCTAATTATGTATTTCCATTAAGTACCATTGACTCTCTAATGAACAATAAATCCTACATTCCTTACGGAATTAGGAGAGCGCTCATATTGTTCAAGCCCTAAATCAATCCTTAAGGGAACTACTATTTACTTCTCGTAAGAAGGAGTGAATTCCTCTATTGTGTACAAACCTTCCTAGCCACAAGCCAAACCACGATTCCAACACATGAAGCATATCGATTGGGAATGTAACTCCGATCTCACCCATGGTATATCAAAAAACATGATCTAACCTGAAGGGGTCGATAAGACACTCAAAATTAAGATCACCCATATGTAGCCATCTTTTGTCGATATATATGAATCTCATCATGTAACAGATCTTATTGAGAGATTCATATATATCGTGATCCAGTCCTATATGATCACATCATATAAGATGCATTTATTCTCATATCACCATATGAATGATCCAGGATAAGATCACCGTACATTATGAAATGGACCGCAGCTATAGATTAACCATAAATAAAGTACCCAGCTTTATTTGTTATCTACGGACTATTTAGATTGCTTGTTTCAAATTGATTCCATATGTATATAACATTCATATACTCATTTTGAAATTACATCCAGCAATCTTGGATGTTAAGTACAAATGTTATATATAAATGTATGAGACAATTTGAATGAATAAACTACTTCTTTTATTTATGTTCAATTCACATTTACAAATTACAAGCTTTAGGGCAAAAACCCCAATAATCTCCCACTTGCACTAAAGCATGTGAGACATGTCTTGTAAACCTAGACCCTCTAGGTGACCCATAAATATTTTAGCCGATAAGGTCTTCATAAATGGATCAGCATGATTGTCATGTGACGTTACCTTGGTCATAGTCACATCTCCTCTCTGCACTATCTCTCTGATGAGATGATATTTCCTCTCTATATGCTTACCTCTATTGTGGCTTTTTGTTTCTTCGGAATTAGCCACAACACCATTGTTATCACAATAAAGTGTGATGGGCTCACTATAAGAAAAACCGCTATTTACTATGGGCGATGCCTGTTATAGACGCGTAACGACTACGAGCAACGCCCGTCATATGCGAGCCTGTGATGGATAATGGCACGCTTTGACTACAGAGCCTGTCCATGATAAATAGGATCAACTACAACGGGTATCGCCCGTAGTAAATCGCGTTTCGACTACAGAGTCTATCCGTGATAAATATGCTCAACTACAACGTGCATCTACCGTAGTTAATTGCGTTTCGACTATGGATTATGTTCGTGATAAATAGACTCAACTACAGCGTGCGTCGTCCGTAGTGAATTGCGTTTCGACTACAGATTATGTTCGTGATTAATAGGATATACTACAACATGCATTGCCCGTAGTTAATTAGCTACTTACTACGGGTTGTACACGTGATAATTATTTTATTTATAACATTCTATGTCCGTAGTAGATGGTTTTTTTAAAGAAAAAAAAATGTTTGACCGCCTAACGATATGGTATATGTAATTGTAATTTGAATTTTTTATATTCTATTATCTCATTAAAATTGTTATCATTGTAGATATGGATATATCCATAAAAGTCTGCATATATATATAATAATAATAAAAGTAATGTCACGAAAACATTCAACAAATTACATCATAGTTAAAAGTTCAACGTCCTAAAATGTTTACTTAAAAACATTCACTGATATCCTAATATACAAACAAGCTAACCAACAATAGCCGGGTTATAAGTAAGCTTTATAGGTGCCAGACTTGAACCCTGCAGTGAATAATAATAAGAAAGATTTACACACGTTACATATGATTTGTAAGCTTACCAACAGATATTTGGATTCCAACGGTACCATGGGTCTCACCAGCCTTTTTGAGATAGTTACTAGCCGCAACCTTGAAAAAACCTTTGTTACTTGGAGAAGATCAAAACAACAAACTCATATACTCTAAGCTGAAATTTGACACTACTGAGATATGAAATCCCTTTCCAGCTAGACCTGGCTCGGTTCCGGTTCGAACCGGAGGAACTGGCAGGAACCGGAACCGGAACCGGAACCGGAACCGGAACCGAAACCGGGAAAATCGGAACCGGAACCGGTTTTTTCGGAACCGGCCGGTTCCTCTTTTTTTTTCTTTTTTTTATTTTTTTTTTATTTTTTTTAAATTACCGTTGGAGGCCCAACGGTCGGCTGACGTCAGCCGACCGTTGCCCCCCAACGGTCTGCTGACGTCAGCAGGCCGTTGGGCCTCCAACGGCTGATTTTTTTTTTTTTTTTTTTTTTTTTTTTCTTTTTCTTTTTTGTTTATTATAAATACCCTTTTAATATTTATTTCATTTGCAATATATTTTATTTCCAATTTATTTTATTTCCGATATATTTTATTTGTAATTAATTTTATTTGTAATTAATTTTATTTCCAATTTATTTTATTTCTAATTTCTCTTTCTATTCTCCAACTCTCCAAGTTTCCAAATATTTAATATTGACAATTACTAAGTTTTTAATATTTATTTCATTTGCAATATATTTTATTTCCAATTTATTTTATTTCCGATATATTTTATTTCCGATATATTTTATTTGTAATTAATTTTATTTCCAATTTATTTTATTGCCAATTCTAAATTTCTAATTTCTCTTTCTATTCTCCAACTCTCCAAGTTTCCAAATATTTAATATTGTCAATTACTAAGTTTTTAATATTTATTTCATTTGCAATATATTTTATTTCCAATTTATTTTATTTCCGATATATTTTATTTCCAATTAATTTTACTTCCAATTCTAAATTTCTAATTTCTCTCTCTATTCTCCAATTTATTTTATTTGCAATTAATTTTATTTCCAATTTATTTTACAATTCAATTTTTAAATGGCAAGTGGAAGTGGAAGTGGAAGGGGTCACGGCCGTGATGGTCCTAGGCGTTCAATTTCGATGAGAGGTAAGGGTCCTATGATCGATAATCTCGGTCGTGACGACACCGCCTATCACGAGTATTTGCAACGCCGGGCCTATGCTGAAGACCTAGGTCTAAACTCTCCTACTCCCCCTCTAATAATTTAAGAACCCAATCCCGATGACACCCCCCACGGCCCCAATTTGACAAGCCAGTCAGATAATATGCCTTATATTGATACACCTACAGATTTTAGATTTGATCCACAGGAACCAGGAGAGCAGGAAGATGATCTGATACAGAGGCAGCAAAGCAAATCTGATCTCTTCGTAAAACATTTTAAGAAAATTAGGCAAGAAGATGGGAGCATTGCAGTGGCTTGCAATTACTGCAGCAAAGTATATAAGTGGCATAAATCTGGAGGACATGGCAGTTATCGGAAGCATCTTTTAACTAAACATCCAGAAGCAGAGACTAGATCGAGGTCACAAACACAAATTCCCAGGTACGCTACTCCTAACCAACAATTATTTCGTTATACTGATGAGCAAAATAGAGAAGAATTAGCAAGAATGGTAGCAGTAGAACACCTATCATTCAGTTTTGGTGAAAGGGTTGGTTTTGTTAATTATTGTCGAAGAGCATTAAACCCTGCTGCATGCCGTGTTCCTAGAACCACGCTCATATCAACACTTGAAAAGATTTACAACAAAGAAAAAAATAAGTTAGTAAGAATTTTTGATAAACATATTGGTCGTGTTTCCGTATGTGCCGACATATGGACTGACCATTGGAAATCGCATTCATACTTGGGTGTCACTTGCCATTTTATGGATGATACATGGACTATTCAAAAAAGAATTCTTGCATTTAGAGTTTTTGATGATGCACACACTGCTCATAATATTTTTAGACAGCTTAGACTTATTTTTGCAGAGTATAAAATTGAAAGCAAAATTTTTGCAATTGGTTTTGATAATGCTTCTGCCAATACTGCTGCTATTCCATCTTTACTTGATTTATGCAAACCTTATCTGGGTGGTACATTTTTTCATCAAAGATGTGCATGCCATGTTTTAAATTTATGTGTTCAAAAAGGATTAGAAACTCTTGAACATTTTATTCTACCTATTAAAAAAGCTTTAATGTATTTGTGGAAACATTCTTCTACAATGAATGAATGGGTAAAATATTGTAAACAAAATGGTAGACGTGTCGTTAGATTTTCTCGTGATGTTCCAACACGTTGGAATTCTACTTATAAATTGCTTGCTCAAAGTTATGAATATAAGGATTTATTAGTTTCTTTTATTCAATTTCATGTTACCCACATTCAACTTTATCAATCACATTGGGATGCTTGTTACAATGTTTTCAATTTGTTATCCATCTTTAATAATGCTACACAAAATTTATCTGGTGTTTATTATCCTACAACTAATTTATTTATTTTTGAAAGTATTAATATTGCTGGTGCATTTTGTGGTTGTGAATCCGACATATCAATAGGGGAAGCCGTTCATGCTATGAAGCAAAAATGGTTGGATTATTATGAGGAGATTCCAAATATTTATTTGATTGCCATGATTTTTGATCCACGTTGTAAATTAGATAGTATGTCTTATTTTCTAGATGGTTATTATGGGGTCGATGGTTTAAAAATGGAATATGATATTAATGCATGTTGTGCTAGACTTAAGAAATTATTGTATGATTTATATGATGAATATCTTACAGTTTATGGATCGTCACTAAACTTAAATGTTACACATACACAAACTACATCTCAGGCCCCAAAATCCTCCTCCTCCGGATTTATAGGGTTAGGGTATAGTATGTTATCCAAAAAATCCAAAAAACCTAGATGTGCTTCTTCATCGAACGCCGATAAGTATTCCGAGCTGGAATCTTATCTAAATACTCCTTTTGAGTTTATAGAAGATACGCCAGGGAAAAAATTTGAAATCTTACAATATTGGAAAGAGCACGCAGTGTACTATCCAATCATGGCTATGCTAGCCAAAAATATTTTTTCAACACCAGTTTCTACAGTGGCAGTGGAACAAGAGTTCAGCGCTGGAGGAAATATTCTAGATGAACAGCGTTCTTGCTTAACTCCAAAATCACTACAAATGCAAGTTTGTATAGATGATTGGACAAAAGCACAATACAGACAACAAGAACTTCAACAAGACCCAACATACGACTTCTTCAAAGACGACGAACCTGATGCAGCGGAGCCAGAATAGCAGATTTACAGACTTACAGTACAGACTACAGAATATAGATGGCGCCAAACATGCAATAAAAGGTAAAAGAACTACGTGGCCTTTGATTCCTCTAAATCCCCCAAGAGGATACGTAGGCAACTTAATTGTGGTAAAAATTAAGTGCAAGGCTAATAACTTTACATTTATTTTTAGTTTTATTTTAATTTAATTTTGTAATTTGTCATTTATTTATTATCGAATTTCGGGTGACTTAATTCCCAAATACCCAATGAAATGTAATTTATAATTTATAATTTTGTTTATTTTTATTTTTATTTAATATTGTAATTTGTCATTTTGTTTATTTTTATTTTAATTTAATTTTGTAATTTGTCATTTTGTTTATTTTTATTTTAATATTTTATTTACAACTACAACTTACAATACAACTATACGATTACGTCTATACATATACATTTATACAAGTTTAAATTATTATTTTTTATTAACAAAACAAAAAAAAAAAAAAAAAAAAAAAAAAAAAAAAACCGGTTCAGAACCGCCGGTTCCACCCATTCGAGGAACCGGAACCGCCGGTTCGGAACCGGAACCGGAACCGGAACCGAACCGGAACCGCCGGTTCGGAACCGGAATCGGAACCGAACTGGAACCGGAACCGGAATCGGAACCGAACCGGAACCGCGCCAGGTCTATTTCCAGCACTATCAAAAATATGCTGAAACTATGATGGACTTTATATAGATTATCAATTTGGAAGAAAATTTTCTTCCATGGTGGATCAGAACTATTAGGTGCAAGATATGGTTCATTCTTGGACAACAAATTTTTAACAAAATTCCAATTGTAAGGCAAAAACATTAACTTTACCTGTCAAATGGAAGTGGTTGGCCACCATCCATATGAGCAAAATATCACCAAGCAATATTCTCAGGTTATTGGGATGGAAAGAAATTCCAGCATACCCTGCAGCAGCAGCTATACGTCCCCAATTCGGATCTCTTATGTATACAGTAGCCTGGTAGCATGATTGACATTAATTAGACTTGAATAGAAGTTCAATAAAAGTACAAGTTCAAATTCATGCCTTTACAAGTGAAGAAGATGCCACTGTGCGTGCAATCTTTGCGGCTTCAGCTTCGTTGTCTGCACCAGTCACAGAGACCTGCAAATTTAAGTTAGAATTGGATGAATCTTCAGCATTCTGTAAACGAACTAAGCAGCCCTAAGTCTATCATTTGTCATATAATTGCTAGATTTCATAATGGATATTTAACAAGAAAACATCTGATAAATGCAATGAACAATTTACAAAAGTTAGCATTGAGAGTAGAACTAGAATCAGCAGGTAAATCAAAATTCTTTGCTTAGCAATTGGAAAAAAGTAATAAACAAAATATATACACATTTCTGTACTAGGGATTACAAAACATCATAAAGGATGCACAAAGAGTTTGGATAATTACATTGCAAAATTATAATTAGCATCTTTACTTTTGTGTCGTATTCTTCATAAGAATCTAAGAACGCAAAGTGCTGTCTACTTTAACATCAGTTCCCTATTAGGTTTGAGTGGAAGCATAAGACATGCAGCGACATTGGAAGTTCGATGGAACTTAGGGATGGACACTTGTAGTTTAAATTTTACCCAGTAAGTATGAAAAATCTTTGAATAAGACGCACCTCAATTAAGCAAGTTGCTCCTTCTCCATCCCAAGCTATTGATTTGAAAGCATTCAACTTGCCAACAACTTAATCACACTAGATCACATTGCTATGCATCAACAAACTAATTGAATTGCATACTACTGTTGGTGCTCATATACAAACAAGCCAACTAACAACAATGAATTAAAACTTGTTTAATGAAATTGCCAATTTATTGAAGAAGGCCATCAAGGACCAATATACAGCTTACAAACCAAACATATTCTAGCTCATCCATGAATTACAGAATAAAGCCCCCCACCCAAACAACATGGGACAAAAAACAGCAGCTAAACATGGGACAAAAAACAACATGGCAAAATTATAATGATGAAACTTGAAATAAAAGGAACAAAAAGCTACGAATATCTTATTATCAAAACACCAAAATAGAAATATATTTACACAAGATTATATTTCATCTTCAACTTGAAAGGATTTTTACTCACATTTAATGCCTTTTCAATTCCTGGAATAAGTGATCCAATGTGGTCTGCAAGGCAGTCTAGCAGGACAACCACAAGCTCTCTCAAAACAGAAAATGCACCAACCTACAGTGCAGACATATGAGACACTTATACTAAAGTGATCACATGATAGATAATCCATAATAGATATCAACTCTTCTTACCTTTGTCTTAATAGATTTCTCACGAAGTTGTCTATTTATAGATTTCACAATCTTTGGAACTTCTTGCTTCAATAACCATCTTGGACTCCACTGTACAAAATTAGCATTAACTTTACATACCGGTAGCAAATATAAGCAAAAAGAGGGTAGCAGATACAATACGACCCCAAACAAAGCCAACAAAAAACATAAAAGAGAACCTAAACTCCACCAGAACAGAGGATGCACAAAACCAACAAAACTACAACAAATAACAATTAAAACAAAGAAAGCTAAACTAGAAAGGAAACTCGATCAACAAGCACCCCATTCTAGTCTGTCACCATGAAAAAGTGACATCAAAAAAGTTAAGAAATTTTTAGAAATTTATCAAAAAAATTACAAATTATACCAGAAATTATTATTATTATTATTATTTTTTTTTTGCACTATTAAATAGATAATACTATAGATAAGCCACCAATTCAGATCCTAGCAACAAGATAATTAGTCTTTCCATTGTACCAACTCAATTGATCAAAATCTCAACACATCTCGAATCCAAAACTACAGATGTTCCGAACATGAAAAATGTGAAAATCAAAATCATTCATTTTTTTTTTTTGAACTGCCAAGAATATTATTCAAAACAAAGCCCAAAGGCAAAACAAACAGAACAAGGCAACACTAACAGGCCAAACACTCAGAGCCCCACGCCAAAATAGAAGCAAAAAAAACCCAAAGACAAAATGAAAAAACCAGCTAGGCACAAAACGCAGCCAAACAAAGGAACCCAAGCAAAGCAAAAAAGCAAAACAATACCCCACCAGCACAAAAACAAACAAGAGAAAATGACCACCTGAAAATCAAAATCATTCTTGCATATGAAACTACGCACTTGCCACGACAACAGCTGCTTAGGCAACATGGATAGATACGATGAAAAGAATTACAATCTCCATACCAGAAATTAATTATTATTATTTTTTGAAACAGCATCTTTATTAAACAAAGGGAACACCCAGAAAATACAAATAACGTCTGAAGAGACCACAAAATAAACAAAAAAACGTGACCAAGCAAACATACATAGGACCACCAAAAAACTTAACCAACCCATAACCAGAAGCAAGCCAAGAAAGCATTGGAAGCCTATTACATAGACTAACATCAAAAGGAAGAAAACAGAGCAGTCCACCACAAAGAGACACTTGGAACCTCAATAAACCCCTTCAAACACCAAAACATCAGCATAGGAATTAAGGCTCTTGAGCTTATATTTACTGTCACCCTCCATTCATCCAAAATGCTACCCAAAAATCATAGACCATCAGAAAAAGGAAAGCAAACCAGTGACACCACAACACCACGAGAACCAGCAGAGCTAAAACTTATACCAAAAATTAATTGATTGAGGATGTTGAGAGTAGAGATTGGAGTTGCTAGTAATTAAGATATCTTACCGGAAATTAGATAGGTAGAAGAAACATAGAGTGAAACTGCTTGAACCAATTTGGGGGTTTAGGGATTTACTTTTGAAACAAATTAAGGTATGTTCAATATTAATCTGGGGGGGTGAATAGATTTTATCCGATTTTTACCCAATTTTCGTTAATAGGCAAGACTACGAAAATACCCCTAATAGTCAATACAAATATAGCAAGTGTAATATAGTGCGGAAATTAAATGACACTTGATATTAACGTGGAAACCCTTACGGGAAAAACCATGGGCTAATAAGTGAGCCACACTCGAACCTCGAATCCACTAAATGTGAGAAAGATTACAACCTAATCCCAGAAGTAATCACACACCTACCTAATCCCGGTATGAGTGAACCTAGTCCTAATGCTTGTGATTTATGCAACCTAATCCCGGAAGCAACACAAGACTTAGTTCTCAATGAAGAGAAAGCAACCTAAGTGAATATGTGAAATATTCAAAATGCAACAAGAGCAAGGCAACTCTATATGCTTATCTAGAATGATGATATATCAATGAAATCAATCCTAGATATCAAAAGCTAAATGACATATCATAAAGCTTAGCTAATCAAGATTAAGCAAAACCTAGATAGCTATCACAATACAACACTCAATCATATTCATCGCAAACAATCTCTATCTTGTATCTAGCATGTGAACATAAAGCATACAATAAGATAAAGAGATGACTTGACAAGAAATAAACTAAAATTAGATGAAGTTAGTCAAAATCTTACCAAACAAGTTGTGATGATGCAAAACTAACCATGGATGAATCCTAAATGGTCATGAATGATCCTAGATGAACTTTGATGAACAAAGGAAATGGTTTGAGTGTTTAAAGGTGAGCTCTTGATGATTTTTCTCTTGAAAAATATTCTAAGTGAAAAATATGATATTTGGAACTCTTAAAAATGACCTAAAATGAAAGAGGCATATATATAGGGTGCCAAAATGAAGTGATGTCGTTTTAGAAAAAATACAAAAGACTGCCATTTCTGCGCCCTTGAATCTGCAGCCATGGACCGCAGAACTTAGAGCGCAGAATCACACCTGACAGTTTTGCGGCCCCTAAACGCAAAAACCATGGGCGCAAAAAAGAGACCAGAGAATCTGAATTCTGGTCTTAATTTTGCGGCCTAATTTATGTGGCCTTGGCCGCAGAACAGGGCGCATAATTGCACCTAATGAAGCATCCTAAAATCTAACCATGTTATGCAATACCAAGCAAGATGCAACAAAATGGACAAAAATGAAGAGAGATTAAATAAGCAATAATGCATACACAAAATAAAGACACAACGCATTCAAAATGAGAATTATGCAAGTGTTGTGTGTGTGTGCATCTACTTATCTTCATTGCAAGAAACACTAAGAAATATACCTTTGGAGTGCTTCTTCTCTTGAGGTCTTGAAAAGGGCCTTTGAGCTTGATCTTCAATCACCTAAACTATCCTTACAATTCAAACCCCCAATATGTGGTTTGTCCACGAAATAAGCCAATCAATAATGGGAATCCTTACAACTTTCTCAGATAGAAAGATTTTTAGGGCTTTAGGTAAACATGAAAGAGATTAAGGGGATTTTTGGATCGATTTAGGGGATTTAGTGGAATCTGAATGGATCAATTTAAGGGATTTTTGCCAGATTAGCAGGATTTATTTGTTTTCCCTCCAAATATAATTACTTTCCAATACAGACTTTGCGCGTAGTGAATAACTTTAAAGACTACGGACAAAGCCCGTAATACATACGTTTTTCACAACGAGCCCATTAATACTCGTAGTAGATAAATATTATCCATCACGGGCTTTTAAAGGCCCGTTGTAAATGATTTTATAAAACAAATTCCACTACGGGCTTTTAAAGGCTCGTAGTTAATAACGGTTTTCCATCACAGGCCTCCTAAGCCCGTAGTGAATGGCTTGTAGTGGATGACTAGTTTTGTTGTAGTGGCTTATCCAGATCTGGAACAACTTCCAGATCACTCAAGAACTTGCGGAGCCAAACAACCTCTTTAGCAGCTTCACAAGCGGCTACATATTCGACTTCCATGGTGGAATCATCAATACAAGATTGCTTAACACTCATCCATACAATGGCTCCACTACCAAGGGTGAATATTGATCCAGACATGAATTTCCTATAAACACTGTCTGACTGATAATCAGAATCTGTATATCCTAAAGGGATCAAATCCTGTCCAGAATACACTAGCATATAGTTTCTCATTCTCCGAAGATACTTGAGAATAGTCTTGATAGCAACCTAATGATCTAATCCTGGGTTGGACCGGTATTTGCTAGCTACTCCCACTGCGAAGCAGATGTCTGGTCTCATGCATAACATAACATACATGAGACTACCTACGGCTGATGTATAAGGAACATGTCTCATATCCTCAACTTCTTGAGGTGTCTTAGGACACTATTCCTTAGACAAGTGAACTTCATGCCTAGAAGGTAAATTACCTTTCTTGGAGTTCTGCATCGAAAATCGCACAAGAATCTTGTCGATATATGATGCCTGAGACAATGCTATGAGTTTCTTCTTACGATCCCTTATAAGTTGCATCCCTAAAACAAAACTTGTCTCTCCCAAATCTTTCATTTGGAATTAGCTAGTTAGCCCAACCCTTTACCCCCAATAACACCCCTACATCATTCACAATGAGTAGGATATCATCTACGTAAAGAACTAAAAAAACTACCTTTTTGTCAATGATGAGCTTGTAGACTCAAGGCTCATCAATGTTTTGCTCGAAGCCTAGGCTTTGGTCACATCATCAAACCTTATGTTCTAAGATCTAGATGCTTGCTTAAGTCCACAAATGAACCTTTGTTACTTGCAAACCTTTTGCTCTTGATCTAGAGACACGAATCCCTCTGGTTGCATCATGTAGATGCTCTCATCAAGATTGCCATGCAAGAATGCAGTCTTGACGTCCATTTGCCAAATTTCGTAATCGAAATAGGTAGCAATGGATAAGAGAATTTGAATAAACTTAAACATGGCTACTGGTGAGAAGGTCTCTTCATAATCGACCCCTTCTTTCTAGGTATAACCTTTGGCCACTAGCCTTGCCTTGAAGGTCTCTACCTTCTCGTCTACTTCTCTCTTTCTATTACAGATCCACTTAAACCCTATGGGTTTTACCCCATCTGGTAAGTCTATAAGTTCCCAGACTAAGTTAGAGTACATTCACTCCATCTCAAGATTCATGGCTTTAAGCCATTCCTCTTTGTTAGGATCTTCCATTGCATTCTTAAATGTCAATGGATCATCCACACTATCAGTAGAGACTAACCAATAGGGTTCAGGTTGTCTTACAACCCTCACACTACTTCTAGGTGGTAATGTATCCTGACTAGGAATCTTATGACTATCAAATGTTAATGGATCAACAACTCTTATTGACTGAGCACTAGTGGTAACAGACTCCATTTTATTTAATACAATCTTGCTACGAGGTTTATGATCACTAATATAGTTATCCTCAAGAAACATTGCATTTGTCGATACAAATACTTAGAAATATCCACCTCTGGTCTCTTTGGAATATCCTACAAACAAGCAGACCACAGACTTGGGGTCTAGCTTTTCACTTTTGTTCTTTAGCACATGTGCTGGACACCCCCATATGCGAAAATGTCGCAAACTAACTTTACAACCATTTCACAACTCTAAGGGAGTCTTAGGAATAGATTTGGATGGGACTACATTCAAATGTAAGCCGCAGTTTGTAATGCATATCACCAAAAGGAATTTGGTACTGATGAATAACTAACCATAGATCTCACCATTTCCATTAGGGTTCTATTCTCCTCTCCGTGACACCATTCTGTTATGTTGTACCAAGAGTTATGAGTTGGGACATTATCCCATACTCGACCATAAAGTCTTCAAAATCTTGGTCAAGGTACTCACCTCCATGATCTGATAGTAGAGACTTGATAGTTTTTCCTAACTGGTTCTCAACTTCAGCTCGGAATTCTTTGAACTTTTCAAAAGTTTCCAACTTCCATTGCATTAGGTAGACATATCCGTATCTCGAGTAGTCATTTATAAAGGTGACATAATACTCATAATCACCTCTTACTTTAACATTCATCGGTCCACAGACATCTGAATGTATAAGCTCTAATTGCTCTTTAGCTCTAAGCTCTTTTCCAGTAAAAGGTCACTTGGTCATTTTACCTTATAAACAAGATTCGCATACAGGTAAGGTGCCAACCTTTAACTCACTTAAAGGTTCGCTTTTCACTAGTCTATCTATCCGGTCAAGGTTGATATGGCCAAGTCTTAAATGTCATAGATACATTTCATTTTCTAGAGAAATATTTTGTCGTTTTGTTTTAGGTTTTTCAACTTTATACAATTCAACGTTGAGCAATGTAGTATGTATTAACGGCCTTAAAACATACAAGTTGTTTTCGTTTAATCCTGAACATATATTCAAATCATTCTTTACAATAATAACATACTTATTATTAAAAGAAACAGAATATAATTGTTCCAACAACTTTGAAACTGAAATCAAATTTCGAGTAAATCCAGGAATTAAAAATACATTATCCAAAAACAATGAAACAACTTCCAAAATGTAGTCTAACTACACTCATTGCTCGGGCTGACACGATACCCCCTGACCCAACACGCATAGAGAAGGCTCCATCTTCAAGCTATATCCAAGAATCAGTCCACTGCATAAAAGAACTAACATGATTAGTGGCCCCCGAATCTGTTGGGATTTTTGCACTAAAGCTTGCAATTTGTAAAAGTGAATTAAACATAAATAAAAGAAGTATTTTATTCATTCAAATTGTATCATACAGTTATTTATATCATGTGTACTTAACAACCAAGATTGCAGGATGTAATCTCTAACTGAGTATATGAGTATCATATACAGAGGTATTCAGTTTAAGATGAGCAATCTAAAGAGTCCATAGATAGAAAATAAAGTTGGGTACTTTATTTGTGGTTAATCTACAGTTGTGGTCCGTTCCATAACGTACGATGGTCTTAACCTAGACTATTCATATGATGATATGAGAATGGAGGCACCTTATATGATTTGATCATATAGGACTGGGCCATGATCTATATGAATCTCTCACCAAGATCCGTTAAAAGATGAGATTCATATATATCAACAAATCAACAAATCAACAAATCAACAAATGATGACTATATATGGGTGATCTTAATCTTGAGTGTCTTATCGACTCCTTTAGGTTAGATCGTGGTTTTTGATATACCATGGGTGAGATTGGAGTTGCATTCCTAGTTAATAACTTTGTATGTGGGAATCGCGGTTTGGCTTGTGGCTGGAAAGGTCTGCACACAATAGTGGAATACACTCCTTCTTGTAAGAAGTAGATAGTAATTCCCTTAAAGGTTTATTCGGGGCTTGAACAATATGAGCGCTCTCCTAATTCCGTAAGGAATGTAGGATTTATTGTTCATTAGAGAATTAATGGTACTTAATGGAAAGATATAATTAGAGGGGTATAACGGATATTATGACCTAGCTCTAATTATGAACTACTTATGGAGGATCATACCATATGTAATAGCTATATTGATGGACACCAAGAGTTATTGGTTTGTGTAAAAACATCTACAGTTGAGAGAATGCAATTTCGGGTTTTTAGTGGAATAACACTGAAGTTAATAATCATGAAATTTTAATTAAAGAGTTTAATTAATTATTTCTAAGGATTATTGGAGCTCAAAATACTGTGGGTCCATTAGGTCCCCTTGCTAGCCCGATTGATTAAGGTAACAAGAGTCACGGTTAATTAATTGGATTGTCCAATTAATTGTGTTACAAAAGTGACACGTGTCTATTCAGGAATTAATTGAATAATGAGATTCTTTAATTAATGAAAATTAATGATTATGTTAATTAAATAATGAGATTATTTAATTATGTAATTAATCATTAGATGGAGGGTGTTGATTGATATTTAATTTTGAATGAAGAGAAGATAATTTGATTATTTTATTTTAATTAAATTAAATATTTAAATTTGAAATTAAAAAGTTTGAATTCAAATCAAATCAAATTAATTTATGTTAATTAATATCTTAAAAGATTGAATTAATTAGTTTAATTTTAAAAAATATATATGACATATGTTTTAATAATAAAAGTGGGTAGTGTGTTGTATTAGATACAAAACAACTAAACCTATCACATTCGTGAAAAAGAAAAGAAGAGAAGGGGTGCGGCCAACTAAAAGAGAAATAAAATAAAAGAGTTTTTTTTTTTTTTTTTTTTTTTTTTTTTTTTTCTTTCTTTCTTTCTTTCTTTCTTTGCTTGTTTTTGATATCAAGGGGTGGCAGCATTTCACCAACAAAAGAACAAGAGTTGTCTTTTGTGTGTTCTTCCCTTCTACCTCCATTTTTGTTCCTGAGTACTGTGACGCACCCACACGTCATTACCAGTTCCGGGTCATAGCTAGGAAGATCAAGTGGTTCAAATCAGGAGTAGATCGTATTAAAGTGAAGGATCCTACAAACGTTGGTATAAAATAGTTTCTTGTCCTTCTTATTGTTTTCGATTATTAGTGTACAAATAGGTTTATTTGATGATTGCTTTTAAAATTT
Organism: Acer campestre; assembly: GCA_954870605.1. NCBI lineage: Eukaryota > Viridiplantae > Streptophyta > Magnoliopsida > Sapindales > Sapindaceae > Acer > Acer campestre. The sequence continues at coordinate 32,448,220 of OX940811.1, read as the reverse complement.
TTAAAAAACTCTTCCGCTGCGCAATCTGTAACCCTAGATTCCTATAATTGGTATCAGAGCCAATTTTTGTACAGTATAATCGAATTCGATTGCTCCTAATTGTATGTATGAATGTGTAGGCATTTTCTAAGGATTGTACGATGTTTATAATTTATTTTTATTTATTTATTATAAACATGGTTGGTCGTTAATTGTATGGTACAATGGGTTTAGGGTTCGTTTTAAAGGTTGTAATATTAATGTAATGTTAATTACGGGATGTAATTTTAATTATATTTTATTTTATTTTTTATTTTTTTTCGGCTATAATCGTTCTTTGTAAATCATATTTTGTAACCGTTTACGAAGAACAAGATTCGAAGAAGAAGATTTGAGAAGACAAAGATGTCAAGCGTGTATTGGACACACAAAATTGCAAGTGTTGCACATAGCCACAAACTGTTTGTGTGAGCAAGTGTTATTTGCGCATGCGTTGCAACATTGCTTGTTGCTATGCGAATTATGTGCAGGTGTTGTTTAGTGCAAGTGTTGCACTCATCATTAAAAAAAAAAAAAAAAAGAAGGCACCAATGCACAATTGTGCAATGTTTAATGCACAGCACATGATTGTCAAAAAGGCAGCACGCGAGTGTTGGCCTGCTGCGCGCATGGTGTATGGCGTGGACGTGTTGTGCATGCCCTTCGTGCGGACGACGGCTGCGTGAGAAAGCACAAGGCCGGTGGTTTGTGACGTTAGGGTTTGTGTATTCGGAAGCGTGAATGGGCCGGAATATTTTTATTAATAACTTGGGCCTCCAATAAATTTTAAGTGTAACATATGGGCCTTAGTTTAATGATTCATGAGATGGATCACCATTAAAAATATTAGGGTTAATCAAATCAAGTTAGATAAACCCATTGTACTCGGTAAACTCATGTATGCTTTTATTATGAGATGATTAAAGCATTGTCATGCATATACATATCATTAAGATTCGGTGTGCCTACACATATATATGTTGATATGCCATACATGCATTATAGCCATCTATATTATGTGTTTAATTTTTATTTTTTTTTAATTTGATTAAAATGGATTGTTCACATAATTGGCTATAAATTAATGGGATTAGTTTTTAGGAGTAAAAACTTGGTAATTCTATTAATCACTAATCTAATTATTAAAGAGTTTAATTACTTAGATAAGTAGGGTCCTTTATATATATTAGGATTAATTTGATTAAGCCCCTAATAATAATTGGACCTAATAATGTGTTTAGTTTTAATAGTTAAAACTTGGTAAATACACATTTAATAATTCTAGTCTTAGTAAATAGTTTACATAGATTAGAATTATCACTAATGAACTAGATTTTTAAGAGTTAAAAATCGAATTAGTTTATAAGTTATTGGAATAAGATTCTAATAATTTATGATTAATGCACTTGACACTTAGATTGAAATTAGCCATTTAATCTAGTTTAAACTAGGTGCATTAATATTAATAGAAAATCCTTATTATAAAAAAGTGAGTGGGAAAGGGATAAATGACATTATATCCCGCAGTCTCCATCATTAGTTCAGCACCATAAGATTCGAGTGGGGCCTCGTGATGACTTTGTTTTCGTCCTCCCTAAAGAGGGTTTCCATAAAAATCAATATCAAGGTTGACTTCCTAACGGATAGGATTTCTGAGGGGATTTCGGGATTGACCGACCCTAAGACGGCAATTCTCGAGTTAAGCTCATGAGATCTGAAACGATGGGTTACGCTCACAAGGTTTTAATTAAATTGGTTAATTATAAACCTGACTGAAATATATGATGGTTGAATGTTAAAGGAATAAGAGTTATTCTAGTATAACATTTGATTGAGAATGTCTCGATCCAACATGCAAGAATTTGACTGACCCTAAGGCGGCACTTGCTTGTGGTATGTTGGATTGTCGTGGCGTAGAAACACTTTTTAGGGTTGTTCTTGTTCATTAAACATTTTCATGCATCATGTTTAATTTTATGCTGAACATTTGCACATGTTTTGAATGTATGAAAGAATGAATTCTTTATTTATGTTTTTTCAGCCATGTCAACTGCACTATACAAATCATAGCCAATGACAAATTAACTGGTGATAACTACACTAAATGGAAACACAATATCAATGCAATTTTGGTCAGCAAGGACCTTAAGTTTGTGCTTACGGAGGAATGTCCTCCAGTGCCTACTGCCAATGCCACACAAACTATTCGTGGGCCATATGAGAAATGGGTCTCATCAGATGAGAAAGCTCGAACATATCTGTTAGCAAGTATGATAGACGTTCTTGTCACTAAGCATGAAGCAATGCATACTGCATTTAAAATAATGGAGTCATTGCAGGCTATGTTTGGGCAACCCTCTGAACAAAAGTGGCACAAAGCTGTTCGTTTTGCTATGCTCGCTCAAATGAAGGAGGGTACATCAGTTCGAGAACATGTCTTGAACATGATGTCCTACTTCATCACGGCAAAGATCAATGGTGGGGCCATTGATGAACCCAGTCAAGTGAACATCATATGACGACTCTTCCAAAGAATTTCGATCAGTTTAAAAGCAACTATGGGATAAACAAGTTGAGGTTTAGTCTAACACAGTTGCTTGATGAGCTCACTATCTTTGAGTCCATAACGAAGGACAACAAAGATAAGATCGGTGAGGCAAATGTTGCTGAACTATCTTCTTCTAGATCAAAGAAGAGGAAGAGGTTTGCTGGGAAGGCTGAGGGTAAGCCCAAACCCAAGAAAGCCCAAAGCAAGAAGAAAAAGGCCAAAAGTAAATGTGATTTACTTGTCCTTGAATCATGTATAGTGGAAGATGATTCTTCACCCTGGATAGTTGATTTGGGGGCCATTAACCATGTTTGTTCTTCTATGCAGTGGACTAAATCTTGGACACAGCTTGAGAAGGGATCCTTTTCTATGCGTGTTGGGTCAGGGGATGTCGTGTCAGCCCGAGCAGTGGGTGCAGTTAGACTACATTTTGGAAGTTGTTTCATTATTTTGGATAATGTATATTTAATTCTTGGATTTACTAGAAATTTGATTTCAGTTTCAAAGTTGTTGGAACAATTATATTATGTTTCTTTCAATAGTATAAGTCTATTATTATTGCAAAGAATTGTTTGAATATATTTTCAGGATTAAACGAAAACAACTTGTATGTTTTAAGGCCGTTAATACATACTACACTGCTCAACGCTGAATTGTTTAAAGTTGAAAAACCTAAAACAAAACGACAAAAGATTTCTCCAAAAAACGAAACGTATCTATGGCATCTAAGACCTTGTCATATCAACTTTGACCGGATAGATAGACTAGTGAAAAGCGGACCTTTAAATGAGTTAAAGGTTGGCACCTTACCTGTCTGCGAATCCTGTTTAGAAGGTAAAATGACCAAGAGACCTTTTACTAGAAAAGGGCTAAGAGCTAAAGAACCACTAGAGCTTATACATTCAGACGTCTATAGACCGATGAATGTTAAAGCAATGGGTGGTTATGAGTATTATGTAACCTTATAGATGACTACTCAAGATACAGATATGTCTACCTAATGCAACGGATGTCGGAAACTTTTGAAAAGTTCAAAGAATTCTGAGCTGAAGTTGAAAATCAGTTAGGAAAGACCATTAAGACTCTATTATTAGATCGTGGAGGTGAGTACCTTGACCAAGAGTTTGAAGACTTCATGGTCGAGCATGGGATAATGTCCTAACTCACAGCTCCTGGTACACCTCAGTAAAATGGTGTCAAGGAGAGGAGAAATAGAACTCTAATGGAAATGGTGAGATCTATGATTAGTTTCTCATCGTTACCAAATTTGTAAGATCCTTTATTTGTATTGGCTTGATTCCATTGCAAAACTCTCTATATTTGTATTAGTAGTTGCTTAAGTGTTTCTTGGAAGAAAGGAGCCTCAAAGGTGAAGAAGCAACATCTTGTGCAAATATCGTCTTCATGGGGAACATCGCTTACTTGGATGCTAAGGTATCAAGATTCTTCTTCCTCTTGCAAGGCGTAAGCGCACACACACACAATTCATACATGTGTGTCCCTGCATCATAGTTCAAACATTTGGTATAACACTTTCACACACATTTAGTATGCACATGCATTTATCTCATTGTTGACAATCTTGTAGAATTGCATGTTTTCTCACTATCGCTTAGATATGGCATGCTTGTGTTGTATAGTGTTTATTTGTTTTTGTTTCTTGTGTTTTGGACTTGAACATGATCTTATTTGATTCCTTATTGATTTCCGGTCATTTCGGTTACTCATTCGTTAAGTTTCGAGTCCATACAACGTAGTTATGCTATTTTGCATTCTCATTCGTTGAGTTGTGTTTGTCGTCATTTTTCGAGATGAATTCTCAACCATTTGTCAAAGTTTCATAGTCTTCGTTGTGCGTAAGGGAGTCACGGTTCGTAATCTAAAAAATGGATTCGAATTCGGAGTTCGGATGACCGAATACGGTCGAAGAACGTGCGAGGTGCGCGAGAGGAGCAAGCTGGCCAAAGGCCATGGCATGGCCACCACGTGTGCCACACGGCCCAGCCAACTCTCTGGCCACGTGTGGCACACGCTGACCACACGTGGGCATGGCTGAAAGGTTTCTTTTGTTGGACAAAAATGCCTATCTTCCTTCTCCTTCAAATGACCTCTCTTCCCTCCATTTTCAAAGAACTTGAACATCATCAAATCTGATTTTCTGCAGAAATGTTCATGATTTTCATTTTCTTATTTTGATCGTAACTCTCTCATACGAACTAGAAATTGAGTGATTCAAAAAACCAAAATTGTTGGTCTTGAAGAGAGCTACAAACCCCGAGCATTTTCAGAGTCATTTGAATTCGTGATTGGTCGCAGCATGCTGTTCTTCAGTCCGAGTTTCATTGTTGTATGTTAAACTTCTTCTTCTCACTTCATCTTTTGATCTGCACTTTAATCTTTCAATTTGATAGATGATTTGTGTTTAGAATGATGTTAGAACATATTCTAGGGGTGGTTGATCATTTGATAATTGAGTTTTAGCTTTGTGATTTTACTTAAACATATATTTGCTAAACTTGATTAATCTTGAAATTGATTCTAGAAATGATATATGTTATGTGCTTTATGACATTTTCTAGGTTTAATTTCATGATCTAAGAACTAGGTTTTTAGTGTGATATATTGAATATTCATAACTTGTTCTTATTGATATACATGCTTTGATTTCTAGGTATTTTTGTGATTGATTGTTGAAAGCATATCCTATAATGCATGTAAGCATGTTCATAGAGCTTGATTGATTATCTAGCTTTATTTGTTTGTAAGTGATTCATCTTCTTCTTACTTTCATTATTGATCATCTCTTTAATTGTCTTATTTGATTGATGAAAAGTAATATGAATGATGTTAATTCACATGCTTAGGTTTCTAGATATATTTTGTGATTGAGTTGTGATAGCTTTATTCTAGATTCTCTAGTTGCATGTTCATAGAGTGTGTTTGATCTACTTGCTCTATTTGTTTGTGATTGCATCATATTGCTTGTGTGCACTTCACTTAGATCATTGCCTTGTGAAAGGTTGAAGTCTCTTGTTAAGGTGAGTGAAGCCTTAATTTGAGCAAGAAGACTTGGCTAGGAAAGGATTCCGGATAGCCAAGCAAGAAGCCTTAGTTAGGATCAAGAGGATCCGGATAACTAAGCAAAAGTCTTAGCAAGGAGTTGCGTACTCCGGATGGTTGAGTTAGGGTAGCTTAACTAGGATCCTAGTGATCTAGATTGCTAAGCAAGAAAATCTTCCTAGAGGCTTTTTAGTCTTGGATAGGAAGTTGCTCTCTAGAGGTGTGGGATACATCTTGGATAGAGAGTAGGCTTTGTGAATCACTAGCCCGAGGGTTGATTAGGTTTTGATAGCTTGAAGTGGATATCATAGTGTTGATAGCTTTGAGTGTGTAAGGCCTTTTCGTATAGTAGATTTGCTTTGCCGGTGGTTGTGGATTCAACCCGTGGATGTTTCCTTTTTGAGGTTTTACCACGTAAAAATATTGTGTCTCATTTTCGCTTTATATTTCCTTATCTTCCATATGTTCACTTGTATTGATTCTATTGTATATTGATGCTTACATGAATTGATTCATATTATACAATTGTTATATCATTTTAAGTATTCATTTCATTCTTATATTCCGCATTTTTGAATATTGGAAGAATTTGGGACTATACCTATTCACCCCCCCCCCCCCCCCCCCCCCCTCTAGGTATAAAACACTATTGCTTTAAAGGGAATTTCAAAATTCCTTTTGGGGATATGCGTTACAAACAGAGGCATACATTTTGAATGTAGTGCCATCCAAATCTGTTCATAAGACTCATCTAGAGTTGTGGAATGGTCGTAAAGTTAGTTTGCGGCGTTTCCATGTATGAGGTTGTCCGGCACACGTGCTGAAGAACAGAAGTGGAAAGCTAGAACACAAGTCTGTGGTCTGCTTGTTTGTAGGATACTCCAAGGAGACTAGAGGTGGATACTTTTATAGTCCTGAAGATAAAAAAGTGTTTGTATCGACAAATGCAACGTTTCTTGAGGATAACTATATCAGTGACCATAAGTCTCATTCTAAAATTGTATTGAGTGAGTTAGAGCCTAGTGAGACCAGTTCTCAGTTAACAAGAGTTGTTGATCCATTAACATCTGAGAGTTAGATGATTCCTAGTCAGGATACACTACTACCTAGATGTAGTGAGAGGGTTGTGAGACAGCGTGGATGTTATTTGGGTGTAAGTGAAGGACAAGATGTTGTCTCTGCTGATAGTGTGGATGATCCATTGACATTTAAGAATGCAATGGAAGATCCTGATAAAGTGGAATGGCTTAAAGCCATGAATCTCGAGATGGAGTCCATGTACTCTAACTCAGTCTTGGAACTTGTAGACTTACCGGATGGGGTGAAACCCATAGGGTATAAGTGGATCTACAAGAGAAAGATAGGAATAGACGGGAAGGTAGAGACCTTCAAGGCAAGGATAGTGGCCAAGGGTTATACCTAAAAGGAAGGGGTCGATTATGAATAGACCTTCTCGCCAGTAGCCATGTTTAAGTTTATTCGGATTCTCTTATCCATTGCCGCCTATTTTGATTACAAAATTTGGCAAATGGACGTCAAGACTGCATTCTTGAATGGAAATCTTGATGAAAGCATTTATATGATGCAACCAGAGGGATTCATGTCTCCAGATCAAGAGCAAAAAGTTTGCAAGTTGCAAAGATCCATTTATGGACTTAAGCAAACATCTAGATCTTGGAACATAAGGTTTGATGATGTGATCAAAACCTATGGCTTTGAGCAAAATGTTGATGAGCCTTGTGTATACAAGCACATCATTAACAAGAAGGTAGTTTTTCTTGGTCCTATACGTAGATGGCATCCTACTCATTGGGAATGATGTGTGGGTGTTGTCTGATGTAAAGGGCTGGCTGGCCAGCCAATTCCAAATAAAAGATTTGGGAGAGGCGAGTTATGTTCTAAGGATCCAACTTACAAGGGATCGCAAGAACAAATTTATAACATTGTCTCAAGCATTGTATATCGACAAAATTTCTGTGCGATTTTCGATGCAGAACTCCAAGAAAGGTAATTTACCTTCTAGGCATGGTTCACTTGTCTAAGGAACAGTGTCCTAAGATACCTCAAGAAGTTGAGGATATGAGACGTGTTCCCTATGCGTCAGCAGTAGGTAGTCTCATGTATGCTATGTTATGCACGAGACCAGACATCTGCTTCGCAGTGGGAATAGCCAGCAGATACCAGTCCAACCCAAGATTGGATCATTGGGTTGCTGTCAAGACTATTCTCAAATCTCTTCTGAGAACGAGAAACTATATGCTAGTGTATTCTTTGGCCTTTTACCTTTCCATAGCTCATAGGAGGTATTCCTAGTTTCGGGCCTTAGGAAAACTCTATTTCCTATATAGCAAGCCGTGTTGATGGCTTCGGCCTATAGATTCCTAGGCACATTGTTGCTAAGCAACATCACATGGGCCATCTCTTGAAGGACCCTATTTTTCCTCTTAACAACTCCATTTTGTTGAGGTGTCCTAGGAATCGAAAACTCATGGGAGATGCCTATACTATCACAATAGGTTTCAAAAGAAGCATTCTCAATTTCCCTCCCATGATCACTTCTAATCCGTTTTATGCTTTTAATGTTAGAATTCATTTCATTTTGAAGTTTAGTACAAAGTATTTTAAACTTATCAAAAGTTTTGGATTTTTCTCTAAGAAAATATGTCCATGTGAACCTAGAGAAATCATTTACACAAAAAAAAATGTATCTCTTTTCAAACAAGCTCTCGGTTTGCATAGGACCCATAAGATCCTTGTGGAGAAGCTCTAGGGGCTCCTTGGTGGAGAGATATTTGCCCTTTTTGTGCATGCTTTTAGTTTGTTTTCCTTGTTGACAAGGTCCACAAACACCATTGGCTTTCTTCCCAAGCTTAGGGAGGCCACGCACACATTCAAACTTTCCAAGGGTTCGTAGATCCCGAAAGTTCATGTGGCCAAGTCTTTCATGCCACAACTCAATTTGCTCATCCTTGGACACACTGTTTGAGACTATTCTAGCTTCAAGACAATAGCGATTGTCGCTAGATCTCATACATTTCAACAAGGTTTGTCCATCGGGCTTTAGGCTAGAGCAATTATCTTTACTAAACAAGACGAAATATCCTTCATCACTTAGATAAGAAATGCTAATCAAATTGGCTTTCAAGCCATCAACAAATAAAGCATTGGATAAGGAGGGTAATCCGGGAACGGAAATGGTTCCTTTCCTTATGACTCTATTTTTGGATCTATCACCAAAGGTGACACATCCTCCTTCCTCCATAACAAGAGTCTCGAAGAAACTCTTGTTTCCCGTCATATGCCTAGAGCACTCACTATCCAAGTACCACATGTTAGAAGAATTAGCCTTTAATGCAATTTGAGAAACATGGCAAACATTTTCATTCTTTCTAACCCATTCAAGAACAACATTTTCTTTCTTAATGGTCTTTGGTACATAGGCTTTAGATGTCCTAGGATCATGCAAATTAATCTTATCATTCCTAGGAACATGCATCATGGCTCTATTCTTTCTCTTTTCAATCATGCTTCTAGTTTTGCACATTTTAATATAACAAAAGCACCTTGGTCTAATGTGACCATCAAAACCACAAAAATGACAAATAGGAATGAAATAAGGAATCATACCTTGTCCTTGTGCTTGTCTTGGTTGTTGATTAGGATTTCTCCTCCTTTCTTGTTGACCAAGAATTGGTTGCCTCCGAGGTTGAACTTGCATGATTGATCTCTTCTCTTTTTGAGCCATTTGGTGAGGAATGTTAGCTTGAGGTTGCCTACTTGGCACCAACTTCACTTGTGCACTCTTAGAACATTGTCCTAGATCTATCTTCTTTCTAGGATTGTGCATTGGTGAAGCTTCCTTGTTCCCCAAGCCCTTAACAAACACGGTCTTCTTAGAGAGGGAGGTCTCCTTATCATTTTCAAATCCGAGACCTCTCTTGTCACGTGGACTCTTTCCAACACCTAGTATGTGATCTAATTTTTCGGTGCTAGATGTCATCCTTATCATTGATTTCTTAGCTTCATCAAGCTCCCTCTTCAACCCTTCTTCATTCCTCTTTGATAAAACTAACTCTTCTTTTAGCTTATCTTCTCTCTTCTTAAGTCTTTCCACTTCTTCACTTAAGTGGTCATTGTGAGATGAAAGCTCAAGATTTTCTTCTCTCAACATCTTGATCTTTTTAGTGGTTTTCATCTCTAAACCCCTAAACTCCTTAAGGTATTCAACTAACACCTCTTTCTCCACATATCCATTTGTGGAGTTAGAGTTGGAGTCAACTTCACTAGAGTCACTTTCCCTTTGACTCTCTTCCTCTTTTTCACTACCACTTTTGCTCTTGTGAGAGGAGGCAAACGCTAGGAAGTTAGCCATGATATCTTCATCATCCGAAGACTTATCTTCTTCATTGGAGTCATCACTACTTCCACTCCAAGTGGCGGCCATCACTTTTCCCTTCTTCTTTTCTTTGTGATTTGCACATTCGGGAGTAAAGTGACCTATCCTGCCACACTCAAAGCAACGAACCCCTTTCCTTTCGGTCTTCTCTTGCCTTGGTTCAAACTTCTTGAAAGGACCCTTTTTCTTCAAGTCTTGGCCTCTCAAACCAAATCCCTTCTTCCCAAACTTCATAACCTTATTGAATCTTTTCACAAATAAGGCCATGTCTTCATCCGAGTCATTTTTCACCTTATTTTCATCCTTAGATGCTTTCAAAGCAATTCCCTTTTGCTTTTTAAGAGGAGTGGAGCTAAGAGCCTTCCTAGACTCGTAGGCGAGAAGTCTTCCAATGACCTCGCTTGGCTTCATATCCTTATATCCACTATTTTCTTCTAAAGCCGTCACCTTAGACTCAAACCTATCGGGTAGGGATCTCATAATCTTTTGTTTGATCCTCCTATCCGAATAAGGATCACCAAGTTGATGACTTTGGTTGACTATGTCCATCAACTTGATCTCGAAGTCGTTGAAGCACTCATTCTCCTCCATCTTGAGCATCTCAAATTGAGTTTGGAGAACTTGGAGCTTGGAGTCCTTCACTACTTCGGTTCCCTCATGTGCAACTTCTAGGATTGTCCATGCCTCCTTTGCAATCCTAGTATTTTGAATCAATTTGTATTGATTCTCATCCATTGCACATAGGATGGCATGCATTGCCTTCCTATTCCATTTTGAAGCCTCAAACTCTTGTGCGCTCCATTGTGCTTTAGGCTTTAAAACTTCTTCTCCTCCACCCGTGGGAGTCATCATGGGAAGATCATATCCATCTTCAACCGCCATCCATGCACAGTAATGAATTTGGCATATGTAGGATTCCATCTTCCCTATCCATGAGGAATAATTCAAGCCGATGAGAAAAGGAGGATGCATGCTAGAAGCTACCTCGTTGTTGCCACCGTTTCCACTCATTGTGTATAATGAATGAAATGAAATGTATGCAAAATGTATGAATAAACAAAAAACACACAAATGCAAAACACGCCAAAATGAGCAAGGATCACCTAAGTGTATCTAGGAACCCGCTCTGATACCAATTGTAACAAATTACGGTGTGTTCAATATTAATCTAGTGGGGGGTGAATAGATTTTATCCGATTTTTACCCAATTTTCGTTAATAGGCAAGATTACGAAAATACCTCTAATAGTCAATACAAATATAGCAAGTGTAATATAGTGCGGAAATTAAATGACACTTGATATTTACGTGGAAACCCTCACGGGAAAAACCACGGGCTAATAAGTGAGCCACACTCGAACATCGAATCCACTAAATGTGAGAAAGATTACAACCTAATCCCGGAAGTAATCACACACCTACCTAATCCTGGTATGAGTGAACCTAGTCCTAATGCTTGTGATTTATGCAACCTAATCCCGGAAGCAACACAAGACTTAGTTCTCAATGAAGAGAATGCAACCTAAGTGAATATCTGAAATACTCAAAATGCAACAAGAGCAATGCAACTCTATATGCTTATCTAGGATGATGATATATCAGTGAAATCAATCCTAAATATCAATAGCTAAATGACATATCATAAAGCTTATCTAATCAAGATTAAGCAAAACCTAGATAGCTATCACAATACAACACTCAATCATATTCATCACAAACAATCTCTATCTTGTATCTAGCATGTGAACATAAAGCATACAAGAAGATAAAGAGATGGCTTGACAAGAAAGAAACTAAAATTAGATGAAGTTAGTCAAAATCTTACCAAGCAAGTTGTGATGATGCAAAACTAACCATGGATGATCCTAGATGAACTTGATGAATCAAAATGAATGCTGTTTAAACTAATCAAGTTGTGTCTCTCTTTTTGCTTTAGGGTTCAAATGAGTCAAAGAACTAAGTTTAGAAATAGAGAAGATGGTCTATTTATAGGCATCAAGAACAGGGCACATGAAAAGACAAGTTTGCCCCTAAACCGCACGATCGGCGGTTTAATTCGGCGGCCAGGCCATCGAATATGACCGCCGAATTTGTCCCGAGAGAAACAGGGGAGCATTGGCTATTTCATTCAGCTATTTTGAAACCGCCAAATCAACTGCAGAATCAAACCCGAGATAATAAATGCATCAGGTATGATCAGCGGTTTTGGATCGGCGATCGTGGCTGCTGATCACAGCCGTAGAATCATATCAGAGACCTCTGGTCTAAAATGGCGGTTTCAGTCGGCGGTCAGGGTCGCCGATCTAACCACTAATTCACCAAAAGTGGTGAATCCAAGGAGAAAACCAAGGCAATCTCCGAGAGCGGTCTTCGCGTAAAATCAAGCACACATATGTGCAAGCACGGACGTTTCCGAACATCTTATGGAAAACGAATTACTGGACACAACAAGATACAATTCATAAAAGTGAATGTGTGAGAGTGACATGTGAAGAGAATGCACAAAAACAAGAGTATGCTAAGTGAGTGTGTGCTACTACATCTCTTCAAAGAAAAATAATCACTAGAGATATACCTTTGGAGTGCTTGTCACCTTGAGGTCTTGAAAAGGGCCTTTGAGCTTGATCCTAAATCACCTAAGCTACCCTTACAATCCAAACCCCAACATGTGGTTTGTCCACAAAATAAGCCAATCAATATGAGAATCCTTACAGGGACCTACTCCCATCCCATTTACAAAAGCTACCTAGCTCTACCTAGAAGATATAGAGGATGAGACTCCGATCCTATCAGGGCCGGTTGGTCTGCCCCATCGGGACCCCATTCCTTTGCTTCCACTAAGAGAAACCAGATGAAGGAAAGGGGAACGAGGAGCCATATCCCGGCACTGATTCCTCTGCCCAATACAGGCTCCGCGCCCTAAGAGATAAATTGGGATACTATGGAGCAGCACGCTGCTGCCTATGTAGAAAGCATTCGCCTCCGAATGATCATCTAAGGGATACCCTTCGAAGAACTTAGGCTCGTAGGAGAAGCGAGACCGAGTGTCTGGGTACCAGTGTTTCACAGACTCAAACTGCCACTACTAGTTCCAAATCATTCTAGAGACTTCAGGCCCCGACAAGTAAAGTTAGCGTTTGACATTCCTCCTAGAAAGAACCAGCCAGCAACTAAACCAGTAGTGGAGAAGAGGGCTTCATAGCCCGATGCAGCTGGCAGTACCGGGCTAGGAGAAATCCATGGGGTACCCGGCCTCAGAAGAAGGAGCGCAAGGAGGCAACCGTGGTATCCGAGACTTCAGATAACAGGCTCGGTAGCTCGATCCAGTCATGAGGGGTCCAAGTGCCTTGAAGACCAAATGGCCAAAATGGCAAAGGAACTTAAAGGGCTAAGGAAGGGGAAGCACTAGAGTACCCAGAGATGAACGCACCCTTCTTTAGGAGGATTAGAGAAGTAGAGTTACCTCCCAAATTCAAGTTGTCTGCCGAGAAATACTCTGGATCGAAAGACCCCATGAGCCATATGGAGAGTTTTGTCCATCAGATGGAAGTCCAGAATGCTACTCAGTCAACAATGTGCAGGATGTTCCCTTCCACCCTAACGGACTGTGCCTAGACTTGGTTCAAAAAGTTACCTCCAGGTAGCATGGATTCTTTTACAAAGCTTACTACAGATTTTTGTGCTCAGTGTCAAGGGATCAAGCCTCGTCCCAAGGACCCCATCCTAATCCAGTATGTGATTTAAGAGCAGGGTGAGACTCTAAGATCCTATGTAGAGAAGTTCCACAAAGAAGAGATCCAAATTGGAGTGTTTACCGAGAAGGAGACCTTGGCTAATTTCATAAGGAATCTGTGGGCTGGCAGATTATTCTGGTCATTTGCAAAACATCCACTTGAGACTTACCAAGAGACCTATAATAGGGCGTTGGAACAAGTGGACATAGACGAACAGCTTCAGGTCAAGGTCAAGCATGATAAAGCCTGGTCAGCCAAGCGTCTAAAGAAAGAGACTCTAAAGCCCGCACTTAGAAAGAAGTCCTAGAATCATCCTCCAAATGGGTCTACCTACCGGCCACCGCCTCCTTCCTAACACTGGGATAGATATCCTGTAAGGAGGACCCCTCCTAGAATAACGCCTCCACCAAGATAGGTAGCTCGGATAGCTGGAGAAAAAGAGTAGTACAATCATTACACCCCACTTAATGCATCCAGAGAGACTATATACCTCGCCATCCACAACAAAGTTTTGCTCAGGAAGCCCGGTCCTATAAAGATCCCGGTTGACCAAAGGAATCGCTACAAGTATTGTGACTTTCACGAGGATGTGGGACATAACACTTCCGAGTGTTACAGCCTCCGCAACCAGATTGAAGGATTGGTAAGGGGGGACTTTTGATTGAATTTTTACAACAGGTACAAGATAGTATCAAGATGAGGAAGGAAGTACAAGGGGAGATGCTGGATGCGAAAGAAAGAAGAAAGGACAACGAAAAAGACTTGTTGCAACAGATCCAAGTCATTCGCACCATCAGTGGAGGCCCTACACTAGTAGGAACTTCTAACCACTCAAGGAAGAACCATGCTAGAAAGAACCCAAGGCTTATAGGTCACGATGTATTCCAGGTCTCTAGGGGATCCCTAGACAATCCGCACTCAACCCAAATCATTTTAATAGAGGAGGATGTCTACAACACAATCCAACCACATGATGATCCGATGGTGATCACGGTACAGATAGCCAATTGTTGGGTTCACTACATCCTGATAGACACCGGAAGCAGCGTTGATATTCTGTTCAAAGGAGCATTAGAAAAGCTTAACCTAAAGAATTCATTTTACAACAGCTGTACAACGCCTTTGTATGGATTCACTGGGTACTCCCTTATGTCGATCGGATCCAAGATCCTGCTAGTGATAATCAAAGAAGCACCCCTCCAGTTAAACGTCATAACAGACTTCGTAGTGGTTGACACCCCGTCCGCTTACAATACAATCTTGGGGAGGCCCTTCCTGTCGAGAATTAGGGGGGTGCTATCCATTTATCATAATGTCCTAAAGTTCATGGTAGGAACCAAGGTAGGAGATGTCCAGGGGGATCAACAAGCAGGCCGTAGCTATCATGCAGTGTCTAATAATCCTACCGTGCTAGCTAAGCAATGCACGTATGTAACCAATGAACCAAGCCGGGAGGTACTAAAGCAGGATCACTACGTCCTGGAAGAAGGAGATGTACCTGATATGGTTGTAGAAGAGACAGAAGAAGAAGAAGAAGAAGAAGAGTAGGGATGGGCTAGTGGGCACCCCGTGGAGCAGTTAAAAGAAATACCTGTCAGAAAGGGCGATCCAACCAAAGTAGTGAAGATAGGAAGTGTGCTGGATTGTAAGGTTAGGAAGAAGCTGGTAAAGCTCCTTGAAGAATACAATGACATTTTTGCCTGGAGTCATGATGAAATGCCAGGTATCCCTCTCAACTTAGCTGCTCATAGGTTGGCAGTAGATGCAACCTTCAAGCCAGTCAAATAGAAGCGAAAGCATTTCAACGCCAAGTGAAATGTCATGGTGCAGGAAGAGGTAGATAAGCTTTTGAAAGCTAGATTCATTAGAGAATCCTGCTACCCCAAATGGATCGTCAATGTGGTCATGGTAACCAAATCCAATGGGAAGTACCGTATATGCGTAGACTACACCGACCTCAACGGACTTACCCGAAGGATAGCTTCCCTCTGCCTAAAATAGATCAATTGATTGATTCCACTGCAAGCAATAAGATCCAAAGCTTCATGGACGCTTTTTCAGGGTACAATCAGATCATGATCTACCCCGCCAATCAAGACAAGATCAGCTTCATCACCGGGCAAGGCCTCTATTGCTACAAGGTAATGTTTTTTGGTCTCAAAAATGCTGGAGCCACCTACTAGCGCTTGGTGAACAAGTTATTCGGGCAACAGATAGGAAGGTCTATAGAAGTATACATAGACGACATGATCACTAAATCTCAGGTGACTGACCAACACCTAGAAGATTTACACCAGACCTTCCAAGTAATAAGAGAGAACCAGATGAAATTGAATCCAGTTAAGTGTGATTTCAAGGTAGTAGCAGGAAAAATTGTAGTACAGTATCAGAAACCATAATTAGGGGGGCCTTGGTGAAAGATTGTAGTGACGGGTCTAGAGACCAATCTACTATGTAAGTCGTGCTCTGACCAAGTCTGAAAAAAAATTATACCCTCCTGTAAAAGCTCACCTATGCACTTGTGACTACAACCAGAAAGCTCCGACCTTATTTTCAAGCTCATATGGTTACAGTAGTGACAGATCAACCACTGAGACAGTTCCTCCAAAGGCTCGACGTATCAGGCAAGCTAGTCTTATTGGCCCTAGAGCTCACCCAATACGATATAAAATATAGGGCACGAACCACAATTAAGGTTCAGTCCTTAGCCGACTTTATGGCAGAATTCAGCATGACCTCCAATCCGGATACCTCCACGGTCCCGAGCCAAGATCCAAAAATCCCGGAATGGCCTATTGACTACAAGGCCTGGATACTATACACGGATGGAGCGTCGAATCAAGTAAACTGTGGAGTAGGAATCGTCCTTACCGACCCAGAAGGGACTGAGTGCATCCACTGTTTCAGGATTTGTGTTTAGAACCACCAACAATGAAGCAAATTATGAAGCCTTGCTAGCAGAGATGAAGGTGGCTAAAGAATTAGGGGCAGATTTCCTCCTGGTAATGAGCGATTTGCAGCTAGTAACCAACCTGAAACAAATTAAGATTAACTCGAGTGTGTTCAAATATATTAATCTAGAAGGGGGGGGGGGGGGTGATTTCGTTTAAGGTCAATATTACGAAAAAGCCTCAATCTTGTGCGGAATTTAAATAACACTTGATATTTACGTGGAAACCCAACCACTGGGAAAAACCACAGGCTGTATAGTGCACTACACTCGAACCTCGAAATCCACTAATTGTAATGGAGTTTACAACCTATGTAAACCTCGTCTAACACTCCGGTCTATAACCCCCCACTTTTACCACGTAGGCCTTTAAAAGTGGCTCTAGTTCATTTTGCTTGTGGCCTAAGCAACCTTAGCCAACAAGACTTAAATTCTCAATGAAGAGATAACACAACCTATGTGAATATATAAAAATACTCAATAAATGCAATAAGAGCTAGGCAACCCTATATGCTTATCTAGGATAATAATATGTCAATAAAACCAATTCTAGATATCAATAGCTAAATGACATGTCAAATAGCTTAGCTAAATATAGATTATAAAAACCTAAATAGCTATCACAATACAGCACTCAATCATGTCATCACAAACAATCTCTATTTTGAATATAAGATATTAATCTAAGAATATTCAAATAATAAAAGAGATGCCTTGATAAATAAAACACTAAATATCAATGATAAAAGTGAAGAACATACCAAGGGAAGTGTGATGACCAAGACCCATTCAAAAATGCAAACTAACTATGCTAGAAAATACTTAGATGATCTTTGATGCACATGTATATGGTTTTAGTGTTTAGAAAATGAGTTCTCTATGAAATATCTCTCAAAAATCTCTCAATGAAGTTTAGGGTTCTTAAGAGTCAAGAATTTGGTCAGAGAAATGAGAAAGTGTGATATTTATAGACATAGAAAACAGGGCATGTGAAAAGACAAAATTGCCCTTGAAATCACCGTTCGGTGGTTTAATTCTACGGTCGGGGCCGCAGAATTTAACCGCCGAATTGAACCCGAGAGGCAGGGGATCAATCGGTGACCACATTCAACAGTTTGGGAAATCGCCAATCAGAACCCAAAAAGAAACCGACCTAAAATATCTAAAACGGCTGTTTCATTCGGCGGTTTCGAAACCGTCGAATTGAGACTGAGAAGATAAATCAATCAGGTTTATTCGGCTGTTTCGATTCGGCGGCTAGACCGCCGATCGTAACTGCAGATTCAATCCAGAGCTCTCTGGAATCAAATGGCGGTTTCCATTCGTCGGTCATGGCCGCCGATCAAACCGCTGTTTCACCACTGATGGTGAAACTAAAGGAGAAGCCAAGGGCACTTTCCGAAGGCAATCTTCATGCTAAACCAAGCACACTTTCGTGCATGCGTGGACGTTTTTGAACAATGTCTGGAAATGAATTACAAGACACAAAAAGCACACAACAAGATACAACAAAAAGTGCAAGTGTGTAAATGGGACATTTGAAGATAATGCACACAAAAGTGAAGCATACATATGCAAACATTACTAGTGAGTGTGTGCAACTAAATCTCTTTAATAAGAAAATAAGCACTAGAGATATACCTTTGGAGTGCTTGTCATCCTTGAGGTCTTGAGTAGAGCCATTGAGCATGATCACCTATCACCTAAGCTACCCTTTACATACAACCCCAATATGTGGTTTGTCCACGAAATAAGCCAATCAAAAACCGGGAATCCTTACAATCTCCCCCTTTGGCTATTTCGTGACAAAACCACCACTCACATCGATTCCTCACAACAAAATAGAAACTACGGGTCAACAATGATTTTCTACATTACAAAGATATATAATAAATAAAACCTTGAAGCCTTCAATCTCTTGTAGAACAATCGATCCCTGAAAATAAGGTTTCTATATTTTCCAATACACATAAATGTGAGATTAATCAAGTGAAATAAACATGCATTTGCATTTAAGTAAGTTAAGCACAACATCATGCAATATATGTGAATGCAATACTCCCCCTCAATGGGTTACTCCCCCTCAATATGTAATCTCCCCAATATACATAAATTGCCACAACAATTTAGCATCTCCCCTTACCACATTCTACTCCCCCTTTTTGTCATGATATAGGCAAAGGAGTAGTCCCCAACAAGGTCACTTATAACTAAGATAGATAGAAGTATATAAGATATTTGCATAATCATATAAGACACTGTATGCTACTCAATTAATTGGAGAGAAACATGGAGATTTATTTTGATAAAATGTGTGAAATAAAAATGCTTTGCATACAAGACATGTTGCATTCAAGTCCAAAATACAATGGTATTTGGCAAAGCAAATGACAAAGGATTTAATAAGAATTCAAACCAATTTCACCATTGTCATGAGAGAAGCAAAGATATAGAGAATTTATTGATTTTCAATTTAATAAACAATATATCCAACTTTATAAGCGAAACATGGCATGAGCGACTTTGCACCCTATTTGATTTTTCCGGGAATGAAACCCGTATGATAGTAACCATGTTCAACAAATAAAGAAAGAGAGACATTTGGATTGTAAAATCCTTTGACCGGATATTGTTAGGATTATGCTCAATAGCAAGAGTGTAATGTTGTACTTGACAATCTTTTCATATTAATAAAGTGATTTCTGTTTGTTAACAAAATCTTATATAGCATTTATTATTATAATTGTCAAAGTAAATAATCATAAGGTCAAAAGACTATGAGAAAAGAAGAATTGTTTGTACATCTAGATATGTATGAGGTAGACACAATTCTTTAGTTAGTCTTGAATAACGTTCACAACTTAAGTTAAAGGTTGGGCACATTTATCTTGTTAAAGTTGTAGAATTCTTTTACTAGCATTTGAGTGGGATCAAATGTGTTGTGATGAGTCTAAAATCATCGAAGGGTCTTCGAGTAAAAAAATCTAGTGCACTGGGTGCATTGAACTGGATCACAATGAAATACTTTTTCTAGAACCGTCAATAGATAAAAGTCTTTTCATTATCAGGACAATCGGAGAGTCTATCTTAATCCTGAGATAAATGATGGACTTATGGTTGCAAGTGTTATCATTTGAGCTATCAATGAGTACGATTATATAGCATAGTCTATCCTCGATAGTTTGGTGGTATTCATTTGTTAATCGATAGAGGACTTCATTTATATATATGGACATCGTGGCTCCATTTATTAAATATGAGTAGAATATCATCATATGGATGCTTTGTGGTTTTGGATATGAAATCTTAACGTTGAGTTTTCAATAGTGTCTATTGAAAGATGACTTCTGGACAAGTCATAATATATATCCAAGTTCAAAGTGTGGTCATATGAGTAAATATGGTAACTTGGAGAGCTATAGGCGGTCTATGAGCTCTTGGCGATTACTGATATTCTTCACGAGGATTCATTATCTCCCATATGATTGTCTAGGGTATGAATGAGTATCGTTAATGTATTCCATCTTTATTTAAGAGTGCAATTTTAGTTCTTTAGTGGAATGAACTAAAATTAATAGATTGAACCTAAGTGAATCATTTGTTGATTGTGATTGGGTTATGTCTATTGGAGCTTAAATTTAGATAGGCCCGCCAAGATCCCCAATCTGCACGGACTTGCATGAATCACTTGATATATTCTACCAGACTATTTGTGGGTCCATTTAGAATTGTATTTAATATATTAAGAATATAATTTTCACATTATTTATTTAATGGGATGTTTAATTATATTAATATATTAATGAAAGACATGTGGACTTGTTTCTTTTAGTAAGAATGGGTCTAGTTCACATGTGGGCTTTTTATTAAAGTCCAAATGGATTAAATGAAATAAGAAAACAATATGTAAGCCCAAGTTCTAGTCATGGGCGGCAATGGCTAATTTTTAGCCCATTATATTGTTTTATTTTATTATTTAATTAAATGGAAATTAATTAATATGTTAATTAATTATTTAATTAAAAATCAAATCTTTTTCTGATTAGAAAATATGTTTCCTAGTAGTATACTGGCTATCACTCAAGTGACACTCGAAATAGAACGAGGTCGGAGAGTAGCACAATAGTAAGTAAAGTTCGTTCCCATAGGGATCGAGTGACCGATTACCGAAATTGATTAGCCTATTTGCTATTCAAACAATAAAAAAGGTTGGTTTTCCAATTAAGTAAATTAAACTAAACTAAACTAAAATAAAACTAAATGCTATTGCGAAAAAGAAATAACACGAAAATAAACACAAGTGTAATAATAGAGAGAAATATGCTAGGATTTGACTACACCCCACCCTATGTCGATTTCCGTTCTAGACTCAATTATTCACCCAAAACATGCTCATGTAATTCATAGATTCATGCACCCTAATGTTAACCTACAATCTTGGTCAAGTAGAATAGCTCGCACCCAAAATCATACCCAAGCCTATCTCTCGATTACTCGGAATATATGAATGAGTTCATTAAGAACCTTGGTACACTAGGGAATCCTATACGCTAGCCTAAGTAGGTCTACTTTTCTAGACATGTATAGAGGGCATTTTATCGAGCACGTGGCGTGCGTCTCTAGTCAGTACATAACACACCACAAAAATTCATTCAAAAGGAGATCAAACAATTGAAAGCTTTAAGCACACAAAAATACCCATACAAACCACACTTGCACAAAATGAATAAACAAAGGTCAATAGATATAAATATTCATGGGTGGGATTCATCAAATCCTAACAATGAAAGTTTAGCTCATATTACAACTAATAGCCATACAACAAATAATCTCAAATAAATACATGGCTATAACAAAGGATAAAAGAGAAAAAGTTAGAGAAAACTATAATGGAGAGCTTCCTCTTCTTCCTTTTGCTCCTCTCCTTTTTCAAGCTCCTTCAATTTTCTTTCTCCCAAGAACAAGAAAAGATCATAGATTGATGTCAAGTGTCTCTTGGATTGTGTAGGAATTTAGGAAAGATGGAATCTTGGAAGAGTAGGAGAGTTCCCTTTCTTTGGAGAGTATTTTCTTTTTCTTTTTGTGTCTCCTCACTCCCTTCTGAAAAGATGAAGAGATGTATATATATGGGTCCAAATATAGGGCAAAAAAGGGGGCAAAATTTCTTCTAGAAGATGAGCTGGCGGGTTGCCGCTGTTGCCCGACCGCGGCGCAACCGCGGCGCTTTGAAGAGGTTTCTGTCGCTACCGTCGTTGACCGCGGCGAAGCTGCGGCACTTCAACCGCGACGCTTTGAAGAGGTTTCTGTCGCTACCGTCGTCGACAGCGGCGAAGCCGCGGCACTTCAACCGCGGCGCTCTGATGCCCAAAACCCCAAACTTTCCAAAATTGCACATTTAGCCCTCAGATTTTGCCTTTATAACTAAAACACCCCTGCTATCAAAATTTCTGCAAAAACCTCAAACAAACCATTAAAAACCCGGTTTTACCTGAGAAACCTACTCAAAATGATACGGAAAGGGGGCTACACTTTGTGTAGAAATGAAGCAATCATATACTACTATTAGTATTATACTAAATACAAAAGACTTTATTTGTTTAGTTAAATTAGGAAGTATTTTATATAGTCACAAATACACTAAAGAGTTGGATTAGAGTTTGAATATTATATACATGACAAGTTGAATTCAGATTGCTATAAGAAATATATATAATATATATGGCAATTTATTACCGAGACATATAGGATATATATATAAAAGCAGAATTCATGTCAAATAAAATATATATTATTTTGCAAAGTATTATGGTAGTGCGCAATATATATATATATATGTAATTGCACTAGATAAATACACATATATTATAGGCGTGCCATGATTGATATATATATATATATTAGGCGTACAGAAAGTTTTTTTTCTTGATATATTGTCGGCCACAATATATATATAAATATATTCTTTGTATATTTTCAAAACCCTAGTTTTTGCAATTGAGAGATTTTTCTTTTGCTAGAGAAAAATAAAATCCAACTCTTAGACTAGTGTGAAATTCGGCCAAGAGAGATTGTGAGAAAAATTGTTCTTATTTCGATAGTGCACTAGTGATCTTTACATCAAGAGGTCTTGTGCACAATTTCGAATAAGGTTCACGCGAGTTTCAATCTAACGATTGTGAATTCAAAAGTGACCGGGACATTTTTAACAATCTATTGGAATTTTTGTGACTAACAGAAACCAGAAAACTTTTGTTGTCCATTCTCAGATATACAATTCAAATAAGGGAGACCACGCTCCTAGGTGATTCATGTTCGTGATCGGATTAGAAGATCTTGCGGATTACCATCAACGCATAGTCAATCGGATCACGCGACAAAGGTATGATATCTTTTGGTATATATTGTTTAATTAATTAAAGGGTTAAGGTTCAATATGGGAAAATTTTTAAAATATACTAAACTCTTCTTTAGTCTCGCTTCCGCTGCGTGCACAAATTTTTTCCCTACAATTTCCACATCCTCCTCCATCTCTAATATCATAAAGTCAGGAAATACAAATTCTCTACTTTCATCAAGACATCTTCCATGACTCCCCTTGGGTATTTGATTGACCTATCGGCTAGTTGTAGAGTGACATGAGTAGGCTTCACTTCCCCCACTCCCAACTTCTGAAAAACAGAGTATGGCATTAAATTTATACTTGCCCCGGAGTCGATCAATGCCTTCCCAAATTCCGTTTGTCCAATGGTGCATGGAATAGTGAATTTTCCTGGATCTTTTAGCTTAGGTGGGAGCTTGTTTTGTAGGATGGCACTACATTCCTCCATTAATGTGACCGTTTCGAATTCTTCTAATTTCCTTTTGTTGGAGAGCAACTCCTTGAGGAATCTCACATAAGTAGGCATTTGGGCAAGTGATTCGACAAAGGGAATATTGATGTGAAGCTTCTTAAACACCTCCAAAAACTTACTAAAGTTGTGAGCATCCTTGTGTTGTTTCAATCTTTGTGGATATGGTATGAGAGGGACATAGGCTTTGACTTGTGGTTTTGGAGGGGTATCATTTGATGTGATGGGTATGTCATCATGGCTATGACTCTTCTTTCCTCTACAACCTCTTCTTCAACAACTCTCTCTTCTTCAACAACAACTTCTTTTCCCTTTCCAAAGTTATCCGGTAGTTCAACCTCTCTATCACTCCTTAATGTAATGGCTTTGCATTGCTCTTTGGGGTTTACCACTGTGTCGCTTGGTAGAGAGCCTTGTTGTCTTCCTTGTTTTCCCCTAGCTAGTTGACCTACTTGCATCTCCAAGTTTTGGATTGAGGCTTGTGAATGTTGAGCGAGTTGGTCAATCTTTATATCAAGCTTTCTCAAGGCTAAGTCTTGGGTCTCCATCCTTGTGTCTAACTTGCCTATCATTCTAGAGAACATCTCTTCTAGGTTAGCTTTTCTCTCCACTTGATTGTTAGGGGGTGGGTTTGGGTAGTTTTGTTGGTGAGGTTGTGGGAATCCGGGGCGTTGTCTTTGGTTGAGGTTTTACGGATGTTGGGGTTGGTGGAATTGGTTGTCCTTCCATGCTAAGTTTTGGTTGTTTCTCCAAGGCGGGTTGTACGTGTTTGAGTAGTGATTGTTTTGGGGATTTTGATTGGCATGTTGTTGTTGGGTTTGGTTTTGGTAGTTCCGGTTGAAGTTCACAAAGGACACTTGTTCGAACAAGCTTGAAGCAAACGGGCTTCCAACTTGACAATCCATGCTAGAGTGTGGCCCTAAACACCACTCACATTGGGCTACTTGCGCATTGCTAGGTCCTACACTCAACTTGTTCATTTGATTTTGAAGTGCTGCCATTTGAGCCTTTACACTTGTCAACTCATCTACTTCTAGCACACCCGGAATCCTCTTTGGTGCTTGTCTTTGACTTCCCCACTGGCTATTGTTGAGTACCATTTCTTCTAGGAGATCATGAGCTGCATCCATTGATTTGCTCATTCGAGAACCTCCCGCAGCCGCATCCACTAAATTCCTTGTTGACATTGTGATCCCTTGGTAGAAAGCTTGCAAAGTCTGCCACTTTGCAAGGCCATTGTGAGGACATCTCCTTTGAAGCTCCTTAAACCTCTCCCAAGCCTCGTAGATACTCTCATTCTCAAATTGTTAAAAAGAAAGGATCTCATTTCTAAGGCGGGCCGCCTTCCCTGGTGGAAAAAATCTATTAAGAAATGCTTGGGCCAACTGATCAAAGGAAATGATCGAGTTTGGTGGTTGGGATTTCAACCATATCTTTGCATCATTTCCCAAAGAGAATGGGAACAACTTCAACTTGACAAAATCATCGGGAATCCCGTTATACTTGAAGGTGTCACAAATCTCGTAGAAGTTCTGAAGGTGCAAGTTTGGATCATCATTCGCCAAACCATTGAACATACACGTAGTGCTAATCATCTGAATCACCTCAGGCTTTATCTCAAAGGAATTTGCTGCAATTGTTGGTCGGCGAATAGATGACATGTTCTGCTCAACTCTAGGCATTGTGTAGTCCCGTAGGGTGCGCTCATCTCCAACATGAGGCAAACCCTCTTGAACCAGAACGGCCTCAGGATGCAATTCCCCTTGATTTTGATTTGCCACATGAGGCAAACCCATATGTCCTAACTGTGCATTCCGATCACCCATCTCTGCTCTTCTCAACCTTGCCTCACGTCTATTCCTTCGACCTATCCTTTCAATCTCCGGATCAAAATTCAAGAAGTGAAGATTTCGGCTCCTTGTACGTGGGTGCATATAAGAGCAATGGTACCTATGAGAAGAAACACACAAACTAAATTAAAAGGTTCAAATTAGCAATAAACTAACTAGTATCGATATCAATCATTCCACTCAATCCCTGGCAGTAGCGCCAAAAATTTAGCTATCACTCAAGTGACGCTCGCAATAGGACGAGGTCGGAGAGTAGCACAATAGAAAGTAAAGTTCGTTCCCAATGAATCGAGTGATCGATTATCGAAATTGACTAGCTCATTTGCTATTCAAACAATCAATAATGATGGATATCAAATTAAACAAAATAAACTAAATTGATTTAAGAACTAATGCTAAAGCAATGAAGGAAATAATACAAAAATAAACTTCAATGTGATAATGGAGAGAAATATGCTAGAACTTGACTACACCCCACCCTATATTGACTTCCGTTCTAGACTCGATTATTCACCCCCAAACATGCTCATGCAATTCATATACTCATACACCCTAATATTAGCCCACAATCTTGGTCGAGTAGAATAAGTCACACCCAAAACATACCCAAGCTTATCTTTCGATTACCTGGAATGTACGAATGAGTTCATTAAGGACATTGGTGCATTAAACGAATCATATACGCTAGCCTAAGTAGGTCTACTTTTCCAGACATGCATATGGAGCATTTTATCAAACATGTGGCATGCGTCTCCGGTTAGTACATAACACACCAAATAGAATTCATTCAAAAGGAGATCAATCAATTGAAAGCTTTAAGTGCATTAAAATACCCATACAAACTACAATTTTGCACATAGGAGATAAACAAGAATCAATTCATATAAATATATAGTCAAGGGTGGGGTTTCATCAAATCCTAGCAAAATGGATTTAGCTCATCATATTACAAAGAACAGTCATACAATAGATTGAATCAATGGAATACATGACTATATAAAAGAAAAGAAAAAGGATAGGGATTAGAGAAAACTAATGAGATCTTCTCCTCCTCCTTTGCTCCTCTCTTCAACTCTCTCTTCGCCCAAAGGATGGAAATGATGATGGTTGTGGAAAAGAGATGAGATTAGTGTGTTTGGATGTTAGGGAGATGTGGGATCTTGGTGGTTTGTGAAGGATGGGGTGGTGTTGTGTGAGGAGATGAGCCAAGATGGAAACTTTGTGAAATATTTCGAGCTAGGGAGTGGTGTCTAGCTGAAAGACCTAAAAGAGATATTTATATTAGACCCAAAAAATGACCAAACTACCCTTTGGAAGACGAAGAGTCGGACTGCCGCGGTTGGTCAACCGCGACAGTTCAACCGCAGTAAGCTTGGAGGATTTCTGTCGCCTCCTTGCCGCGGTTGGTCAATCGAGGCACTTCGACCGCGGTAACAATGAGAGGTTTCTGTTGCCTGATTGTCGCTTGTGCACAACCGTGACACTTCGACCGCGACAACTCTGAGAGGTTTCTGTCGCCTGATTGCCGCTTGTGCACAACCGCGGCGCTTCAACCGCGACACTCTAATCAAAGCCCCCAGACTTTCCATAATCGTGCAATTTGCCCCTAGAACTTCCTTTAGAATCGAAACACCCCTGCTATCAAAATATTCTGTAAAAACCTCAAATAAACCATTAAATACCCAGCTTTACCCGAGAATCGTACTCAAAACGATACGGAAAAGGGGCTACACTTTGTGTAGAAATAAAGCAATCAATTAGTTACATTTACTTGTGAGCTTGATTTGTGCTAAACTAATTCTTCATAAAGTGTGTTTGATCTATATACTCTATTTGCTTGTGTTTGTATCATGTTTGCATGTTTACATACCACTTAGATCATTTGCCTTGTAAAAGGAAGAAGTCTCTTGTTGGAGTGTGTGTAGCTTTAACTTGAGCAAGAAGTATTGACTAGGATCAAGGTGATTCGGATAGTTAAGCAAGGAAGTCTTGACTAGGATCAAGGTGATCCGGATAGTTGAGCATGAAATCTTTCTAAAGGCATAAGAGTAGTGTCTCAGATAGAAAGTTGTTTTCTAGAGACGTGAGAGTAACGTCTTGGATAGGAAGTAGGCAAAGTTTTTCACTAGGCCAATGGTAAAGTAAAAGGGATATCTCAGAAGAGTGGATCATGTTGATTGGTTGCTTTTGAGGGTGTACTTTTATTTGACATAGTGGAAGATAGTTTTGCCGGTGGTTGTGGATTCAACCTGTTGATCATGTTGATTGGTCACTTTTAAGGGTGTACTTTTATTTGACATGGTGGAAGATAGTTTTACCGGTGATTGTAGATTCAACCCGTGGATGTTTCCTCTTTGGAGGTTTTTCCACATTAAAAAAATCTTTGTGTTGATTTTCATATTTTAGTTTTTTCACTTACTTTAACTTGTATTGTTTTAATACTTGCTTAATTGAATTCAAATTGACTTGTTAAAGCAGTTGAAGTCTCTAAGTGTGCGTAATTTGATTGTGTGAAAAAGAAGTGCAAATAATTTGAGCATTTGTAAAACAATACTAGTTTCATATGTATAAAACTAGTGAAGGTGTGACATTGGCTTCATTATATAACATGGATCTTATCGTGAGTTTAATAATATTCTACTTGTTGGTCCTATGTGGTAATGAATTTTACTCAGAAAATCATACAATATCAGAACTTGAAACTTTGCTCTTCTTGGAAAATAAATTTTAAATGTTATTAAAATAATATTTGTTAAAATTTAGTATATAAAAATAATTTATTAAAGAAAGTAAAAATTAATAATGAAAACATAAACTATTTGAAGTTAGAAATAAAACTAGAGATAGGGATAAGAATAGAGATTGTGGTTGGAGTGAAAAAAATTTAGAGATGGAATCTGGAAGGAATATTCCCATTTGGAACTCTATTTTAGAGATAGAGATAGAGTACGGGTTGAAGATGCTCTAAGGGGTCTGTCGGGACAACCAAAATCAAGAACCATATACAAGGCTTAGACATTTAATCCAACAAAACCGAAGAGAAAACTTCTCACACATGTTTATAAAAGCGAATGTGCAAATAAACATACGACTTTGAACAAACATTATGTGACCAAACTCGTTTAATATGATTTTTTATATTAAATATTGCAATCCTTAAAATGTGTCCTAAGGGCCTCTTTGTTACATTGTATTGGACTGGATTAGTAGACAAACAGAACTAACTTAGTATTGTCCGGTGTTTGGTAAAAGAGTAATACTATACAACCCAAAATATTAACCCAAAATGATATGATATGATAATTGACACAAATTATAGGATGATGTGGTGAATGACATTTTAAGGATATAACTTGACACATCATTTAGATATATTTTTGTGCTAAATTTGTATGGTTTCTAGCGTTATTGTTGGTAAAATTATCTAACTGGATCACTTAACCCAGTCCAGGGACTTTATCTGGCCCACACGGCCATACCGGACTAATTAATCCATAGTAAAAGGCTCACTTCACACACTTTTTTTTTTTTTTTTTTTTTTTTCCGTCTTTTAAATTTTTTTTACCTATTAATTGCATCTGCAATTCTACATTAATTTGACACTGCCTTGTTTTTTTAGCTTTTGTAAGGTAAAATTTATTTATTCTTAAATTAATATTTTACAGATAATATATTAAATGAAATGAAAAAAATATTTCCATATATAATGAACTATTACAATTAAAAATTTGATTTACATTATTTTCTTAATTTGAAATTTTTTCATGAATTTATATGATAAAAAAAAAATTAAGAAAATTAAATAAGTAATATTTCAAAATAAAATAAGTATTCAAAAGAATTTGATGATGTATAAGATCATATTTAAGATGATGCACGAGATATATTACTTTATTATGTATGAAAATATCATAGCCAATAAATTTTTTAAATTAAAATTTTGATTCGAATTATTTTTTTCAATTTAAATTTTATAAGATAAAATAAAATAAATAAGTATTTGAGAGAATACAAATGCATATATATAGTCTTTATATTGTCAGTTTGAATCGATATAAAATATATCAGTTCATTGCATGAATTCAAGTCAAAGCATTTAAATCAAAATGTGCACATACAAAGAATTGATATAATACAGACAATTAAAAAAACATATATATATATATTATATTATATTATATTATAGAATGCGATGCAATATCAAACGTAAAGACTATATTAACCCAATTCAATCCAGCAAAGTACTGTCAACTCTAATACTATAAAATTCAGTCCGGTACAGTACGTTCACCAAACATGGCCTAATTGCATTAAACCAACTTCCAACATTCTTT
Source organism: Acer campestre (assembly GCA_954870605.1). Taxonomy (NCBI): domain Eukaryota; kingdom Viridiplantae; phylum Streptophyta; class Magnoliopsida; order Sapindales; family Sapindaceae; genus Acer; species Acer campestre. The sequence continues at coordinate 32,418,483 of OX940811.1, read as the reverse complement.
GGTTGTGGGCCGAGTGATATTTGATCATATATTTTCGGCCCAAATGTAATCCACACTGATTTTATTAATTTTCGCTCTTTCTTTTGAAATGTATATTAATTTGTTAATTAGGGGATGGTTTTGCAATTAGAGGGCTCTAACGACATTTTGAAAATGCCCGTGTAGTTGACAAAAATTGAGGTGACTTAGTAGTAAACCTCTCACACCTACACGTTGAAGTTATGGGTTCAGGTTGTATATGTTGAGGTTGTATGTTCAAATCGTATGAATATATGATTGTATCCCTCCCCCCAAATCCCAAATTATACTTAAAAAAAATATATTAAAAATAAATAAAAACTGCCATATAAGTATTAAAAGAAATCTAGCCTCAAGGGACGTAGTTCTGTCAGTAGATGGACGAGTTTGGAGCTTGGACAAATGACTCCCAAGTCAGTGGCTCGAATCCTAAAAATGATATTAAATAATAATAATAATAATAATAATAATAATAAAATTCAAAAAAATACATGGTCTAGATAGGTGGATAGATAGATAATGTCAAATAAATAAATAAATCTAAAATGATATCCACGTTCAAAACCTTAAAAAATTGTTAATTACCTAATCTAATAATGGAACGCCGTCCAATATGATTTAGTAGTAAAAAGAGCTCATTTAGTCTAGCAATGGTCTTAGGCTCGAGTCGCCTTACCCGCAAATATTATTTATATAATATATAAAAACTAATCTAATAATGGAGATCGAGATATATAGATCATTGGTGGTCACACCCATGTGATGATTCCTAGCTATGTTCACACAACTTCACTATATTGTCTTGTTTTGTTAACATTGTATAATCAAATACTTATATTAACATATATGGTCAACACCAATGATCACTGAACTCATCGATCCAACAATAATTTTCTGATCTTGACAAATCCAATTAAGTGAACATAAAAGAAGACGAGCTCTAATTTTACTAATGAGGTTGATCATCACTCATCATCAATGGCTGATGTTTCTTTGCAGCCAAATAATAATAATGTTGGTTGCTCTTGCTCCCCAAAACCTGATCCATTAATAAGTTGTAATGATGATCATCAGTTATCAATCATGGAACAAGGCAAAAGTACTAGTCCTTCTCAATCTCAAGCCTCAGACCAACTGTGATAAACCCAAGTAGTAGTAGTAGTAGTAGTGTATATCTCACAAATGCTCACAAGATAATTGCAGAGATGGTGATGGGAACATATGTGATTGTATTTATAGGGTGTGGATGCTGGATGATGAACCTGATATACAGCCTCGGCATAATAGGTGTTGCAGTCGCATGGGGCTTGGTTGTCATGGTCATGATATATTCATTTGGCCATGTCTCCGGTGCCCATTTCAACCCTGCTGTTGCTATCGCTCTTGCCACGTGTCATAAATTCCCCTCCAGACAGGTATATATTATGCGCACGTATATAGCTTGTGTGTCAAGTAATTATAAGATTTTTAATGGTGGAACTAATTGTGCAGGTGCCAGTATACATTGCATCACAATTGGCAGGCTCGACACTGGCTGCTCGAACCCTTGTTCTGATTTTCCATGTCCAAGTAAATATAGATGTTACAGTCACTCAATTTGTGGATCCAACAACTGTTTACGAAGCTTTCGCTTGGGAATTTATACTTTCTTTCATCTTGATGCTCACCATTTGTGGAGTGGCTACCGATACCAGAGCGGTATGACATCAAATTCTGCAATTCTGATCACTTCATGTAATAATAGTTTCTAACTTCATTGGAAAAACAGATCAATGAGCTATCTGGAGTAACAGTTGGAGCTACAGTGATGTTCAGTGTCCTCATAGCTGGGTACGTACATAACAAAAATTCATTATAGGCCTGTGTTTCGAGCCTCATGAACACGTGCATCTGTGTTTACAGGAATGTGACAGGAGCATCAATGAACCCGGCAAGGAGCATAGGCCCTGCGCTTGTAGTGTGGAATTTTCATTATCTATGGCTATATATTTTGGCTCCCGTTCTTGGAACTACAACTGCTACATTGATCTACACTCTCCTTTGGCTTCCTTTGCCTGACCAATTTGATTAATTAGGAGAGTCAATATTTTGTTGTTCATTATATATTATTTTATCAAATAAAGTGGAAAATATTGTACATTATATGCTTTTGTATTGAAGAATCAGAATGAGCTCTGAATTAGCAAAGCTCAGAAAATGAAGCTTTGATGATCACAGTATCATAACAATGAATTGAAGAAGTTAATTTATCAAAATTTAGATATATAAGTTGATTACTACTGTTCACACCAAATTAACTAACCAAGCTCGATCAGCTTATAAACAACAAAGATTGGACCAAACCATATATTAATCAAATCACTAGAGTTATGATGATCATGATCGATGGGGTTGATGAAACAATTATTGAAGATATCTTTGGGTTATTAAATTCTTTAACAGCTAGCTAGCAGCCATCAAATTCCTCATTGTTGCTACCAACTACATATAAATATATAATATTTAAGGTTGGTCATTTTGATGCTAACTAGCTACTCAAAGTCATGATGATCCGCAAAATCAATTATTATATAATATTTGTGAATAACTTCCATGACAGTCAAGATTTTCTCCTACATTAAACATTTTGAGCTAGCTATAATAAATTGATGAAGGTCTTCTTGGTCAATCCCAGATCAAGAATATAATCATGACAATATCTATTAATTCAGGGCTAAGTATTTTTTTTTTTTTTAAAAAGTTTTTGCCATTGGTTAGATTCAAGCGATTAACTTGAGAGTCATTTACCCAAACCCCAAGCTCATCCATCTACCAACTAGGGGCTAGTTTGGTATTGTTGTAACTTTTATAATAATCACTGTTAGTTATGCTGAAAGAATAATCAACTATAAAATTAATCAGCAGATGTTTAATTAATTGTATTTTTAAAACTACTGTATAACTCAAAAACAATATATATATGTTTGGTAATTTTATTGCAAAAGTGTTGAGATTAGTTATAATAACTAAAATATACATGAGTTTAGGATCCTATTTCATTTTTTTCATTAATTATATATATTAAATCAATATTTAAGTAGAAGGAAAAAAAAATTTCATAAGAACAATAAAAATATTTTTAAAAGATTTTATAAATCAAATCAATATTTAAATAGAATATTTAATTTTGAGATGAAATAAGGTATATAAATCATTTTAACTTGATTTCATAAGGATAATAATGATATTTTAAAAGATGCATTAAATGATTAAATAGATTATTCCATAATCACTTTCAAAAAGTAACCCCCTACTTACTTTTCAAAATCACTTTCAAAACTTGTCAGATTATCAATTAATCACTTTTGAAAGTTTTACCAAAAATCATTTTATGTCAAAATTATAAAATAATATGATTTTAACTTTTCAAAAGTAATACCAAATTGGCCCTAAGCTACACTCATGTTGGCTCCCAAATTAGGAATCATAATTAAGGCAGCTTCAACATTATTAATACTAGTTTATAGCCTGCAGGATGTGCGGGCATTGTAAAATACGCAATCAACTTCAATCTCTAATTATTAGAGATTATTTAAATATGGATATAAATCGGTAGATAGTTCCCCAGTTTGAAGAGACTAAGGACGGTTACTGACATCAAAGCCACTAAATTTGCATAAATTACCAATTATAAATGAGAGAAAACCAAAACTAGCCATCCAAAACATTAAACTTTTGTTTCTATCACATACGAAATTTTAATTGTTAAGAACTACATTTTTGAGAAATTACTTGAATGCCCTCATATAAAAACCATCCCCAAACACACACACACTCTCTCTTTCTCTCTCCTCACCTCTCTCTCTCCCCGATCCTCTCTCTCTTTTCTCCTCTCCATCCCGTCAAACTCATCGCTGAAGTTACCTAGGCTGCATCGAACGTCATCGAGCTGCCGGAGCTGTGTCGAACTAACGGCACCGTGCTTCACGAACCAGTGCCGTGCCGCTATCGTGCTTCACTTGGGCTTCACGAGCGTGAACCAACGCCGTCGGAGCTTCCCCTTCGCCGGCGGCGCTGAGATCTATAGGGAAAAAAAAAAACACCTAATTTGGGGAAGAAGGGAAACAAGTCAACATTTCAGGTTTCAAAAAATTCAATTTTTTCTTCAAGATTTCAAGTTTCAAAAATCCAAGTTTTTCGTCAACATTTAAGTTTCAACATTTCAAGTTTTAAAATTTCAAGTTTTTCTTCATGATTTCAAGTTTCAAGTTTTTTGTAAGATTTCAAGTTTTCATCCAGATTTCAAGTTTTAAAAAAAATAAAACAAGTTCAGGGGTACTTTTGTAATTTTTGGATATACACTAATTTTTTTTTAAAAATGTGGTTATTAACAATTAAACTTTCGTATGTGGTTACAAAAAAAAAAAATCATATTGTATGTGGCCATTTTTAACAATTTCCACATTATAAATTTATAACCCAATATTTGAATATTGAACTTCAAAAAGAAAAAAATAATAATTCAATAACTACAATTTCTAATTTTCCGATTTTTCGATGGTTAGGTCAACGCCAATGGAAATCTCATGTTCGCATGCAACACTTCTCTTTTATATCTATCACAATTCAAACCCAAAAAAACAACAAACCAATCAGAATTCGACATAATATTTTAGTTTAATGTGATGACAAAAAGTGATGATATTTGCATGGATGCAGATATCGATACCCATAAAACTAATTAGTACACCCATTTTTATAAGTACTCCCATGTCTAAAATTTAAAAAATAAATATTACTATAAACATCCATCATAATACCAATGGTACCCTTATTGAAATGAATATATTCATTTTAATATATTTTATTTATAAACCTTCTTAAATTATAAACACACCCTATTTATAAAAATAAATAAATAAATCATATTATTTTTATAATCAAATGCTCTTCTAATGATGGTCTAATTTACTTTTGTAAATGTCTCGAATGCATGAGCCTTATAAAAGGGAAGATGTAGGACTAGATCGTAATGCCAATATTATCTTTATTAAAATGAATTTACTTATTTTCATACATTTTATTTATACACCATTTAATCCTTTCATCATCTTGAAAACGAATAAAGATTCATTATATTTCTTTTGAATATAAAGGGGAATGAACTGTTATTGCGTAGAGTTAAAAAAATAAAAATAAAAATAAAAAAATTGTTTTGGGCTTTAAATAGAGTTCTAGTTCATGATGGTTTCCCGTGTGGAAAAGATCCAACGAGACCACAAGACATTGAAAAATACCAGACATTGTCTTTATTACATGCAAGGAATTTTGTTTTTGGAGTCCAAAAATTTCCTTGTTTTAGGAGTCCATAATCCATTAATTAGATCATATCCAAAGCAATGAGTTTGAGAAATTAATTACCTCTACTTCGTATTTATTTATTTTCAGAGTTCATGATTGCAGGCCAATAAAAGACTACTTCGGGATGGGTTGTAGTTGAAGAGAAATGGTAGCTATGGAATTCAGGCTGGAACAAATCAACATTTTAGCATAGATGCCACCATTGATATCAAGGAAAATTTGGTTGTAATTCGAAATATAGAAGTTTAAGTCATGGTTTTTCGAATAGAATTAGGGTTTACCAATGGGTCTACATAGTATTTGACTAACTTTTAATTAAAATAATTTGTCCTTATTAGTCATTTTATAAAGGGATGTTTTTGTAATTAAATTTTTTAATAAAAGTTGGGTGTGTAAATCATAATTATGGGTGTCAATATCGCTAGGACATGGGATTTAGTGTAAAATTGAGACAATGGATGAGGAGTTGCATCTCAACGCCTTCGTTGTCAGTCTTGGTTAATGGTAGTCCTACAGATGAGTTTGGGGTGGAGAGGGGGCTCCGTCAAGGTAACCCACTGTCCCCGTTTCTCTTCAATATCGTGGTTGAAAGTTTGAGCAGGTGTTTGGAAAAGGCTGCCGATCTGAATTTGTTAAGAGGAGCTGTTTTTGGTAGTGGTAAGGTGCACCTTTTTCTCTTCAATACCATTCTCTTCCTTGAATCGAAGATGGAGTTTCTCCTTAATTTGAAAAGGATTTTGAGGTTTTTTAAGCTAGCTTCTGGCCTTAGAATTAATTTCCACAAATCTTGTGTGGTTAAGGTAAGGAAAAATTAGGAGATGAGGAGGATTTGGCTGTTGTCTTCAATTGCAAGAAGGAATCCCTCCCAATATCTTATCTGGGCATACCTCTAGGAGATAGGCCTACTTCCAAAAGCCTTTTGGAATCCTCTGTTGTTGCGCCTTGAAAAGCATTTGGCTCCGTGGAAAAAAAAAAGTTCTTAAGGAGATCGGTTGGTGTTGATAAAAGCAGTCTTAGCTAGCATCCCGACTTACTTCACGGTTGTCTTCAAAGTTCATGTCTGTGTTGCCTAGGCCATTGAGAAGCTGCAGCGTGGTTTTTTCTAGGGTGATGGTATGGAGAAAAGAAAACTTCATAGTGTGGATTGGGGGTCTGTTTGTAAAAGTATAAGAAATTGTGGTCTAGGTATTGGAAGGATTATGGATAAGAATAGAGGTTTCTTGGCCAAGTGGGTGTGGAGATTTGGTAGAGAAGATAATTCTTTATGGAAAAAGATCATTTGTGCTAAATATGGGTCTAATGCTTATAGCCATCCGTGGAGACGAAATTTTCCAATTTCAGCTTCCAATTTTGTCAAAGACATTAGTAGCCTTTTTCGAGAAGGCTCTCTCACAGCTAATATCCTTGATGATGGTCTAAAACTGGTTGTTGGAAATGATGAGAGAATATGCTTTTGGAATGATGTTTAGGGGGATGTTGTTCCGTTAAGAGTTGTGTATCCTAGGATTTATGTTCTGTCAGTTGTTAAAAGTGGTTCTATCAAAGTCTTTGGCAAGTGGTTGGATAACAATTGGATTTGGGAGGTTAAACTCAGAGGAAGGTTATTTGACTGGGAGCTGGACATTTGGAATGCTTTTGTCTTGTCACTTGATGGTATTAAGGTTCGCAAAAATATTCTTGATTCGGTCGCTTAGTCTTTCGGTCCAAATGGAGTCTTTTCAATGTAATCTTTTAGAAGGTGTATTGAAGATTCAGAGCCGAATGGTTTGTTGGTAGCTGATCGCTTATGGCAAAGGATATGTCCTTCTAAAGTTGAAGTTTTTGTGTGGCAACTCCTTAGAGGAAAGCTTATGGTTTGAGAGATTTTGGCTAGTTTTGGTATCTTTAAGAATGTGGGTTTGGAGTGCCTGCTATGCAATCAAGATACTGAGTCTATAGATCATTTGTTTTTGAACTGTTCTTGGTTGTGGGCTATGTGGACTTCTTGTATGAGGTGGTGGGATGTTCTTTGTTGCTCCAGCAGGTCCATCAAGGAGTGGTATGAAGAGTGGCAAGGATTATGTTCGAACTCCATCAGTGGTTGAGCTTGGTCTACGCTTTTCTATGCAGTGGTCTGGACTATTTGGGAGGTGAGGAATCAAGTGGTTTTCAATGGCAAATTAGCTGATTTAGTTTTTTACAGGGACTTGGTCAAGTTTCGGGTTGCTTGGTGGTTTAAGCACCATGACAAAGGCTCTTTGGAACTTATCACCCTGATTTTAGAAAATCTGAAGTCTTATTGTATTGATGTTAGACACCTTAAGATTCCAAAAGCTGAGACTTGGTGTCCTCCTTCGCATGACAATCTGATTTTTAATGTTGATGGCTCGGTGAGAGGCGACTAGGGTAGGGCTGGTATTGGGGGTGTTTTGCAAAACTCTAGAAGAAAGGTGTTGTGCTCTTTCCATTCTTTTGTCGGGAGCTTGGAGTCATCTCAACAGAATTAATGGCGATTCAGAAAGTCTGTTCTTAGTTTGTGTCTAAAGTTGCATGTGTGGGAAGGAAAATTAGAATTGCAAGCTACTCCAGGGTGACAATCTCTTGGGTGAATGAAGATGACTTGGGTAACCTTAGCCATGTGAACTTGATTTACGATATACATTCTATGCTGCATGTTTTGGGTAACACTTATATGGAACACATCTCAAAGGCTTCGAACTCCGTTGCTGATAGGCTGGCGAAGAGGGGTTCGGCTATGGATAGCGACAACATTGAGTGGGGCGATTTGTAACTTAGTTTATGGGTTTTCTTTTTGTTTTTGCTGTTTGATGGGTCTTTGTTTTCTAGCCTTGGTGTTTGGGTCTTGTGTTTAGCCTTGTTTTGCTATGTGTTGCCCTATTTTGTTTTCTTTTGCTTGGCTTTGTCTAGGCTACTAGTGCTATTTCTTTGGTCTGTTTTTCTGTTTCGAGCTTTGTTGGCTGTGTGGTCGTGTTGGTGTTTATCAATAAAATGTTGCCGTTTCAAAAAAAAAAAAATATCGCCACCCTATTTGCATCTCTCCAATATTGTATGTGCATGGTGCAACCCAATAAGTAAATTTTTATAGTTCAAACATTATCCAAAAATAAAAGAATAATATAAATATATCTTGTATACAATATTAATACAATATTTAAAAAAATTACTATTTTAATAAATATAATTAGTTACGTACATAAATATTAAATATTAAATATTAATTATTTATCAATTAAAAATTAAATAGTGATTATTTAAAATTATAAATATTTTTCTCTAAAATTGGATTAACAAAAGTGGAAAAAGAAAAAAAAATAACAGCTATATAGAAATTAAGGAGAAAAAAAATTATTGAATTGAATTTTTTTTTTTTTTTAAATAGCAGTGCTAGAATCACTCTCTCAGCTCGCTCTCTCAACTCACTCTCTCTTTATAATGTAACATGTGGACAACATTTATTTTATTTTCTGAGTGGTGCTATTGGCACAACCCCTATTAATCTATTTATGCCCCCCACTTTTTTTATTATTTAGTATTTTTTTTTTCCTTTATCAAAATTAGTAAAACGGACATACTATTTAAGAAAAAAAAAATATTCTATAAAGTAAATCTAATAAAACCCCACATTCCTTTTCAAAAAAAAAAAAATTATTTTAATCCTTTTCTTGAAATATATTTTTTTTCATAACTCTTAAACCCTAAACATACTTGTATTGGATCTTATTTAAACAATAAATCAAATACTTTGGGTGCATTAGACAGATAAGATATTGATTATTATTTAATCTCATTACTCTTTTAGAATCCGAAAGTGAAATGATGATAACCAAAACAAACACTTGCTATTTGCTTCTTGTTTCATTTTGGTTGTGGGTTATTTCATTTTTTTCTCTCTGTGTGTTTTGTCTTGGGTTGCTCTTTTCTTGGGGCTATTTGTTTGTTCTTTGTCTTGTGACTTCTTGGCATTTTCTATAAAGCTTGATGTTAAAAAATAAAAAATATATATAAAAAATAAAAAATAAAATAAAAAACTAAAAAACAAAATAAGAAGAAGAAAAAAAAATTCGTTCATGAGAGGTGAGAGAAAGACAAGATCAGAGATAAAGAGATATGAGATAGATAGAGATATTAGAGACATATTTATTAAGTTTGAAAAATAAGTAAACATGTGGTTTTGGAAATAAATAAAATAAATTAGTAAAAACATTTGACTTTAATTAATTAAATCAAAATTTAAACAAATGGAGCATAAATAGATCAGTAGGGGGTAGACCCGACACAGTTCCGATTCAAACCGCCAAACTGAACTGGAAAAATCGAAACCGGAACCAGTTTTTTCGGTTCCGGTTCAGGGACCAGAGGAGGGCGGTTCCGGTTCCAATTTTCAAGGAACCGCCCGGTTCGAACCTGACTGGAACCAGCGGTTCCAACAAAAAAAATTTATAATTAATAAAAAAAAAATTAACACTTTATTTATAAAAATAAAATGTTTAAAAAGAGAAAGGACATTGTAGGGTATTGAATCATGGCCCATAACCTTTGTCCAAGTAATTATGTTTTCCCTTCTATTCTCCTTTTTTTTATAGGTCATGCATCTCTTCATTGATCGTATTTATCCGATTGAGATGTGGGATTTCAGTCTTCATTGCTCAATTATGTGGGATGTGGGTTGAGCATATAATTGAGAGTTTTGATAATGAGAGAATGAGAATGTACAAGCTTACTGCTGAGCAGAGATCAAATGCTATTAATATATTTCAGTCTCTCGCTATGGCCTATCGCCAATGTCATACTGTCATGGATCAGACAACCTAATTCTCACAGTAGAGGCCGTGTGGACAGATTAGTTTTAAGTGATCTAAATCACTTATTCACACAATGTCACAACCGAAATTGTGCATGGAGTATTAACACCAATCCCGAATATGTGATTGCACATCAACATATGAGTGGAACCAAGGAAATGTAATAACAAACCTTATATGATCAACAAAGATAATCAACAAAAACAAATGCCACCAACAACTAGTTTGTTCATGGCGGTCAATTATGTTACCACCATCCAACGGAAGAATTATCAAGTAGTAAAATGATGAAAGAGAAGGAGAGAGAGAAAGCTAGAGAGAGTAGGTCTGATTCCCTTGGCCGTGAAGGGAATCAGGTGAAGTTCAACGGCTGGTATTCTTCAAGGAGGAGGGATTTCAGAGAAAATCTTTTCTCAGTTTTCGTTGATAATCTAAATCCCAAGGTGGAAGTGAGTTGCTTGTGGGGTGTGTTCAAGGTCTTTGGTAGAGTAAGAGATGTGTATCTTTCTTCTAAGAAGAGCTATAGGAGAAGCTCATTTGCTTTTATTCGTTTCGAAACACAGGAGGAAGCGAAGAGGGTTGCAGTCAAGGCGAATGGGATGCATATTTTTGGGTGGCCGATAGTTTCGAAAACCGCATCGTTTGGGTGGAATCAGAGGAGCTCTGTTTCTTACTCAAGGCAAGCTTTGTTTAATACGGAAGGTGAAACTACAAAGGGTGGACGACCTGGTATGGTCGACTCTGTTCATCCAAGCCAGAGATCCTTTGCTGAGGTGGTAAAGAGGAACTTAAGCCAAAAAGTTCCTTCGATAAAGACAGAGGCCTGCTTCAACATGTCTTGGAAGAGTGAGAAGGGTGTGGAGGAGTGGTTGTCTAGGTGTGCGGTTGGGGTTCTAAAGAAGTTTGCTAACATCTCAAGTGTTAGCAAAAGGTTAAGTAACAGAGGGATCTCATTCTCTTCTTCTTACATTGGTGACAAAAGCATCCTTTTTTGTTTTGATTCAGAGATTGATAGGGATAGTTTCTTATCAAACCGTTTCTTTTGGGATGATTGTTTTTCATCCTTTTCTAGATGGTCTGAGATTCTCATCCCCCAAACTAGGTTGGCTTGGATTGAAGTTTCAAGAATCCCCTTACACTGCTGGGAATCTTCTTTTTTCATGAAGCTTGGATGGTTGATTGGGGAACCACTCTTGATTGATGAGGATACAGTCCTTAGACGAAGGTTGGACAGAGGGAAGATGTTGGTTTTGATCCCACATGCTAAGTTAAGCTCTTGGACAGTGAATGTCAAGATGGAAAGGGCTGTTGTTGCAGTGAATTTAGTTGAAGATAAAGCTCCGATTTGTTTCAATTGGTTAAATGAATTTTTGGGTTTGGTTTTTGTAGATCCTAGTCAAAATTTGAATCTCTTGCCGGAAAAGGAAGTTGCAGACCTCCATCCTAGCTCCATGGGAGGGACTGTCCTTGGTGAGATGATTTTGGAAAGTGACTCAGGAAAAAGTGACTTAGGAAAGAGACAACACACAGGAGAGAGAAGGAAAAAGCACAGGGGAGTCAAGCCAGTCAACATAAAGCTAAAAAAAGGTAGTGGGGATGTTGGCTGTGTAAAGGAAACTGAAAATAGGGAGAAGAGTGGGCGATGTCAGATGGGTGCATTTAATTCGATTGATGGGGTAGTAGGGTCTTTAGTTGGGAAAGGTGATAAAGTGGAGAGAAATCAACTCATGGCAGACAACATAAGGCTAAATAAAGCTAGTGGGGAATGGGGTACCAATGGTGGGGACATCGAAAAAATTGAAGAGAGGGAGGAGTGGGGATCGGTGGGGAGTTGTGATTTGGACTCTTGTGATTGTGATTCAATTGATGGGGTTGTGGGGTCTCATGTTGGGCAAGGTGATAGAAGGTTTAAAATTGATAATTATAGGGTGGCTCATTTGGATAGTGTTGAGAGTAATTTAGCTAATAGACGAAGTGTTAAGGTCTTTGGTTCAAAAGATGGGTCGCGTGGAGGTGTGAGTGTTTCTGGTAACCAAGTGGTGTATATTAATTTTGAAGAAGACAAAGATTTGCAAGGGGTTAATTTTGATGGTCCAGCTGTTGATCTTTTTGTTGATCTTGGAGGATTGGAACCTTTTGTTCGGAAAGGTAAGTTGGGGAATTCCGTAGATTCTTCGTGCCCGTCTATTGCTAAGCAGAGTAACAAGAGATTTTTTCCGTCAAGATCCCACAGAATGAAGACTAGAAGTGGGGCTCGTGGATTCGATTTTAAGGTGGTAGATGATGTGTTGGTGGACAAATCTGTTGGAAGGAAAGAAGTTGTCAAAGGCTAGTTTCTTTCCTAGAGCATCCTTCCCATTCAAGAGTGTTTTTGTATGGGTTGGCTTCTTGGCTACTGTATGGGTCTCTTTGTTGGGGTTTTTTGTGGGTGTTTGTGTGCCTTTGTAGGCCTTTGTTTTTGTTGTGTGGTGCGGTTTTGGTGCCTTGGCCTTGCTTGGCCTCTTTAATAAACTCTTGCCGTTCAAAAAAAAAACAAAAACAAATGCCACATGGGTTTAAAAACCGTGAGAAGGCACGAAGAAGCATGAAGTAGCCTTTGTAACAGCATAAAAATCTGCAAGGACTCAAGTTCACGAACCAATTAAAATTTTCAAACATTCCAAATTTCATAACCCTATTTAGCATGAACACTATGCTGCATCGATATGGTTTTTTAATAAGAGCTGGTAGGAATTACAATTGCTTTTATAAATGTGAATCACTAGTTGATGCTTGCATTATTCTTTGTATTTTGTTGCCTAGTCTATGCCTCCATGGCCACATCCCACATCAGATAAATAAAGAAATGGATAAGATGTCTAACCTATATAAAAAGAAGGAGAATGGAAGGGAAAACGTAATTACTTGGATAAGCGTTATGAGCCATGGCCCAATACTTTACTATGTTCTTTCTAACATTTTATTTTTTTATAAATAAAATGTAATATTTAGTAATGTTTATAAAAAAAATAAAAATAAAAAAAATAAAAAAAAAAAGGTTCAAAACCGCCGGTTCCTCCGAAATCGATTTCGGTTCCACCTAATCGCGGAACCGGAACCGTGTCAGGTCTAGTAGGGGGTGTGCCAATAGCACCACTCTTAGTTTTTTACATCAAATTTGAAGCCATTATAAATGACTAGCTTTCTCTATTTATTTACAAATCAAACCAACAACTAACTTCCTAAAGTACCTATTTTTGTTTTTTTTTTTACCAAATTGTCATTTAATATTGTATCAATTTTTTTAAAAAAAAATAAACTTTTTTTTTTCTACCGTTCCCGACTCTCATTATTTTCAAACATAAATTGTCTTCCACAATTGTTATATATAATTTTTTTTTAATAGCTTTTTTTATTAAATAATTTTATTGTGTTGTATTAAATTTCCATATTGAACTTTTTATTTTCCTTATATCACTATATAGATGAAAAACTAAATACCTTTATTATTTTCTTTCAGAAAAAAAAAAAAAAAAAAAGACAATGTGGTCAATAAATAAGGGGTAATTTAAGAAGTTAGTGATGGGTTTGATTTGTAAATAAATAGAAAAAACATGCCATTTATAACGGCTCCAAATTTGATACAGATAAGTAAATGTTGTCCACATATCATATCATATTATAAATAAAGGAGTGCATTTTTGCTCACCCGCATTAACTAGAGTGAACCATATATAAAGAAACGGAAGACTTAACAAATGAAGTTGTTAGAATAAATGAAATTTTTTCTATTACGAACTCTTACACAGGTGAACTTTTATAACAAAGTTGAAAAGAAAAATCAAATCGGAGCTTACCTACCTCAAAATCACCACAGCAAAGGAAGAGATACATAGTTGACAGGTTATTTGTCTTTCTCATCCCTACAATTTTGGTAAACAAAAAAATTTAAGCAATATTGGTTTTATTAAGAACTTAAAAACAAAACAAAACAAAACAAGTGCCATTAGAAGTATGGAGGAGACTCTAGGGTTGTGAAATGAGAATATTTTGGTTACATATTTCAGTTCGTCCTGATATAAAATATATCAATAAATCTAATGGTCCACATTCTTCATCCTGGTATATATATATATAACCAAAGGATCTTTCATCTAAATAGGCTTGATAGTGGTGGAGATGAGTAGTCACTGTTTATTAATGATATTGGATATTTAAAAGATTCCTCTTAACTCATCCATAGGATAATTTAATTAAAATCAAATTCATTAACAAATAGTAAATTAATGGAGAATTTAAATTTATAGAAAATTATGAAAATTGAAGGGTTTAAATGGAAATCTATTAAAATTGAAGGGTGATTTTACTTAAATTTATTAACGTTATATAGATTAATGGAATAGATAGTATGTAAGAGCATCTCCAAAAGACTTTTCAAATAAGATATTTGTAAAAATAAAACGAGCCACGTTAGCATATTTGACTCCAACAGACTCTTCAAATGAGATTCTTCAAATAAGATTTTGCTCATCACTCTTCAATTATTATTATATTATTTTTTATATCACATCATCATCTTTTTAATTAATTTCAATTAATATATAATAACTTTTAATTTATAAATTTTATCTTCATAAAAATTATACCACTAGAAATGTCTTATCTAGATCTTTAAAGTGAGACTAATATTAAATATTTAATAATAGCAAATTAATAATATGAAAAGTTATTATTTTTAACTCGAAAAAAATGGAGGGTAATTAGATTTGTTGGTGGGGAGGGGGGAATTTGAGGAAGAGTCTTTTTTTTTTTAAAGGCAAAAGTATTATTAGGCTAAAGCCAAAACGCAAACACAACGCAGAGCAAGACTCAGATAGAAATGAAACAGAGGAGAGACAAAAATAAATAAATAAATAAATAAATAAAAGATAGAGAACAAGGGAAGACAAGGCAACAAAGCAAAAAGCCACAAATAGACTCATAGATTGCTCCATGAAACGATATCGTTGTCAAGCTGAGAGCCCTTTTTGGCCAGTTGATCCGCTTGGGAGTTGAAAGCTCTAGAGCCATAAACAACCAAAACCATACCACCATTTCCCAAAACATCACGAACATCGTAAATTGTTTGCGCATGATCAATGCTACCAAAACCTTCATTGTTGATCCACGAAACTGCCACTTGAGAATCACTGACAATCACTATTGATTTTCCGGTCAGCTCAGGTTTGGAAGCACAAAGCTCACAAGCTCTCGCAATTGCAAGCAATTCTGTAGAAATGGCATCCTGGAAACCTATATTTTCTGGAAAAAATATATATATAGAAAACCTTCCCTAATGATTCCTAAGGATTTCGCCAATACCACTAGCCCTTAAGACCCTCTTGCCAAACCGTTGACATTAAACATCAATACATCCACAGTAGGAGGAAACCAATCCGTAGGATTGGGAAACTTCTTCTTTTTTGAATCAGTGCAACACAAAGCTATGTTAAGCAAAATGAAAGTTTTAGGGTCTACCGAGCCACTTCCCAAATATTTAAGCCACCATAATTGAAGAGTCTTTTGGAAGGGTTCTTTTTTCACTCCTCAAATTGCCACATAGGTAATCAAATAGACATTTGAAGAGTGAAAATAGAAGTCTTTTGGGAATGCTCTAAATGCATGAAATATCTAATTTCCATAAAATTTGAAATTCATATTTAATAGCCATTAAACATTAATTGATATTTACTATTCATTGTGCTTTGTATAAAACATCAAGGTTTGTATATAATAATGGATAATACTTGGGTGCTAGCCAGTCAACACCAAAAATATTGACCCAGTGATATGGCCCAATTGAACTGTAACACATATTCTTTTTTCTTTCACTCATTCCAAGACTTCTTGTACTCCAAGACTTTTAATGCACGAGAGCATCTCCAACGGTCTCCTTTGGTGCCTCCCTTATTTAAGGGTGTATGTTATTGCAAGTGACCATTAAGGGATGTGCTTTAACAATACTCCCTTAAATGACCCCTTTAATAATTTTTATTATTATTTAAATGTTAGATATTGTGTTTAATAAATATTAGATATTGTTTGTCAATTATAATAGTTGGAGCCCACTTTAAAATAATCTTAAATAGGTGGAGTCCACTTTAAAGGGGTCTAAAAACATCACTTAATTAAGGGAGAGAACTCCACCAAAACATAATTAGGAGAGCCATTTAGGGAGCTATTGGAGCTGTAAAAATACACCTACCCCCTTAATTAAGCTAAGGGTTGTCTTCAAGGGAGGCTATTAGAGATGCTATGAGAACATAAAATCCCAACAAAACTGAATTTTATACAACTACAAAGTCTTGGAATGGGTGAAAGAACAAAAGACATGTGTTACAGTTCAATTGGACCGCATCACTAGGTCAGTATTTTGGGTGCTAACCGGTCAACACCTAAGTATTATCCTATAATAATATCCAAAGCAATTAAATAATGGCAAAGTTAAAAAAAAAAAAAAAAAATTAAAACAAGAATTAAAATGAATATAAAACTATAGATATTATTATATATAATTTAATGCTAAAATTACCTCACAACGACATGTGGTAAATTTGGAACAATAATTCGTATCAGTAATTAATATGGCCAAAGCTCCTCCTATTGATACTTAATAATTAATAAAAATTTAATGATAAAATCTCTACACTACGACACGTGTCAAACTTGGTGAGGTTCCATTTTACTATATTATATAATTAATGTTGGATTAAGTCCCTTATTATCTATGGAAATATATACTATAGTGAGCAGTTAATTTTTTATTGAACCCTTTTAAAGGACTTAAATAAAAATGAATTAAGAAGGCTTCTAACAAATTGTCTATGAATCAGGATGACCTTAAATTAAACTCACATGAACAAGTTGCACAAAGAAAAAAACTCACTTTTTGACTTTTGCAAATAGAAAGAAAAGTTCCTCTAGTTTCTAATTAAATAATATCATAATAATTGATTATATATTTGGTTATGTGAATTAATCTATTTTCTTGAAAGAGAGGTGTAACCTTTCATGTAACACTAATAAAGGATAAATTTTGTACAAACTTACTTATCTCTCCATGCATGTTTAGATTACTCTTAATTAAATGAATTTGGATCCCTTTCTCACCTAAACTCGTCATCGCCTTTAACTAGTTTCATGACACATAAATATTTCAATAAATGAGTGGTTAAGAAGTGATTATTTTAAATTATCACTCACTTTATCAATAATCAATCATATGATTTGAACATATGAGGAAAAAGCTAGGATGCGTAGAGGATACAAGTTCCTATCAAGTCTTAAATTGATATAAGTTTTATGAATCCATAATTGCTCCCCATATATGAGTGGAATTTGAAACCAATAAAATCGCTCATGCAAAACAACTAAAAATATCAGCACGAATGTGAGTATGAACTAGTAATTAATCTCTTCATGTTTTTTTTTTTAAAAAAATATTACAATAATTAGGGGTTTGGGGAGAGAACATAACTCGAACCCACAAGTGAATATGTGAGAGGTATAACATTGATTCAACCTTATCACGTTACTCTCTTCTTGTTTTATGTTATATATATGAAATTCAGAATTCCATAAAGTTTTTGAGCTCAAAATTAATATTGATCTCCATTTGGGAGAGAGTGATGTTAAAACTCTTAAGCCATGTTATAAATTCACCATATTAAAATTAGACAAAAAATGAGAGAGAATGGTAGAGAGAGAAACTCTAGCTTCTTCGGCAAGGACGGCAGTAGGCAGTCAGGTGGGTCGGAGCAAGTTGGTAAGGACTTTAAGGAGAAGCTGGTCTCAGTTTTCATCAACAATCTAAACCCTACGGTGGATTCAGCGGGTTTATGGGCCCTTTTCAAGTTGGAAGGGTTAGAGATGTCTACCTTTCTCCTAAATCATATTCACAAAGGAGTTGTTACGAATTTATTAGATTTGGGACATTGGAGGAGGCAAGCAAGGTGGCTTCAATGATCAATGGAATGCGTGTATAAGGATGGCCAATATCGGCGAAAGTGGCGGATTACAATTGGAACAAAAGAAGTTCAATATTGGATAAGAAGATGGATAGAGATGGTAGACAAAACTTCATGGGAGGAAACATGGGTACTTTTAATGAGAGCCTTCGGTTCTTAGAGGAAAACAATCTTTTACGGCAGTTGTAAAAGAGGTCCTCACTAACACTTCTGTCAGTTCCGATCAGCTGGGGTGTCTGGCGATGTCATGGAAGGTTCATAATGAGGTTGAAGAATGGCTAGTGAGAAGTGCGGTTAGGGTCTTAAGGGATTTTTCTTATGTTAATTCAGTTAACTTGAAGCTAGAAGCTAGAGGTTTTACTTTCACCTTAATTTATTTGGGTGGCAAATGTGTAGTCTGGACATTTGAATTAGAGTTGGATAGAGATGGTTTCATTCGAAACAAATTCTTTTGGAGTGATAACTTTATCTCTATGTCCTTATGGAATGAATCTTTTATGTCCTTAGACAACCTTAGGTGGTTAGAAGTATATGGTGTTCCTCTACATTGTTGGTGCAAAGACTTCTTCACCAAAGTAGGGGGACAAGAAGGGGAAACGGTTTGGGTTGAAGATAGCACTGTAAAAAGAGAAAGGTTGGATAGAGGCAGAATATTATCTCTTGTTCCTGTTGAATTTTAGGAGGATCGAGAGGTGGTTATGAAGGTCGGTGAAAAATATTTTTCAGTAAAGATTGTGGCCTCACCGGAACCGGTCTTTGTGGACTAGATTACCCTTCAACTATGCTTGAAACCTATGCACAGCTACAGAAAGTTTTCTTTTGGGTAGACCAATGGGAGTGAGTCCAATTTCAAAGGAAAGAGAACAGCTGGACCGAGAGAAAGTGTCAATATAGAAGGACTTTTGGGTTCTAGAGAAGACAAAATGGGGCTTGTCTAACAGTATCTTTCCATAGTTAAGGAAGGTGAGGGGATCTAAGAACATTCTTTTGAGAAAGAAAGAGGATAGAAAAGAAGTGGGAGAAGAGAAAAGATCCTTCTTTTTAAATTTTTTTAAAAAAAAAGGAAATGGTGGTTGGATACGTAAAACAAAATCTACATGGCATCCTAATATTAATGCAAGCTTATGTATTGGCAAGAAAAAGCTAATCAACCAGACAAGGAGCAGCTCTAGTCATTATGACACTGAGTCAAGTAGTGATTATTTTCAAATAATCACTTCCATATAGGGGAATATTCTTTTTAGATGGCTGCTAATAAACAGATAGGGAATATGCTTTGTGGGCTACTTGTTAGGCCTTAGAGAGATGCATCTTAAGACAAGGCTGTTATGAAGAAACATGGGTCTAATTCTAATGATAGTCAAAATAGGCTAAAGGAAGGTGTTTTTAGTGCCCAACCAGTTGATGGTGCTTGTTCAGAAGGGGAGGCTCCCAATAGCCCAATTGAACATGATAAAGATAGATAACAAAGTATCTGAAGTGGGGAACCAAATTATCGACAACCAGCAAAGTGCTAATTCTGAAACTGAGTCTGAAAAGGTAACGTAATGTAAGGGATTGAACCTCTGCATCGACTTGAGTGGTCAAGGAGGTGAGATTCTTATGGCAACCTCGGGTGCACAATGTCAGGGTGGATCGGTTTCAAGAAGAATGGCAGATGATGGCAACAACTAAGTTAAGAGTACAAAGTGTGCTAAAAGGGAGACGCTTTCTGTAATTTTGAAAGTGAAATCGATTGCCACCGGTAGGAAAGTTAAAGGTAAAGGCAATAATCAACCTATTAAAATTCATCCCATGACTACGAGAAAGTCAAGATTGGTATCCGTTGAAATGGATAAGATATCACAACTGAGACAAGACAAGAAAGGAGTTTGGAACCTGGAAGATGAATTTGCAAAGGTAATTAAGAAAGGAGTAGCATTAGGGATGGTTAAAACGAAGGATGATAAAGTCGAATGGGATTTGGAAGAAGAAGTTACGAAGGTTTTAGAGATCGGAGCAACATTGGGTTTTGATTTCAATGGAAATGAGAATGAGTTATATGATGTAGTGACCGGTTTAGAAAGGGAGGACAATGTGATAAGAGTAGCCTGATTTGGGGAGTATTTGTTTCTTTCGGGTATCCAGAATTTATATGTTAGGAATGTCTTGGAATGTTAGAGATCTCAGTAAACTAGAGAACAGAAAAAAGGTTAGAGGTATTGTTCTAAAACACAAGCCGACGGTTTTATTCATACAAGAATCCAAGCTCAACTTGTTTGATAGTAGTGACATAAGCAGCATTGGAGGTAATTTTCTTGCTAAAGGAGTAGGTGTTGAAGCTATTGGTTCAGCAGGAGGCGTTTTTACCTTATGGAATGAAGATGTGATTACTGTTAAGGGATGTATTCCCAACAAATGGTGCATCATCGTATTGGGGACTCTTAACAAGTTAGATAAGGAGGTGGTTTTATGTAAATGTCTACACCCCATCGGGGGAAAGTGAAAGGAAAGAGTTGTGGCATTACATTTGGGACAAACTCCAGAATTTCTCACACCTTGTTGTATGGGGGGTGATTTCAATACAGTGTTGACAGCAGAGGAAAGGAAGGGTGGGGATTTTAATAGGTATTTAGCGAAAAACTTTCAGGATTTTATTCTTCGAACTAAGGTGGTGGACATCCCTCTTCGCGGGATTCCGTTTACGTGGTCTAATTATAGGGAAAATGCATGTTGGGCGAGGTTAAATCATTTTTTGGTGTCTCATGTTATTTTATCTTGGTTTCCCAACATGATTCAAATGGGCCTCCTAAGAACAATTTTAGATCACAGCTCAATTTTGCTTGGTAATGTTTCGGATAATTGGGGACCAAGATGATCGAACCAAAATTGGTATGATTTTGGCCCTCATTTCCTTCTCTTTATGCTTGATTCTTTGGCAATATCCCGTGATTTAATGGTGTGAATTAAGTGTTTTCAGATATTTATAAAGTTCAAGGGCATTGGAGTAATTTTAGTCATTTAGGGGTAAAAGTGCAATTATTGAAGGAAGATTGAAGTTAGTGTGATTTTACAAGAGCTTAGGGGTACATTCCGTAAATGACCACACAAATCAGCCAAGACACGCCATGTCATCAATGCTATGCGTTTTGATTAAGTAAAGAAATTAGGCACAAGCCCAATGCATAACAGCCTAGCTTCCTCAAGAGATCAAAACGGTGGATTTTGATTAAAGGCAGATCATGATTGGGCTCAGGCCTAAGTCAACGACCCAACATGAAGTGCTGCCCAAAACGGTGCGTTTAGTTGAAGCTTGCCTTACTTCCTACGCCCCTGCCCTTTTCTAAATACACCCCAGTAGAGACTAATAAACCCACAACTGCGTGCACCCCTACTCAGTGCCAAATGCACCTCATTTGTCTTCAAACGTCATCTTCTTCCTCACGTGCATACCACCATTAACGACCAAACCAAGCTTCTTGCGACCGTCAAAAATCGAGCTACTGTCGGCTGTTTTTTGGCCCAAATTAATGACGAACCAATCGCCAACCTGGTCGTAAACTTTTCGGTCCTCCAATCGACCGGAATCTCTAAGCCTCTGTCGCCCCTAGTGTCACCACTTCCCAAACCGTGACAAAACCATATAAATCAATGTTGCGGTTTGCATTTCGATGTCGTCATGGCGACAGGGAGTTGTTTTTAGTCCAGATGATGTCGCCCCAACATCGTCAAATCATCGCCATGAAACGTTCACTGTGACCTCCACTCTGTAAAGTGTGATTGGATTACAAGAAGGTCCTCTAGAGGGGTCAAAATGGCAATATGACAAGTTCAGAGGATGTTTTGGTAATTGACCACCCAAGACCTAATTTGAAAGCCCTATAAATTCATCACTATTTCCCCCTTTTGAACAACTCTTA
Source organism: Acer campestre (assembly GCA_954870605.1). Classification (NCBI taxonomy): domain Eukaryota; kingdom Viridiplantae; phylum Streptophyta; class Magnoliopsida; order Sapindales; family Sapindaceae; genus Acer; species Acer campestre. The sequence goes on along the minus strand of OX940811.1, from coordinate 32,396,439 downwards.
ACAACCAAGAAACCTTCTTTTTTCTACCATTCCTAATCCCACCATTTCTCCTCTATCCCAAACTTAACATCTAGATTACTTTCCCCTAATCATTTCTTTCTTCCCATCTTCTCCATAATCTCCTTAGTCACTTCCCATTTGACTCCACCTATCTAGACACATCCTCATCATCCACTCTTTGCATAAGGAGTATCAAAGGCAAGGAAATGATCAAGCTCTACAAAAGGAGGCCCAAGGGTGATTTCCTAATCTTTTACTTGTCTTCCCTTTGATTGTAATATGTATAACTAAACCCCTTTCTAGGGGATTGATGTGAGAACATTTGGATTGAGTTTTGCTTAAACTTTAATATATTTTAATCTTTATTTGTGTTCTATTCATTTTATAATTAGATTATATTCATTATATAATTGACATGTATACCCACTAGTTGATTATACTCTTGTTTAGGATAATTTGTTATATAATCTTGATTGGATTGACACTCTTGATGGATTGAGAACATAGTGAGTAGGATAGATTGTTGGAGGGTATATCAACCGCGATAATCTAAACCTTTAATTGTAACAAACCGATCCCTCTGTGACCCCATCTCCTTAATCGGTTAGGCATTGTGGTGAGAAGTTGTTTAGGGTTAATAATGATGGTCTAAACACATTCAAGAATACAATTTGTTAACATTTGTGAGATTGGCTCACTATGGTAACTTGAGAAGCATTGTCCGTAATCCACTTGTGACTCTGTCAATTCCCTAGCAATTCTCTTAATTGTTTATTCCATATATATATATATTATCTAGATTTGTTGAGCATTCTATTTTATTAGTTTTATTAGGTTTATTTTACATGAATGTTTGATGGCTTGAAAAACCATACAACCATCCATTACTTATGATTTACTTTATCGCATTTAGGAATTGTTAATTTATTCAACTAATTACTCTAATTCCCTGTGGAACAAATCCTACTTACCACTTTATTAATTTTACATCTAAGTGGATTTTTGAGTGGTGAAAATTGGTTTTCAAAAAGATCACATTTAAAACATTATTTTGTTGCGCAAAACGACCACATCACAAGACCATTTTGCTTCTTTAATAATTGGCTGGAAGAAAAGGAGTTGATGACCGATGTGAGGAGTTCATAGGTTGGAACCATAGGTGTGGGTTCGAAAAGTTATATTCTGTGATCCAAGCTCAAAGCGTCCAAAATTTTGATCGAAAATTGGGCAAAAATGAAAAGTAAAGATGCAGTATCAACTAAAGAAGTTTAAGAGAAATTGGCAGCGTTAGATAATGAAGCTACCGTGATTGGCTAGTCCGAAAATTCCAAACATGAGAGGAGGAAATTGATGTCTGAATTGTGGAGATTGATAAGGGTAAAGGAACAAAATTGGAAACAAAAATCTAGAGTTAAGTGGCTCATTGAAGGTGATAGGAATACAAGATTTTTTTCATAGTGTTGCTAGTGGGAGACAGAGAAATAATTTCATTGAAAACATTTCTTTTCATGGAGTTGTGAGGAGTAAACCGGATGAGGTAAAGAAGGGTGTGGCAGATTTTTTCAAGAATCTATATAAAGGTGTGAGTTAGTGGCATTCGAAAATTCATGGTCTCCTTCTTAAGAAGTTGTCGACCCAAGAACGCATTTCTTTGGAGGTAGACTTTTCATTGGATGAAGTGTGTAATGCTTTGGCAAGTTATGATGGTAACAAAGCACCGGGACCAGATGGCTTCAATTTGAGATTTATCAAGGATAACTAGGATGTTATACATGATGATTTTATGAAGTTTATTGAGGAATTTCATAGAGATGGTGTGATTGTCAATGAATTGAATAAGACTTTCATCACACTTATTCCTAACAATGTTAGGCTGGAATTCATGACTGACTTTAGACCGATCAGTCTAGTGAGTTCGATGTACAAAAATCTTGTGAAAGTATTGGCAATTCGTATGAAAAAAGTTTGTAGTTTTGTGATTGGGGAAACACATATGACATTTGTAAGTAATAGACAGATTCTTGATAGCTTTGTTATTGCAGAAGAGATAATCCACCACTGGAAAAAGGATGTTGGGGACTTTGAAAAAGCATATGACAGTCATGATCATAATTTTCTGGATGATATGTTGGATGAAATGGGATTTGGGTGGAAGTGGAGACAATGAATTAGGCATTATATCTCTTCTTCGGCCATTTTAGTGTTGGTTAATGGAAGTCTGACTAGAGAATTCGGTTTGGAGAGGGGTCTACGTCAAGGAGATCCTTTATCACCTCTCCTTTTTTAATGTGGCAGTAGAGGTTTGAGTGCATTGTTTAGTAAAGCGGTTCATATGGACTTGTTAAGAGGTGTGGTTCTTGGATCAAGGGAATTCAAATTTCCAATCTATAATTTACTGACGACACGATTTTGTTTCTACAACCAGAAGTGGCCTATCTTAAGAATGCCAAGCGTATTTTACGGTGCTTTGAATTGGCTTCGGGACTGAGGATCAACTTCCATAAAAGTTGTGCAGTGAGAGTGGGTAAATTAAAGGGTGCGAAGGAACCAGTATGGATGAACATCTTCAGATGTCAATGTGCGTCATTGCCAATTTTCTATTTAGGACTTCCGTTGGGAGGTAGACCGAGTTCAAAAAAAATTTGGTTGGAGCTTATTCAATGAGTGGAAAATCGTCTTACACCGTGGAAAAAGAAAATTCTCAATAAAGGTGGTAGATTGGTTCTAATTAAGGCAGTGATGGCAAGCATACCAACCTACTTGTCGGTTTTTAAAATGCCTATATGGGTATCGTAAAAGTTAGAGAGGTTACAGAGGAATGTTTTTGGGGTAATGGTGTGTTAAAAAAGAAAATTCACGCTATAAATTGGGCTACTACGTGTAAAAGTAAAAATAGAGGGGGTTTTGGTATCGGTTCTGTTTTGAGTAAGAATAAGGGTCTCTTAGTTAAGTGGGCATGGAGGTTTGGTATGGAAGGGAATTCTCTGTGGAAGAGGGTTGTATGTGCAAGGTATAGGGTTCCCATTGAATCTATGTGTTGGGATTGGCAGTGTGGCTTAAAAGGTTCTAATTTTATCAAAGCTATAGGTAGCTTGCACTCTTATGGAACATGTCATGGTAAGTTGATTGAGAATGGCTTTGAAGTTAAAGTGGGCAGAGGGGATAGAGCAAGTTTTTGGATTGCCCCTCAAGAAATTGTTTCCTAGAATTTTTGCTCTAGCTTTCAATAAGATAGGATGTGTAAGGAGCTTTGGCAAGTGGAATGGTTCAGTTTGGGAATGGAAAATCCCCCTTCGAAGATAAATTTTTAATTGAGAAGTGCAACAATTGAATGATTTTAAGTGTATCTTGGACAATGTATCAGTTCAGGATTTGTCTCAGGATATTTTAGTTTGGAATTTCGATCGTAAAGGTACGTTCACTGTCAAATCTTTTTGGCAACGACTAGAGGAAGATAATGTGCATGTTATATATGATTTCAAGGATGTGTGGCATGGATTCTGTCCTCCAAAAATTGAAACGTTTGTATGACAGCTGGTTCATGGGAGAATTATGGTTAGAAATGTCCTCAACAGGTTTGGTATGTCTACTGACTCGGAATGCCCCTTCTGTCATGAGGAGGAGGAGGAAACTATTGATCACCTCTTTCTTCTATGTAATTGGTCTTGGAAATTATGGACAAAATATATGTCTTGGTGGGATGTATGGTGTTGTCTCTCTTCGTCTGTTATGGTTTGGTAGAGAGGATGGAGTGGTTTGTGCCCAAGAAAAAAATCAAAAAGAGCTTGGTTTTCTCTCTTCTCGGCGGTGGTGTGGACAATATGGGAGTATAGGAATTCCAAGGTCTTCAAGAATGGAAATGCTTGTGTCAGTCAAGCTGCAGAAATGGTCAATTTTAGAGTAGCATGGTGGTTCAAGAATTTTGGTAGGGGTTCTTCGAATTCCATTTCAGTTATTATGTTAAATCTCAAGGACCGTTGTGTCGAGGCGTGTGATCCGAAGATATTGAAATTTAAGGCTTGGTGTCCTCCTATTCTTGATTCTCTCAAATTTAATGTTGATGGGTCGACAAAAGATGGGCAAGCTGGAATTGGAGGGGGGTGTAGGGTTCTTAGAGACCATAATGGAAAAGTTGTTTGTATCTTCTCTGCAAATGTGGGAACTCGAGATGCTCTTATTGCTGAAATTTTGGCAATTCAAAGAGCCATGGTGATATATGCCTCAAATTCAGCTATTTGGGGTAAAGATATTACTATTGTTAGCAATTTGAATGTGGTTGTATCATTGATTAATGGGGAAGGGACTGGTAGCTGTGAACATGTAAACCTCATCTTTGATATACGTAGCAACCTTAATACCATTGGTCACGCTCGGGTGGCTTTTAATTATAGGTTCTCAAATTCGACTGCCGACATTCTTGTAAGGAGAGGATCTGATGGGGGAGAGGAACTGGTGTCTTGGAGTGTTTAATGTTTTCTATTTCGATCTATTTTGCTTTCACCCATGATGCCAACATGCATTGTTTTTGTTTCAGCTGATGATCTTTTAGCTAATTGAGTTTTTGTTGCTGCTGTTTGTTTTGGTTCTTTGGGTCGTTTTTGTGCTTTTCTTGCTTGTTTTGGGCATTGTTTCAGGGTCTTCCCCTTTTTTTTTTGGGTGGTCTTCCACTCTTCAATAATTTGCCTTTCAAAAAAATAAATAAATAAATAAACTCTTAGACCATGTTTGTTACATGGGATATGATAGGATATGACTAATTTTAGTCATATAACCTATGTTTATTGTTTGCATGGGATGAGATTATTTATTCCTATGCAAGCAACTTATCCCATCAATGTGAGACTAATTTGTCCCACCATTTTATACTTTTATTTTTATTTTTATTTTTTATTTTAAATTTATTTTATTTTTTATGTAATTAAAATATAAATAAATTTTAATAATTAATAAAATATTTTATTTTAAACATTTTAAAATAATAATTTTCAATTTTTACAAATAAAAATAAATATTATTTAGTTTAAAATTGATTTTAAATTTTTTAAAATTTTTAAAATTTAATTTAAATATTTATTTACCCAGTCCAATTCTATACGGAAAAAGTACGATTAAGATAAGTAAACTCATTCTTCATTTCGCCTCTGTTTTTATTGGGCGGGCAGCACCGCTTGGCTGTACGGTCCGATGCCAAGCCGGTTAAGCAGGAATCGAGGAAAATGTTCAAGTGAGGTGGAGGCGTGAGGCTATTTAGATCCATATATATATATATATATATTAAATCTTCTTCTTTTATTTTATTTATTTAATTATAAAATTTATTTTTATTTAATATATCTTATTATAATATTTAAAAATATTTTTAAATTATTAAATATTAATTAAAAATTGTTATTTTCTTTAATATTGATTTTAAATATTTTTATTTATTTTTTTAAAAAAAAATTAACTATTTAAAAATAATTTTATTTTATTTTATATTAATCAATTTAACACTATATTGAATATATGATAAAATTATTTTTTTATCCAATCCCTACCACACCAAACAAGATATATGACTATTTTAATCTAATCGCATACGTCACCAAACACATCACGGTACTAATTTTAATCCAATCCAATTCAATCTAATCCCATAAAAATAATCATATCCTATCTTGCACACCAAAGAAACCCTTAAGCCTTTTCAATATACTTTTTCTAGAGCTAGCCATCCTATAACCTCTATATGTTGGTATTTAATTAATTAATTATTATATAATTTAGAACTAATATAATCAAAAAGTACTTTTTAGTGATAACTTTTCTTCTGACGAATAAAACAATGCTAAAAAGTGGTAGTAGAATCAAAGAAAGGAAACAAACCCACTTGACCATAATTTAATTATTTATTTATTTTGACACAACGTATCTACCATCATTTAATTGAGTCTATAGAGAGATGATCAAAAGATAAGGAGAGGAAAATTTTGATAACCATGATATCACCCAGATGACCAAATTCTTGAAAAACAAAGCTTCCTACATAGTTTTCCATTATAGAATAATCCATGGATTTCCTCATTATTAATTTTAACATTAATCTTAATTACCACGTAAAAGTACTCATTTTCATCTCCTTATGTGCTTTCGTGGTAAAAAAACAATCATACAGTTAGACAATGTTATAGATTCGAGTCGTTTGGTATATAAAAATAAATAAATAAATAATTAGAGAGTCTGTCGCTCTCACGGATTTATTGTGGACTACAAAAGCGTCTTTCATCATAGCCTAAAAACGCATCTACTTGATTAAGAGAGACCAAGGTTTATATTTTGTTGGAAATGATTTTATTATTATTATTATTATTATTATTAATTTTGTAAAAAAAAAACATTTTTTTTATTGAATGAAGAAAAATATTTGTTAAGTGTTGTGACTATTCACAATAATAGTGTCATTTCATAAAGGCGGTACCTTTTTAAAAAGGTCGTTTCCTTTCTTGACAGATATGACTTCTTTAAAGGATATGTTCATTAGGAAATAGTACATGTCCTTTCGAATGAGTATGAATGGAACTTGATTCTATTTTATTTTATTCCCGATGAGTACCATTTGAAATCAATTTTTTGCATTCTTGTTCTCTCTGTATAAAATAAATAGTGTCTAAATTTTTTGAATACAAAACACTAAATTACGTTCGACGGTTCTTTAAGTTTGAAGTGCTGCTACTTGAAGAACGAAATCTGTTATATCTTGGGACCCAATTATTCACAATCTTGAGCACCATTTGTAGACGGAGTAAAATTATCTTAAGGAAATTGTGAGTATCACAAGGCTCGGATATTAAATTATATCTTAACAATTTGCAAGTTTTTGTTATTAGAATTTCACTTTCATTATACTATATATATTGAGTTTAAGTTTCATGTAATATATGAAATCTATTTCATTATGTTGCACTGAATTTGAGTTTCTTGCAGTATAAATTTATGACAGACACAACACAGAATATAACACACGCTATCGAGATGTGGCAGTAAATGTCAATGAAAATACACAGTAGAGACTATAAAGAGAATCAAGCAATACACTTTGGTCATCATAAAACCAAACGATCGAAGTAGGATTAGGTGGCAAATTTTAGTTAAATAATCTTTCATTATGACTTTGTGTAGAAATGTACGTACATGTTAAAGGATTTTTCGTACTGAGTTTGACAAACATTACCATTTTGACTTTTGATTGATCGAAGTTTCCTTATATGCCACAACAGCTCCATCCAAATATATGTAGTTTACTAATCAACGGGACTACTTGGTTATATGTAGACCACTCATAATCATGAGAGCCATTGAATTTTCAATCACCACAAATATAACACGGCAATTACCAATCTCTTACTTGTAGAGAAAATGGTTAATGGATCGGTTAATCACTTTATTGGAAGATTTTATATATTGTTAATTTTTATTACAGTAGTCAATTCCTTGTAAGAAAAGGAACAAAATCTACCTACTCATTAAGGAAATTCTCTCATTTTGGGCTTTCTTTTCCTCCTCTATTTTACACATAATTAATAACTGTTTTACATCCACCTTTTTATCTACATAAATATTCTAATCAGTTAACCTAATTAATTAAGTCACAATCAACTCACATTATACTGTGATTAATTTGCCACCTAAAGACGTTGTTCAATTGGTAAATGAATGAGTTTGGAGTTTGGAGTTTGGAGTTTGGACAAATGACTTCCGGTCAAATCAGCTGCTCGAATCCTATCGATAGTAAAATGCTTTTAAAAAAAATACATGGATAGGTGATTAGATAGATATTGTCAAGATTAATTTGACAAGTATTGGGTTCATGTTAATATATATATATATATATATATATATATATGTGGGGAGGGATCGGGGGACACAAGTTTTGACACAAGATTTGACACGATTTTTCAACCATTAGATTCATGGGATTTGGAGGGCTTAGATTTAATAAATTGATTTCTTTTTTATTCCCTTCTCATTTATCTATCATTAATTTATTTTCTTTTCTCTCTCCTCTCTCATAAATTTACTTTCCTAATTAAAATCTAATTAATATTTCATCTTCCTCTCTCAACCTCTCTTGCCTTTTTTTCCTCTTCCCTGTTAATATATATATATATATATTTTTTTAAAACTTTTATCTTTCATTCAACTATGTATTTCATCTTACACTATGTATTTTTGTGAACTCTAACTGCAGGTAGTATTAATTCACAATTTTAATAAATTATTAATCCTAGACTATTAACAGAGAATAAGAATATTTAATCATCTCCCAAAATTAAAAGGGCTATCAAGATTCAGGAAAAAGTCACTCTTTTGAACTCAACCAGGTGGTGATTTTTTTCAACTTGCAAGTTATATATCCTAATTCCTGAGAAAGAAGAGAAAAGTATCGAGGAAAAGGAAAAAAAAAAAAGCAAGAGAGAGAAATTAAGATGAAATATTAATTAGATTTTAATTAGGAAAGTGAATGTATGAGAGAGGAGAGAGGAGAGAGGAAAGAAAATAAATTAATGATAGATAAATGAGAAGGGAATAAAAAAGAAATCAATTTATTAAATGTAAGCCATCCAAATCTTATGGATCCAATGGTTGAAAAATCGTGTCAAATCTTGTGTCAAAACTTGTGTCCCCCGATATATATATATATATATATGCAGTCAGGAGTAATTAGGACACTTATTAGAGTTTAAAAAATAAATACATTTAATTTTTAAAGAGACGATCATTTCAGTTGTTATAATCTAAAAACACATTTAAAAAAGTAAAATATAATTAATTTTGTTTTATATCAAATGAAATGATAGTGTAAGAGATATATAGATAATGGCATGATATGGGCAAATTATAAATCAAATTATCTCAAGTGGAATCAAATCATTGTTACTCCATTTTTCGTAATTAATTACAAATTTTTTAGTTTTGTCTTGATAAATACTCTTGAATGCGGTCAATTATCGCTTATTGATCAATGACTATGCATGATTTATTCTTGGATGCGGTCAATTATCGCTTTATGATAAATTTTTAGAAGTTTCTTTTTTCTTCTTCTTCTTTTTTTTTTATGGAAAAACGATGGCATTGGCAAACCTTGTAACTTTTTTCTTCTTTGAAACTTTAGTTTGATAAACTGCATATATCAATCATTTTTTTTAATTATACAAATAATAAAAAGTAGATATAAATTAATGATGATCATTAATAAGTCAAATCAATAATCTGTCTCAAACCTAACTCTCATCGGAAAGCCTCATCCAAAAACTTTTGTGTATATATATATATCCCCATCTAGTTGCCATCCCACCAGTACACATCACTACCTGCCTGTTGATTTTAAAGGTTCTACACAATTTTTTGCTTCTTTTTTATTAAAAATACATTAATTAATTTAACAAATTAATATATGTGTATATATATATATATGATAATGTACTCTATCTAATGCAAATTAATTTTCAACTATATATGAAGTGAAAGAAACTAGTAGTAGTAAAATTAATTAAAGAAATTTATGTACACTTCATTTCTTTTCGAATTATCCTTCCATATTGATGAAAAATAATATCTAAAAAGTATTATTTTAGATATTGTTTCTTAATATTTGAGTGCATGAAAGTTGATGCAGCGTAATTGGGTCGATCACATATAATCAAGTTTGCGGTATTGATCGAGAGAGGATTGTATGTAAAAAAGGTTTAGTGTTTCTTAACTGCTACTTGGGGTCCCTCATATGATTGAGAATCCTTTTACGTCACATTTTTTGACATTAACATTTTGGTCACAAAATTTGCATTTGAAGGCAATATTTTCATGGATTGGGATGGAGACATATTAGAGTCTGGAGCCACTTCCTCCTACAGTGTAGAGTGGTTGGATCCAAATGTTGGGTCAATGACTTCATCTCAACTTACCCTCCCTACATTATCTAATTAACAACTATTTATTTCCACTTACTAAAAATTAATAATATGAGGTTCTGGAACATGCAGTTTGAAATTAATTAAGTTGTCATATATGATTTTGCTTTTGAATTTCCATACTACTTCTTAGCAATTATTTAAAATTAATGTATGTATATAATAAGTTCAATAACGACCGGTATCTCTGAAATGTTAAAAAGTTTCTTCAATGTAAATATTCCTATCAATTTCTTGGAAAATAAATAGTGATCATAACAGACATGTTTGAAGACGTACTATACGTGATCTGCAACAATATCAACAAAATTCTTCAAACTGACAAAAAACAATAAAAACAAACTATAAAATTTAAAGGAGCAATTCTATATCAAAACGTGCAAATTAAGTTATATGTATATCGATATATGGATGGGGTTTGTGGTCTCGATCGATATGTATAATAACTATATATACATACAGAAAAACAGTAGATGGATATATATATATATATAGTACTCAAAATAATTAATACACATTATAATTATATGGTAGTGGTGGGTGGTGCTAAGCAATCTGATGAAATAAAGGGTCTTCAAGGAAGAGCTCATGAGGCCAAAGTGAAGGATCATTAATGACTCCTCCTCCATAGCTGCTTGAAGTAGTACTAGTGCAAACATCTCCCAAGTTGTTGATGGGAGGAGGAGCAGCTATGGAAGGAGGGGATATTGAGGTTGAGGATGGTGATGAATAAGCTCCAAGCCATATTGGAGAGTTTAGAATGGAATCATCCTTCTTGTTGTTACTAATTAGTGATGGTGGTGTTTGGTAGCTGCTACAATTATTATTATTATTATTAGGGATGACTTGTAAGTCTGGCATGTGAGAGAAAGGGATTGAGTTGCTAATATCCAACTGGATTGTTGATGAGTTTTGAAATGGAGAGTTGTCTTTGATTGAGGCTAGTGAGTTCAGGAGATTAATGGTGTCCAAATCAGTCAAAGAAGAAGAAGAAGAAGAAGCAGTTGTTAATGGAGGTTGAAGGAGATATTGTAGGTATTGTAGCTTAGCCATTTCAGCTTGGAGTCTCACGGCTTGCTCTTCCCATGTGTAGTGGTTGTTCTCCATGAGTTCTTTCAGGTTAGCCAAAGCTATGAGATGAGGCAGGCTTGAGAAGATGTCGGTTCGCGGCTTGTGAGTCATGGGATCATAACCCATCTGAATCAGCTTCTTCTTCAAATGGGTGTTCCAGAAATTCTTTATTTCATTGTCTGTCCTTCCTGGTAAGTGGCTTGCAATTGATGACCATCTTCAACAAATTAAACAAAACCTAAATAATTAATTACACGTATACATACATACCAGCTCTCACAAAAATGAATGTTAAAAGAAATTAAATTAAATTCAAATTTAAAGAAATGAATTACTTGTTGCCAAGGATGGAATGGAGATTGAGGATTGTCTGTTCTTCATCTTGTGAAAACTTTCCTCTCTTAATGTCAGGCCTCAAGTAATTTGTCCACCTCAATCTACAACTCTTCCCACATCTGTTAAGACCTGTTACATATAATTAATAATGAAAAAATTAATAGCTAGAGAAGATTAAATGATATAATTGCATGAACTAATAAGTAAAATTACCAGCAAGTTTAGGGAGGGCTCTCCAGCTGCCATGGCCATTTGTTTGGATATAATTGACAAGTTTTTGATCCTCTTCAGGGGTCCAAGGACCTTTTTTCAGGCCACTCTCATCACAACAAGGAGACCTTCCCATATTATAAGTTTCTTTCTTCTTCTTCTTCTGTATTACTTGTGCTGTAAATATATATATATAGCTAGATCAGAGAGATTTGTTGTCTCTGCTGCCTCCCTCAAATCCAACCACTAACTGCACCTTTCTATTTATATACATGCAGTCTCTGTTGCAACACATGTCCCCGGTCGCATTGTCTTGAAATCTCAACTACTATACCCTTCTTCTCTCTACCTAGAAGCCTATAGTCCTATACGTATGTATATTATATTATTATGATAATATATAAGTCCTTTTCAATTCATGAATTTATCATCTAGCTCGACATTGATTGCGTTAAATTTTTTTATAATCGTTAGTGGACCCTCACAATCTTGTTTTTTAGTGCAAGCAACCCACAAACTATTAGAAAAACCTATATGTGAAGCTCAAGAAGATGGAAATGAATCCCACATTTTATAACACATATAATAAGAGAAGGATATATGTACTAGTGGATGTCGATCACGACTCATTAGACTAGTCTTTTGAATTGTAAGGCTATCCATCAATATATATACCCATTCTCATAAACACATAAACATAAAAATATCGAAATTTAACACTAACATGTTGCATCCAAACACCAACAGTAAGTCATGATCATGAGGACTCTTAAGTAATTTCCAATGTGTTGAACATATATTGAAATAAATTCATTTCGTCTGTGCGAATTTTGATTCCCTTCACATCTAAATTTTACGTAAATTTAGATGAAATGCATTGAAAAACAATCACAAACATCAAATGCATTGAAAAACAAGTTCATACCTTCAAAAAATTAAAGCTTAGATGAGAAAATACTCGTTATTTTGTGATTAATTTCGTTCTTTTCTTTTAATCGTTCTATTATCTATATAATGTGCTTTTCGATTATTAATTTTATTTATCTTTTTAGAAAATATCTTATTATTATTATTATTATTATTATTATTATTATTATATATCATATTTTTATTTTTATTTTTGAAAAAAAATCGCATGTTATTGTAAACAATATCCATGTTGAAGGCTGGTACTTCTGGAGCTGTCTTTCCTGGTCTTTGGACGGTTTTCTATTTCAGTCTCTGCTTGAGTTTTTATCGTCCTTATGGTTGGTCTGGCGAAGAAGCCTTTCAGTTAGGCTGCTGATAGTTGTGAGGGGGTTGTGTTTTTAATTATCTGGGGTGGTTTGTTTGTATGAGCTTTTGTGCCTTTTTGTGTTGTTTTGGGATTGTTCTGTTGTTTTTGGTATTGTGCTCTGCTTTTGCCTCTTTTATCGCTTTCTGGGTGCCTGGTTGGCTTGCTTTTGTCTGGAGGCCTGCAGCCCTTTGTTTTTTCTTTCCTTTTGCCTTGATGGCTCGCAATAAAATTTACTGTTTTAAAAAAAAATATCCATGTTGAAGGAGGAAGAAGAGGGGCAAGAATGGTAATGTAGAAAAGTGAGGGCCATATTTTTTATAATAATGAAAGAGAAACAGTTGGATTAAGAAACAAATAATCATTTTCAAAAGAAATATTTAGACGTTGGAAAAGTCAGCATCAAGGGGACAGATGGCACATCTTGGGTTGGTCAGAGGAAGCCATTCCATGCACGTTAGGTATCGTCACTGATTGCATGGCTTCTCTCTTTTATAGTTTTAATGTTTTATATATATTAATTGATACATAAAATATTTAAATTATAGAACATATATGGGTCCTCATGATGAGTTTCTCTTTTTATATTGTAGCAGCCAGCTTTAGTTGCCACTCTAAATTAGGGTTTGGCCCCTCTCAAGCATCTCCTTGTTGTATCTCTAATCTTCATCACCAATCACATTAATTCTGCCACACATTTTCCATTAAAGGGTACGATCCAGTTGGTCTCTTTCTAGCTTAACCAACTCGATCCAATTCTTTTAATTAGAATCCATGAAGGCTTGATCTTGTTTTTCCATCTGATTCTTAATTATACAAAGCTGATCACAAAACGTACATTTCATGTTAATTTCCTCTAAGTTTTATATAGATCATGCATGTGGTCCAATATATATTACAAACTCTGAAGAAATATTAATACAATCCGGGAATATTTTAATGCAACCTCTCATTTTTGATGTTTACAATTCAATCCATTGATAGATTACCTGATCGATTTAATCACTCTAGACATGTATGTCTGTTTGTGGTTGTTTGTAATGTAGCAGACATATATTTTAGAACATCTAATTAATTATTGGAAATAATTATTACTTGTAATCTTTAATTTTTAGCATGTAATATATATTCAACAAAGGGAATCATTGACAAATTCCAGGATTTAAACTTAATTTATTAAAAGCAGTTCGAACAATCGAACTAGCTAGAGTTCTGTAGAAAATTGAAGGGTACAATCACAACACTAATACAATATATATTATTTTAACAAAATATATATGAGGATATATATATTTAAAAAATATTCTTAACTCATCAATTTTAATTAACAAACAACAAAAAAAAGAGAATCTTGGATTGTTCGAACACTGCAATTTGAAACAAACGAATATTAGTTTGGATGATCAGCTCGATATGATTTTTAATTACAATTTAGTTGTTTATAATTAAGTTAAATATATTATGAATATTCTCTCTAATCCAAGAGAGAGAGACAGTGATCAACATTGAAACATGTAGAATTCTAATAATTAGTAAGACGCGCGTTATATTTGCCTATCTTGAAACTATAAATTAGAACAAGTAAACCATGATTATCGTCAGTAATGTGTGATCTATATAAGTGGATCAGATCTTAAGTAGTTAATTTACATGCATATATGTGTGTGTGTTCACAGCAGAGAATAAATTGTCTGTCAAATAATGATTAAGGTGGCCCGGAACAATTAGTAATGATTTTAATTTTCTACTAAAAGGTGGTACGTAGGAATAGAGCATGATGTAATACTTGCATGCAGCAGGTAATGGGTGATCATTAATTGTTTATTTTCTTGTCTGTTTGCTTTGTTTTATTGCCACTTTCATGCAAATTTTACAAGTGGAGTCTCTTTCCACATGTGCATGAATATATATATATATATATACACACGCAAAAGACTACCCACGTACAAACCTCCCCGGATATAAGATTATAAACAAATTCACTTTTCATCCATTAGATTTTAATCCAAGGGATGTTATGTATTCTCTCTCTTGGCACACTGCATACATAACACCTATTTGATCAAAATCCAATGGATGAAAAATAAGTTTGTATATAACCTTAAATCAAGAGATTTGTATGTGAGAAGTCTTATCCTACCGGCGAATAAAAAATATCCCCATTCAATATTTTCATACGGTAATTCTATGACCAATAAAAAACAGTCTAAAAATCAATCAAAAACATGGCAAGTGATTTGTTATGTGCACATGGCACCTCATAAAATTTGTATTACAAAACATAATGATGATCATGATTGTAATGATAGAAACAATATAGATAGTTGATCAGTTTGCTGACATGACAATAAAGAAACTCTCATACAATTGGAAAAGGACATGAGGAGATGTGACTCGTTTGACTATACATAGAGGGAGCTGGTTAGTCGTGAGGAAGTTTGGTGCAGCCAACGCTCTATATTTCTACCATCTTTTTCTTTGAAAATCAACTCATCTGTATACACACACTAGCTAGCTCATTCCTTCTAGTTTATCCTAGCTAGCTAATAGCTACACAGAATTCGTCAATGGCTTTCGTCTTTTCTTCCTTGTCCTCTATCATAGTATCACTCTCATCTAAGTAAAGTTGGAGAGAGACAGGCAGACAGCTCATATATAGCTGCCAGATCAACCCTAGGGATATTAATTTCACCAAATTATTACCTTACAAGAAAGAAAATATTGAAATTCTATGATACCAATAGTTAACACCAATTGGTACGTAGTTTATTAAAATTCGAGTGTTCGGAATTCTCAACCGTTAGATGAATCAAGAGTTCAAAATTAAATATTATTCCTACTAATTAATAATCGATGAATATGTATAATTTTAATGTCTGATTTGGATTTTCCAATATATCGTATCCATTGACTTACACACATTCATTGATACATGAGTTGGCCAGTGAAAGTATTTCAAAAAAAAAAAAAAAAGAGTTGGCCAGTGAATGTCATTGTTTTAGGGGAAATTAAATTTGTTCAGTTAATACTCTAAAATAATCTTCCTCATAATATGTAAATACATTCATAGGATAGAATCACCTCACGAAAAGAAGAACAGAAAAACTAATTAGAATGAATTTAAACAAGTTTATATAAATATCATATATGCGTATAAATACTTTTAATTATATGATAATCGCAATATGTGATCAGTGCGTGTTTCGATATAGAATATGAAGATGGATGGAGGGTGCAATTTGTCTATATAAAATTAATTTGATTAATTTTCTTACATCAGAAGCTACTTTCTTTCAAACCTAAACTCACATCTGTCCATGAATGGTCAGACCCACACACAGAGTCAAACGAACAAGGACGATAATTAAGTGATCACAAAACACAATATTATTATTTTCTCTCTTTCCTCTTTTTTCCTCTTCACTTACCTCATTTGTAGTCTCTTACAAGTTTTACTCTTAAAAGAAACCCTAAAAATCTTCTGGTCCAAGTAACCAAAGATTTTTCAAGGAAGGATCAGACAAGAGAGATTACTTGTTCAACTAGGGTTCCTTGTCGGCCGGACCACCTTGAAATCATCAAAATTTAAAAGGAGGGTTTGATTAATAAATAATTTAATTAGAGGTTAATTAACTGATGTCATGACCTTATAAACAGTGTATGTTTTTTATTAGACTTTAAATAATATATATGTTTATCACAATTATAGTGTCAACTAATTATTAAACAAGTGATGATCATTTGCTTAATCTCTTAAGTTTCTAGCCAATACATCTAAACTCGGACTTTCTATACTTGTCTTGCCACGTGTGTATATATATAGTGGTTCTCTAGTAATGACATTCTGAAATTATAAGTTAAGAACGTCCAACCACATACCACACATGACACATTCATATTTGGTATAGGTATTTGTTAATATGGGGCTGTGAGCCCACTGTAAATATGTGGCTGTGGTTGGACGTCCTAAAATTATAAAGTCAGGACGATATTATATATATATATATAGAGAGAGAGAGAGAGAGAGAGAGAGAGAGAGAGAGAGATTTTCCAATAAGGACTTTTATGATGCATACTTTAAGCACCTTTTGATAAAATTTCATGTAATCAAATGTTTTTAAATGAGATTTTTTGTATGCATCCTAAGAAAATTAAAATACATATTTGGTAAAGATTTGGAAATTTTTTGGATTTGATAATTATTTTTTCTTATATTTCCCAAATTTTAAATGTTTTATCTTCAAGCTCTATCATCGGTAGATGGACAAGCTTGGGGCTTGAGGCAATGACTCTCATGTCAGCGGCTCGAATCCTATCAATTGTGAAAGCTTTCAAAAAAATACATAGTCCCGAATTAATAGATATTGTAAAAATATAATAATAATAATAATAATAATAAAATCCTACCTATATTAGTGTTAATAAGACATTAATTAATAGGTAGGCTCAACATCTTCTATTGACCATCATAATCATGTATTAGTTAGAGACTTATATTTTAAAAAGATGGAAAAAAGAAAGCAATATAAATAAGGAATATTAGAGGTTGATGATCTTTCTCTTTGTATTAAGAAAGTTATTAAAATAAACCAAGAATATTGGATTAAAAAGTGACAATGACACTTACTTCCAAGCATTAATATTCATTAAACAAATGTAAAAACAGTTAATTAGAAAATTAATTAATTATATATAGTTAAATTTGTGTATTTTGTCTACTACACGTGAATAGGATTAGAGAGATGAAGCATCAATCAAAGTATCAAACACACCAACTTCAACCCTTTTCAAACTATTCACGTACAGCCCAACAACCCTAATTCATCATCAAACCCTAATTAATTAATTAATTAATCCTTAAATTAAAAATAATATTAAGTGGGGTATTGAATCTATGCTAATTTCATCATATCTTTACCATTTCAATGATACTTACGTGTGGAAATTAAAGTTCACTTTAATCGAGCTTGAAACCCTATTGGATCCATCAAAAAAAAAAAAAAAAAAAAAAAAACCCTATTGGACTTCACTTAAGTGCCCACACGGTTTGTTTCACTAATTAATTAATAATTAAGACATATATAGTAATTAAAATTATTGGTTAATTAATTTAATTTAATTGTTTATGTTTTCGACGTTTGGAGTCACTCATTGTTAATTAATTGGTATCTTCTTTGTCACTCATCATCTAGTTTTTTTCTCAACTGTTTTGTCTAAATTTACAGAAAATCATGATGAGATTTAATTATTATAAGGAAAGAAATTAATCATCTTTAAAATATGTTATTTTGGGCATCAACTACCATCGGCTCTGACATCAGAATATAACAGCTAATAAGGACAGTGAAAGACACTGAAATTGACACTTAATTGATGATTACTGTTTCTTAATTAAATTATATTAATATAAATTTTCAAAGAAATGATAGGTAGTTTAATCTTGTTTAATTAAATTAAATGTATAATTAGAGCTACTAATTAATCAATTACGTGCTACTACTACTACAAAGAGCTCATGCATGCGCATGATCTACCTATTTCAGATTAATTAATTACAATGATTTTAATATCATCATGGACCATATCTATCTACACAACCACATATTCAATTCTCGATCTTCGTGTGCAAGTTTATAAAATCTATTTTTTTTTATTTTTTTTTTGTATTATTCGTGGACTTGACCTATTTATTTTATAATTAATTTTAAGAAAAAAAAAAACATATATGTAGTTAGACTATGAACAATCATATCATATATTGTATTCGAAAAATGTCTATATTTAGCAACTTTTTATCCAACTTAACTTTAGATAACTACAGCAATTAAAATGATCATCCACTGGTTAGAAACAAAAATCTCTATATATATGTAACAAGTTGGCTGGGTTTTGGTTCAAAAATAATATCCAAATCAACTTAGTTAATTAATTGTAAAATTCTTATTTTATGAGATGTAAAATTCTTAGCTAAAAGAAATCAGTTGTGTGTTCGATTCTCTCAAACCCGAATTTATTGTTAAAAATAAAAAAATAAAAAAGGTACAAATTGACAAATCACATACATTAATAATATTGTTTTGGGCCCAACAAGCCCAATCTAGGGCCCAACTCTACAAAGAGTAAGCTAACCCATTTGTCTCCTTCAATTGAAAACAACAATTTTGGATCCAATTAGATTTAATAGATTTCAATCGTACAGAGGGGCCCCCATAAACACAGGTCCAATCTTGTTTTTATGAGACAACTTCATAGGTCCAGAAGACCAGAAAGTTGATTTATAATTAATAATGCAATTACATCATAAAATGGATGCACTATATCTAGAGTTGATAGAAACATGAGATCTTGTTCCTTATAAAATTCATTTATTATCATCAATTTTATTCTCCCCTCCTAATAAATTATAAGATATAATAACGACAATAATAATAAAAAAAAATAATAAAAATCTAGTCTCTTCAATATTTCTAGCATAATAATCTCATATTTACGAACGAATTAAATAGATTGAATTCTAAGTTTATAATTAAGAGACAGCTCAGTGAACATACTAATACTATTGATACTGAAAATAATATGGATTTGGATTGTACGGAAATCAATTATCATCATCCTATATTAATCATATCAAAATGCATGATAGAATATCACTAAGAACAAAATACAATGATTATGCGTAAATTCATAGAAGAATATAATTAATTGAAGTTTTTTGAACACATACCTTTTATACATGTCAACATAATCAATCTCCTGTAAATCTCTCTAAGACTACGAAAAGCATGGTGGCAACGGACAACAATGGAGGGAGGAGTAGAGGCTGCTGTGCTGTATGCCTGTATATATATATATATATATGAGAGAGAGAGAGAGAGAGAGAGAGGTCATAATAATGTAGCTATATATATATATATATATATGTTGAGAAGAGGAAAATGCTTGAAACGAAAGTTGCAGCATGTTTCAGCGGGTTGCATGAATGATTGGAAGTCTGGAGAGATGATAAAATAAAGAGAAGAGCAAGAATCAAGATGTATTATTGTTCCATTAAATTAAATTAAATTAGTTATTAAACAACTTGATAATTGGATTTAATCAGGTCAAAGTTTGAAAAAGCAAATCACATGGTGGGATTTGGTAACAAGGGATTGTTAGTACACAATAATAACATCTCAATAATAGCATGACTATCCATAAGGTTGGTTGACTCGGTGATAAAACCCCTTACACATACATATAAACTATTAAGTTGTAGGTTCGAGTCATGCACCCTTCTCTACTCCCAAAATATTGTAATCTTAGTAAAGGTAGTTGATCTCGTTAACTACTGACAAACTCCTAATCTAGATTTCAAAACAATTAATCTCACATACTTGCCATGATCTCCTCCATCTGATCTTTTTGATCATATTCTACATCAATTCATGATCAAGTGCAAAGTTCAGCTTCACCGGTGAGGACCCACATAGTTGAAAATTGAAATAATAACATAAGGATATTCCTAACTAACACAAATCAATCTCATGCTAGCTACCAACCCCGCCTTTTGACAGGGCAGCTGGGAAGAGAAGACTAGAAGAGTCACTTGACCTTTGATGAATTCATATTTGGATCTCATCAAATGGACGCCAGATCAAACCTACAAAAGAACCTTCTATTTTATATATATCCATATTCATAAGGCAATATATATTAAGGAAAAATCCAAGGTTTTCAAACAAAACTGGTAAAGAATAAAGATCCCATCTTTAATGTCAAAGGCTGACAGTAAAGTCAAAGGTGTCTTATGAAACAAACTTTCTCACATGTACTTCATATAGTTTCTACATCAGTAGACATGACCACTGTTCGATTCAAACCATGGAACTGAATCGTAACCATAGGTCAAACACCGAAACCGGAACCTTATTGTAACCGTAAAGTTTAAGGTTCCGGTTCCTTAAAATAAAAAAACCGGACCAAAATCGACGGTTCGGTTCTGGTTCTGGAACCGTCAGTTCCACCAATTAACATTTTTTTTTTTTATTATTTTCTTTTGAAAACCAGAATCCATAATCAAGCAACATCAACCCACCTTCAATTCTCCAAACCTAGAATCCTTCACTAGACTCACCACCACACCGTCACCACTCCAAACCCAGAATCCGTCACCAACACCACAACACCACCACCCCACCACCATCGTCATCAGAACCACCTCACAACACCACACCACCATCAACAGAAACATAAACCCATAACCCATCACCACCACACTAGAAATTAAACCCAAAATCTCCATCACAAACCCAGAAATTTCCAAACACAAAATCAAACCCAACTATCAATCAAACCAAAAATCTCCTAACCCAACTATCAATCAAGCCACCCCACCTCTAAACACCCACCCATCTACAAGGCGAGCCTCGTTCTCATCCACCATACCACAACCCCAAATCGCCACAAAACCCACCTTGATTGGTGATGAGAGATCAATAGAGAGTGGGGATGAGTGAGAGATCAAGACAGAGAGCGACGGGGATAGAAAGAAAAAGAAGAGAGAATCTGGGAGAGAGAAAGACAAGGAGGGGAAGAGAATCTAGAAGAGAGAGAGAGAGAGAGAGACGAAGAAGAGAAATATGATGGTCTGATGGAGATGGAGTGAATGAGTGATGGTCATTTGGCGACCGGGTAAAAGGAAAAAAAAAAAAAAACAAAAAAACAAACCGCTGGAACCAGACCGGAACCGGAACCCCCCCTCCAGGCGGTTCCAGTTCCCCATGAAACCGGAACCGGCGGTTCAGAACCAGAACAGAACCGCATACATCAGTTCATATAATCCATGATTTTGACATTTTCTTCTCAGCTGCTTCACCCACCCAACAATTGTTTGTGTGATCACCAACTGCAATGCTGAAGTGCTAATTGGGTTTGATTAGAATGAAATCAATCATCATATAACAATTTCAACTATTTTGAATATGAATCCAAATGAAGCTCTGTAGAATCTAGTTGAGGCAAATTTACTAATTGAAACATGTAGCTCAACTTAATTCAGCAACCAGCCACGTTATAAGCTCGCTACTTGAAGATTTTGGCTCTTTACGGGCTTTTATACTTAAAAGAGGAACAAACCTACCAACAACAACATTATACACAAAAATTGTCTGGAACAAAATATAACCACTGATTTAGAGAACCTTTTCTTGAAAAATTGAAGTACATGAATATGCATTGTGTGAGCAGATTGGCTCATGCAGATTTCTCAGCTTCTGCTGCTTCTGCAGCTGCCTCTTCCTCTTGCAACTTCTTCAAGGATGGAGGTGGTCTTACAACAATGCTTTTCTTCCATTGTCGATCCAGCTTTCTCGACAACCTCTTGTTAATTCCCTCCTCAAGCTCTCTTTCCCGTCTGACAGTAAGCATGCGGGCAATCTGTTAATGGAAAAAGAACCTTTCCAATTAGAATGATAGTAGGATACTAAACCCAAAGGTTATTATATATATAAAGAGCTGAGACTCCAAAGCATCCTGTAAAATTTCACAAACGGAAGACAGACACAACAAACAATTCAAGCCTAATGAACCACTAAGCAGTGACTCTGTTGCTCGATGAAATGAATCCAGCACAAAAGTGGAGGTAAAGAGTTTACAGTGGCAATTGAGGTGGAATTATAATTTGTTTTCGGAGATAGTATTTACCCTACCCTCAACCCCCTTCTCTTATCCCCATCCCGAAAAAGATTCAATGAGCATGCAAGAATAGCCTAAATCACTCAAATGCATATATAAAGTTTTGATGGTGAATGAAAGTGCATAAAGGAAAAAGAGAGACAAAATTAAAGGAGATATTCATTACTGATGAAAGACACCGCATTCACATTCAAGGGATGCTACAATTGCTCTTGTCGGTTTGCTATGCATTTCAGGCAAACAATTCAGGTCAAGAACACAAAGGTGTCACTCCTGATCAAACTTGAGATTACACAAAAAATGGGGCGCTGAGACTCCTAATGCAACTTAACACAATTGAAATGATCCTTTCACACTCTTTCTTTGATCCCAACCCAAATCACACTTACAAAATAGAATGGCAAAGCTCTCATCCAAAGTTAACACAACCTTATATCAGCCATCTCTAGAGAGCACAATGAGTTCTGTTCCACCATTTCATTATATGTAGTTAACACACCTGCAGCTCGAACATACGGTGTTAAAACTCAAGTAACATAATTCTACACTTTTCCATCTCGTAGAAGTAGAGCTACATCCATCGTAACCACAACAGCCTTATCTTGCCTCCACCATTTCTCTAATTTTGTTAATACTTCTCCTGATACCATTGGTGGCTATGGGCATTGCTGTATATTGCTAAAGCCATATCGGCTGTAGATTCTTTCATTGTAATTCATTAACATACAATGAAAAACTTGTTAACATACTTGTTTCGTGTAAACTAACAAGTTCAAAAATCACCCTCTTCAAAGGCCTTCTCAAATGAAAAAAAGTTGAAATTTACTACTTCTATTAGCACCAATAATCAACATTACTTATTCACTTCCATTTCTCAATAGAATAAACACGAATTCTCCAAAATTCATCAATTCTATGATTATCTCACTCTCACTCACAACTAAAAAAAAAAACAGCTTTTCAACCAAAAAAGACACAAACTTTAGACGAATATAATGAACCCAGAAAGGAAAAATTCAATTTTGATGAAAAGTAGAGGAACAAGACAAGAGAAAGAGAGAGTACCCTTTTGCGCATTCGACGGAAGTCGCTAGACTTGAACTCATTGCGGACCGATTTCTGGAGGCGGAGCATGAAGAGCTCACCCTTCAAATCAACCACCTCCTCGTTGATTTCTTCCGTCGACTTGGCTCTTATCTCTTCCAATTCTTTATCTCTCTTCGCCATCATAACCACCGACGAAGAAGGACGGCCCCTTGACGACTGCAGTTGCAGAGGCGCGCGAACGGGCCACGAATGACGGAGTTGGACGCCGTTGAAGGAGGGTTTAGGAATTTGCGAGGTGGGTTTTGGAGGGAAAGTGACGGTGGTCGGCGAAGCAATGGAGAGGCTCAACATCTTCGCTGATGTGTTGATTTTTGCTTCGTTGGTCGCGTTCTGTGTCTCTCAAGTCTCTACTTGACTATCAAGGATTGTAATTCTAGATAAGGCTGCTTCGTCTTCTTTTTTTTAAATAAAAATAAAAATATTTTATTTCCTTCTTCATTTTATTTATTTCTTTTTGTGAGGTATTATACAAACTTACCCTAGTTATATGCATAATAACACAGAAACCCGGTGTAGGCCTGGCGCGGTTCTGGTTCGGTTCCGAACCGACGGTTTCGGTTTCAGGTTTGGGTAAAACCGGAATCGGAATCGAAATCGGTATAGGCTGGTTCCAATTTTGACGGAACCGTCGGTTCTGAAATATTACATTTTATTTATAAAAAAATAAAATGTTAGAAATGACATTGTAAAGTATTGAGCCATAGCCTATAACCCTTATCCAAGTAATTATGTTTTCCATTCCCTTCTCCTCATTTTTATATAGGTTAGGCATTTCATTCACTTCTCTATTTTTCCGATGTGGGATGGGGGATAAAGGATAAGAAGTTATATTATGCATTTTTAACAAATATTTATCAATTTTTTTTTCTTAAAACTTAAATTTTGTAGAAGTACACAAGAGTTGAATGAAGTCAATGAACCCTTGAAATATTATGCATTTTTTAACAAATAGTTTTAAATTAAAGGGAAAAAAATGATAAATATTTGTTTAAAATGCATAATATGACTTTTTATCCCTTATCCCACATCCCACATCCCACATCCCATATTGGAAAACCAGATAAGTGAATAAGATACATAATCTATATAAAAAGGAGGAGAAGGGAATGGAAAACATAATTACTTGGATAAGGGTTATGGGCCATGGCTTAATACTTTACAATGTCCTTTCTAACATTTTTTTTTTTTTTTTTATAAATAAAATGTAATATTTTTTAATGTAAAAAAAAAAAAAAAAAAAACCGGAACCAGAATCCGGTTCGAACCGGTCGGTTCCAAAAATATTGGAACCGGAACCAGGTTAGACCAATTCCGGTTCCTCTGGTTCGAACCGGAACAGGAACCGAGTCAAGCCTACCCTGGTGGCCATCAAATTGATGACACACTATCAAAATTGCCACTGGATTGGAAAGTTATTCTAAAATAGCCATTTTTGGTGAACTTTGTGACACTAATGACCATTCCATCCAATTCCATCTAATTCCATCTAATGAGTGGCATTTTGGTAAATAAGGGAATGACATTAATTTTTTAGATGTTTTTTGGAAATCAATTTTTTCAATGAGTGACATTTTGATAAATAAGTGGATGACATTAATTTATTTTAGATGTTTTTTGGAAATCAATTTTTTCTTTTTTTTAAAAGAATAATTATATTTAGTGTACTTAAATATATATACACTTTCAAAAATAATTATATTTAGTGTACTTAAATATATATATATATATATACACACACACATACACTAAATATAATTATTCTTTTCAAAAAACAAAAGAAATGATTTAGATCAATACATATATCTCTTCTTTATTTTTTTAGATTTTTTAGCATTAATCTTCTTAATGTGGTTGTGGTAGGACGTCCTGACTAGATAACTATAATATATATATATATATATATTTGAGATATGTTATACATATATACACACTATATATAATTATTCATTTCAAAAAACAAACCAAAAAAAAAATGATTTCCAAAAAACAAAAAATCTAAAATAAATTAATGGCATCCCCTTATTTACCAAAATACCACTCATTGGATGGAATTAAAGTTCGCCAAAAATGGCCATTTTGGAACAACTTTCCAATTCAATGACCATTTTGATAGTGTGTCATTAATTTGATAGCCACCGGGGTAATTATCCCTAAAAACATGGCGGGTGGCAGGGACGCCTTGAACCGTCTCTGACTCTGTCTGGCTTTCCCCAAAAGGCAGCCTTAACCCACGGCCTAAACAGGGTACTCACAGAGCAATATCTCAGAGAAAAACAAGGACCTTAAGCCAAAAAACCAAAATCTTTTTTCTGATGTGCAGGATCCTCAACTAGAGGTAAGCACAAAGTATAGTTGGATTATTACAGACTGAGAATCATCTTAATATTGAAGAAGAAGGAGAGGAATTTAATGAGTCATGAGAATTTTTCATACAAAATATTTATTGATGTAGTTCTATTTTTTACAATGAACGAGTTCCCCTTATATAGAGGAAGTGAGGAGAAAACAACAAACTTTGATACAGTGGACATACAGGAACAGATTCTTGGCTGTCCAATAGGTGACAGACAAGATTACAATTATTACAAGGATAAGGGCCGACCAGGAATCTAATAATTTTACATAATAATTAAAGTGTATAGAAGCACAATAATTACAACTTAATTATTAAAGCACGGTACAAGATAAGGATGAGATCAAGAGCTGTCCAGGTTGCAATAGGCGTGATCTTCATCATCTGAGTTAAGGGCTCCACAAATAAAGCAAGGCCAGGTGTCAAGTTCCATGGGGTCTCATGATTCGAATGGGACAGAGTCTTGGAATGGGTGCCAACTTTGGGAGGAATCTCTGGGTATATCAGGCAAGATGAAATATTTGTCAGTGGAGACTCCATTAACATCGCATAGGAAGTAAGGAGAGGGGTCTGCAAATTAAGAGGATAACACCGTTGGTAGTTATAAGTGGTGTGCCATTCATAACAGATATTTTGTGTCCATAAGAGTCTTTTGTGAGGATTGAAAAGGTAAGGCCTGTGAAGTATCTATATACAAGATACTGAAGAGGTAGAATCATAATCAAGCTTCCACAAATTATATTGTCCCATGAGCTTAGTGAGCTCACTTTTCCAAAAAGATAACGAGTTAAACCACTGTAGGAAAATCCATAAGAGTGAGTTCTGTTGGGAAGCATCATGAAGATGAGAGTATAATACATGTAGAGGAAACACAATGGCATGGTGGTGAGTAACAGACAAGCACTATAGAAACCATAAAACTTGAGGCGTGAAATAATAAAATGGTGGCACAAGAAAGGGATCAAGAAAAGGATGGGTAGGATTAGTGAGATCATGTCTGCATCCCTGAGCTTGGAGTTATGTTAGATAAATCTGAAGATGGGTCTTGGCAAAATCCTGGATTTGAACAAGTGAAGGTTGTTGGTTAGGAGGAAGTGTTTCAAGAAGTTCTAGTGGATAAGTTTTGTCTGTGTGAGCAGTGAGATTTAGTGAGGATGAGGAGGATGAGGCAACTGAGGTTGTCAAATGAGAGGGACTCGACTGACGGAGGTGATAAGGTGAATTGGTGGCGGTCTTGAGGCATGTTGTAAGTGCCTCACTTTTTTATTGGCTTATTTCATTTGACAAAATCACAATGGGGTTCAATCTTGTAAGGGTAGCTTAAGATTGAAGATTTTCTTCTCAAATGATTAAGGACCTCATTGTGGATTTCAAGAGCTTCATGGAAGGTAGCTACTTGATCTTGACTTCTTAATTTGAAGAGATTTAGGTTGCACACACTCACTTCAAATGGTTGCATATGTATGCTTTGCCTTTGTGTGTATTTTCTTCACATGTCTCATTTCACTTGCACATTGTACACATAGTGATAAACAGGGCATTGTCGCCATTTGTGTGGTATCGCCATTTAATGGTGTCGCCATGGCGACAAAAAGATTGATTCTTAAAAAATCAATCAGGTGTGAGGTCGCCACAAAGTGTCGCCATTTGACATATGGCGACAAAGAAGAAATACGTGGTGTCGCCATTTGGGTCGCCATGATGTCGCCATGGCGACAGAGAAGTTTTTTGTGTGTTGCGTCAGAGGTCGCCATTTAGCAAGTGGCGACCGCAAATAGCGACCTAGAAGAAAAGCTAAGGTCGCCATTTGACAAATGGTGACCTCTGATGTTAGTCCATAAAACGACATCATTTTGATTGGATCTCATATATATATGTCATGTGTGCCTTGGCTCGTTTGAGAGAGCAAAAATTACACTTTTTGAGAGCCTTTTGAGTTGCTTCTAAGCTAAGGTATCAAGAACACTTTTTTATCACTCCAAACATCAAAACCCATCATTCTTCTATGCTTCATTCATCATCTAGCATGTTCTAGTTTGATTCTCATAGGGACATGACTTGTAGTTAAAACATCATTGCATCACTTCACATGTTTCTTTTTCTACAAGATTGCTCTTTCATTACTTGACTAGTTTTAAGATTGCTCTTTTATGACTTGAATTAGTTTCAAGATTGTGTTATTGTGTTTTGTGAGTTGTATTGTGGTAGATATTACATATAGGACTTTGTTGCCCACTTTGATGTATCTTATGCATGCCACTTAGAAAAATGATATCTAGGAATGTCTAACATGTTCATCCATGCCTAGATAAGCTAAAATGTCTAACCTTGCATTTTGAGCATCTTGAATATTGCATATATTCACACTAGGTTGTTTTATCTCTTCAATTAGAGTCAAGTCTTGTATTTGCCTTTTGGTAGTTTGCACGCATGAACTAGATTCACTTCTAAAGGCCCGTGGGTAGCAAAGACGGATTAGTAATCTTAGGTGTGATGCGGTCAACCTAGATTGTAATCGTATTTGCAAGTAGTGGATTGAGGTTCTAGTGTGGCGCACAAAACAGCCCGTGGTTTTTCCCCGTGTGGGTTTCTACGTATCTACGTAAAAATCATGTGTTATTTACTTTCCGCATTCTTTACACTTGATTTTATTTGTTGACTAGTTGGGGTTGTTTTTGTAATCTTGTTTTATCTCGAAAATTGGCAAAAAGGGATTAAAATCTATTCACCCCCCCCCCCCCTCTAGATTATATTAGGACTCGTTAATATTTATTTTCAATTGGTATCAGAGCGGGTTCCTTAACATAATTAGGAGATCCCTTGCTCTTGTTAGAGTCCTTTGCATTTGTTTGCATTTTTTTTTTTTTTTGCTTTTTGTGTGTTTTGCTTGTTTGTGTGCATTCATATCATTCTCACACAAACACTATGAGTGGAAATGGTATTGGAGGCAAGGGTGCCTCTAGCACAAGACCTCCCTTGCTCACCGGAGTCAATTACGCATCATGGAATGGCAAAATGGAAGCATATGTGTGCCAAATTCATGATCGGGCATGGATAGCAATTAAAGATGGATAAACGCCACCTATGATGACTCCTACGGGAGGTGGAGAAGAAGTTCCCAAGCCGAAGGCATAATGGACCCCCCAAGAGTTTGAGGCTTCGAAATGGAACAACAAAGCTATGCACGCAATTCTATGTTCCATGGATGACAACTAATACAAACTCATTCAAACTACAAAGATAGAAAAGGAAGCTTGGGATATATTGGAGACGGCTCATGAAGGAACCGAGGTGGTAAAAGACTCCAAGCTTCAAGTCCTCTAAACACAATTTGAGACCATAAGGATGGAGGAGGATGGGTGCTTCAATGACTTCCAAGTGAAGCTTATGGATATAGTGAATCAAAGTCACCAACTTGGTGATCCCTACTCGGATAGAAGAATCAGGCAAAAGATCATGAGGTCACTTCCCGAGAGGTTTGAATCTAAGGTGACGGCGTTGGAAGAAAATAGTGATTACTCAAAGATGAAGCCAAGTGAAGTTATTGGAAAGCTTTTGGCCTATGAATCTAGGAAGGGTCTTACATCTACACCTCCAAAGAAGCAAAAGAGTCTTGCTTTGAAGAGCATCAAGGTAGAAAAAGATGAAGAAGACTCGGATGAAGAAATTGCTTTGATGGCAAAGAAGTTCAAGCAATTTATGAGGTTTGAGAAGAAAAGGTTTAGCTCCAAGGGAAAGTTTGTGAAGAAAAAAGCTCCTTTCAAGAAAATGGAGCAAACTCAAGAGAAGAACCACAAGAAAGGTGTTCAATGCTATGAGTATAGTGGCTTTGGACACATTGCTCCAGAATGTGCTAACTTGAAGAAGAAAAGAGGAAAAGCCATGGGGGTGACGTGGAGTGATAGTGATGACCTAGAAGAGGAAGATAAGTCTTCGGATGATGATGAAGACCAAGTTGCCAACTTCATTGCTTTCTCATCTTCTCACAATAGCAATGAGGTTATGAGTGACAAAGAAGAAGAAGAGGACAAGCGAGAAGAAAGCGACTCAAATGGTGAAAGCAACTCTTCTAGCTCCAATTTTGAGTTTGATGAAGAAATGGACTATGATGACTTTATGAGATTCTTTCATAACTCAAGATCAAAGAAGAAGAAGGAGATTCAAAAGTTGAAAGAGGAGAAGCTTGAATTGGCTTCCAAGGTAACTCATTTGAGTAAGGAAATGAGTAAAACTAAAGAGATGGAAGAAGGTTTAAAGATGGAGCTAGTCTTGGCCAAGAAGAATGAAGAAAGCTTGAGGAAAGAGCTCATAGAAGCAAGAGGGTTGATTGGTAAGATGACTTCTGGAACCAAGAAGCTTGACAAGATGCTTTCTTGTGGGAAGAGTCCTTATGACAAAAATGGGTTAGGATATGTGGAAGAAATGGAAGCCACACCTTTGAAGAAGACAACCTTTGTCAAGAGCAAAGAAGTTGAAAGTGTTCAAACCTCACAACAATCAACTAAGTAGGTTGAAGTTGGTGAATCCTCCAAGCAAGCACAAGCAAGGATTCCAACATGAGCTCTACCACAAGCTAGAGCTCCTCAAGCTAGACCCCCACAACCAAGACCTCTACAAGCAAGAGCTCCACCATAACCAAGACCTCCTCAACCAAGACCTCCACAACAAAGGATCCCACAAGCTTAACATGGGGTCTTTCATGCTCAACCGAGGAGACATGTCAACCTTGCTCAACAACAAAAGAAAGAGTTGCCTCAACACCCAAAAGCAACTCAAAATAGAAGGAGGCCACAAATGCTTGCACAAGGCTATGGTATGAATCCTTATTTCTCTCCTACTTGCCATTTTTATGGTATTGAAGGCCACATTAAGCCTAATTGTTTTAAGTATATTAAATTTTGTAGAAGAGAAAGCATGATTGAGAAAAATATGCTTAGAAGAGCCACAATGCATGCTCCTAGGAAATTTAGAGATAATGGACCCATGGCTCCTAGGAATAACTATGTTTCACCTAGGTTGAATAGAAATGATGAATACTTTTGCTATGTGGCCCAGGTTGCCTTGAAAGCCAATGCCTCTAACACTTGGTACCTTGATAGTGGGTGTTCTAGGCACATGACTGGAAACAAGAGTTTCTTCAAAAAATTTGTAATGGAGGATGGTGGATTCATCACCTTTGGTGATGGGTCTAAGAAAAAGGTTATAGGGAAAGGTAATATATCTATTTCCGGTTTGCCCTCCTTACCCAATGCTCTTTATGTAGATGGCTTGCAAACCAATCTTATTAGCATATCACAGTTGAGTGATGAAGGGCTTTCGGTTATATTTAGCAAAATTGATTGCTCTATTCTTAAAGAAAATGGGCAAGTTTTGTTGAAAGGCAAGAGATCAAGTGACAATTGTTATTGTCTTAAGTCAAATCTCATCTTTTGTAACTTGTCCACTAGTGAGCAAGTTGAAGTGTGGCACCAAAGACTTAGCCATATGAACTATAGGGACTTGAAAGTCCTTGATAGATTGAATGTTGTTAGAGGCCTTCCCAAGCTTGGGAAAAAGTTTGAGGGTGTTTGTGGACCTTGCCAACAAGGCAAGCAAACCAAGAGTGTCCACAAGAAAGTCAAATACCTTTCCACCAAAGAACCATTGGAGTTTCTCCATATGGACCTTATGGGCCCCATTCAAACCGAAAGCTTAGGTGGTAGAAGGTACATACTTGTGGTTGTTGATGACTTCTCTAGATTTACATGGACTTACTTCCTTAAGGAAAAGTCTGAAGCCTTTGAGAAATTTAAAATGCTTTGTGTCAAAATTCAAAATGAGAAAACTTCTCACATTAAAATCATTAAGAAAATTAGAAGTGATCATGGGAAAGAGTTTGAAAACGCTAGCTTTGAGAATTTTTGTAATAGCTTAGGCATTTCCTATGAATTTTCGGCCCCTAGGACTCCTCAACAAAATGGTGTTGTTGAGAGGAAGAATAGAGTCCTACAAGAGATGGCCCATGTGATGTTGCTTAGCAACAAAGTCCCTAGAAATCTTTGGGCTGAAGCCATTAATACCGCTTGCTACATAGGGAATAGAGTATTCCTTAGGCCCGGGACTAAACAAACATCCTATGAGTTATGGAGGGGTAGAAAACCCAATGTGAGCTACTTCCACATCTTTGGAAGCAAGTGCTATATACTTAATGACCGTGATCAACTTGGCAAGTTTGATGCCAAGAGTGATGAGGGTATTTTTATTGGATATGCACTTAATAGCAAGGCCTATAGAGTTTTTAATCTAAAGACTCGAAGTGTGATGGAATCATCAAATGTTGTCTTTGATGATTGTAGGCTTAAACATGATGACCATGAGGAGGATGTTTGTGAGAGTGATAACCTTCATTTGAAGGAGTGTGGTGAGACTTCAAGTGGTGTGAAGTCAAACCAAGATGAATAGGATGATTTGCCTCTTAATAGAGTTCCTCTTTTGAACTCTAATAAACCCGCTCCTTGGGTTAGGAAACTCCATGATAAGGATGATATCATTGGAGAAGTTAGAGAGGGTGTTAGGACTAGACGTCAAATAACTAATCAAATTAGCTACACTTATTACACCTCTCAAATAAAACCCAAAAAGGTGGATGAGGCCTTGAATGATGAATATTGGGTTCTTGCCATGCAAGAAAAGCTAAACCAATTTGAGAGAAATGAGGTTTGGACTCTTGTTCCTAGACTTAAAAACACCAATGTCATAGGCACTAAATGGGTGTTTAGGAACAAATCCGATAAGGATGGTAACATTGTGCAAAACAGGGCAAGGCCTGTTGCACAAGGGTACTCTCAAATTGAGGGTATTGACTTTGAGAAGCCTTTTGCTCCCGTTGCCCGCTTAGAGTCCATTAGGCTTCTCTTGTCCATTTCTTGTGTGTACAAGTTCAAATTACACCAAATGGATGTCAAGAGTGCCTTCCTCAATGGCTTCTTGCATGAGGAAGTGTTTGTTGAGCAACCCAAGGGGTTTGTGGATCCACACCACCCCTCTCATGTCTATTGCCTCAAGAAGGCCTTATACGGGTTAAAACAAGCACCGAGGGCTTGGTATGAGTGCCTCACTCTCTATCTTATTGACAATGGCTACTCTAGGGGTAGTGTTGACAAGACCTTATTCATCAAGTGCACTAAAGATGAGCTATTCGTAGCTCAAATTTATGTTGATGACATTGTTTTTGGTTCCACCAACAACTTGAAAGTTCAACAATTTGTTGATGTCATGTCTCATGAGTTTGAGATGAGCATGGTTGGTGAACTAAATTACTTCCTAGGCTTGCAAATTAAGCAAATGCATGATGGGATCTTCATATCCCAAGCTAAATATGTCAAGAGCCTAGTGAAGAAGTTTGGCCTTGAGAATGCCAAACATTGTGACACACCCATGAGCACCACCTTGAAACTTAGCAAAGATGCTAGTGGAAAGGATGTGGAGCAAAGTCTATATCGTGGCATGATAGGGAGCTTGCTTTACTTGACCGCAAGTAGGCCCGATATAGCATTTAGTGTGGGTGTGTGTGCTAGGTACCAAGCTAGTCCTAAGGAATCTCACATTGTTGCGGTAAAGAGGATTATTCGGTTTGTGAATGGAACCTCAAACCATGGGATTTGGTACTCCTTTGACACTAATCCTAGTCTTGTTGTATTTAGTGATGCCGATTGGGCGAGAAATTGTGATGATAGGAAAAGTACATCGGATGGTTGCTTTTTCCTAGGAAACAATTTGGTTTCTTAGTTTTGTAAGAAACAAAACTCAATTTCTCTCTCCACGGCCGAGGCGGAATACATTGCCGCCGGTAGTGCTTGCACTCAATTGATGTGGATGAAACAAATGCTAGCCGACTATGGCTTGAAGCAAGGTACTCTCACTTTATTTTGCGATAACATGAGTGCCATAAACATTTCAACAAATCTCGTCCAACATTCTAGAACTAAACAGATTGACATAAGACATCACTTTATAAGAGAGCTAGTTGAGAGTAAAACCTTTGCATTGGAACATGTGGGAACAAATGACCAACTAGCGGATTTGTTCACAAAGCCCTTGGACACTCTTAGATTTGGGAACCTTAGCAAGTTTATTGGGATTTGTCACTTGAGTTGAAGTGGTATGTCTTGACCCCATATGGGGAGTTCAAGCAAAGAGAGCAAAGTTGCATGAACATGCATTGTGCTACATTGAAATATTTTATGCCGCTTATTTAATTGCTTGAGATGATTGGTTGTACATACTTATATGTATATTTTTTTTAATAAGTGTGATTTATTGACTTGCTTGCAAACCATGTCATATTTATGCTCATACATGCATTTTTTGAATAGGAAATGTACTTTGGAAGTACTTGATAAATGACATTTAATTGATTCCTATGACATGATGATTCTTTTTGTTGACATGCTTATAAGTGAAAAGTATGATATGCTTAATTGCTTTATCTTGAATGGAAAATATGTGTGCAAAAGCAAACTTTGAGACTTCAATCAATAAGGATTTTTATATCCATAGTATCTCCCTCTTTATTTGTAGAACAAGGCTACTATCATACGAGAATCTCACCCGGAAAAATCAAATAAGGTGTAAAGTTGCCCATGTCTTGTTTTGCTTATAAAGTTGGATATAGTTGCATGTTGAAATTTGAAATGTCTAAACTCTATATCCTTATCTTTTTCCATGCAAAGGGTGAAATTGGTTTGAATTCCCTTAGAAAACCCTTGTTGTTTGCTTTGCCAAATACCATTGCTTTTGTGCTTGAATGCAACATGTCTTGCATGCAAAGCATACTTGTCACACAATTTTCTTATAATAAAACTCATTGAATCTCTCTTACTTAATTAAGTTGCATAAAATTGCTCATATGATTATGCATATGTTTTTGTGCTACAAGCTCTCATTGCTAAATGCTTACCTATTAGGGGAGACTCTCTTTGCCTATCTCATGACAAAAAGGGGGAGTAAGGTTGGAGAGAAATTTTATTTTTGGCATTGCATTTAGGGGGAGTTGATGCATTAAAGGGGAGTTGCATTGTATTGCATTGCATGATTGCATTGTATTTCTCTTTGGCAATTGTTTTCTTTTGATCAAGCACCTCTCACACACTTGTTCTTGTAAGGTATATTTCTTATTGATTATGTGTAGGTTGGATTTTTCTACAAGCTTGGAAATGACTTGAAGATGTTCAAGACTTAGACTAGGGCTTAATTGTAATGTAGAAAATTTTTGTTGACCAACTTTTTTGTTATTGTGAGGTTGCTTGTGAGTGGTGATTTTGTCACGAAATAGCCAAAAGGGGAGATTATAAGTGCCTTACTTTTTTATTGGCTTATTTCATTTGACAAAATCACAATGAGGTTCAATCTTGTAAGGGTAGCTTAAGATTGAAGATTTTCTTCTCAAATGATTAAGGACCTCATTGTGGATTTCAAGAGCTTAATGGAAAATAGCTATTTGACCTTGACTTCTTAATTTGAAGAGATTTAGGTTGCACACACTCACTTCAAATGGTTGCATA
This sequence comes from Acer campestre, assembly GCA_954870605.1. Taxonomy (NCBI): domain Eukaryota; kingdom Viridiplantae; phylum Streptophyta; class Magnoliopsida; order Sapindales; family Sapindaceae; genus Acer; species Acer campestre. The sequence continues at coordinate 32,360,928 of OX940811.1, read as the reverse complement.
TGTATGCTTTGCTTTTGTGTGTATTTTTTTCACATGTCTCATTTCACTTGCACATTGTACACATAGTGGTAAACAGGGCATTGTCGCCATTTGTGTGGTATCGCCATTTAATGGTGTCGCCATGGCGACAGAAAGATTGATTCTTAAAAAATCAATCAAGTGTGAGGTCGCCATGAAGTGTCGCCATTTGACATATGGCGACAAAGAAGAAATATGTGGTGTCGCCATTTGGGTCGCCATGATGTTGCCATGGCGATAGAGAAGTTTTTGGTGTGTTGCTTCAGAGGTCACCATTTGGTAAGTGGCGACCGCAAATAACAACCTAGAAGAAAAGCTGAGGTTGCCATTTGACAAATGGCAACCGCAAATGGCGACTTCTGTTGTTAGTCCATAAAACGACATCATTTTGATTGGATCTCATATATATATATATATGTTATGTGTGCCTTGGCTCGTTTGAGGGAGCAAAAATTACACTTTTTGAGAGCCTTTTAAGTTGCTTTTAAGTTAAAGTATCAAGAACACTTTTTTATCACTCCAAACATTGAAACCCATCATTCTTATATGCTTCATTCATCATCTAGCATGTTCTAGTTTGATTCTCATAGGGATTTCCTACTTGCTCACATGACTTGTAGTTAGAACATCCTTGCATCATTTCACATGTTTCTTTCTCTACAAGATTGCTCTTTCATTACTTGACTAGTTTCAAGATTGCTCTTTTATGACTTGTGTTATTGTGTTTTATGAGTTGTATTGTGGTAGATATTGCATATAGAACTTTGTTGCCCACTTTGATGTATCTTATGCATGCCACTTAGAAAAATGATATCTAGAAATGTCTAACATGTTCATCCATGCCTAGATAAGCTAAAATGTCTAACATTGCATTTTGAGCATCTTGAATATTGCATATATTCACACTAGGTTGTTTTATCTCTTCAATTAGAGTCAAGTCTTGTATTTGCCTTTTGTTAGTTTGCAAGCATGAACTAGATTTACTTCTAAAGGCCCATGGGTAGCAAAGACGAATTAGTAATCTTAGGTGTGATGCGGTCAACCTAGATTGTAATCGTATTTGCAAGTAGTGGATTGAGGTTCTAGTGTGGTGCACAAAATAGCCCATGGTTTTTCCCCGTATGGGTTTCCACGTAAAAATCATGTGTTATTTACTTTCCGCATTCTCTACACTTGATTTTATTTGTTGACTAGTTGGAGTTGTTTTTGTAATCTTGTTTTATCTCGAAAATTGGCAAAAAGGGATTAAAATCTATTCACCCCCCCCCCCCCCCCCCCCCCTTCTAGATTATATTAGGACTCGTTAATTTTTATTTTCACATGTTAGCAATTATATTGTGTTGACCCTTCATGTGTCTAACAGTAAAGTCGTATCTGGAAAACCAATCTTTCAATCCCAAGAGTTGAGGATTAAAAGGAATCTTGTTATGAAACTCAAGGATTTTTGGAAATGATGAGTTGTCCATTTCAACAATAAAGTTTTTGGTTTTGAGGTGGAAATCAAATTTTTGGATTCCATTTTTAACAGTAAGGATATCCTTATAGATAGTGTGGTAGTGTTGTTGGACATCTTTGAATTGTCCGCTTGCATGACCACAATATCTTTTCTAACCATCTTTTTCTTCAATGAGTATGGCCCCCCAAAACAAGTCACTAGCATCAGTTTAGAGGATGAGTCGTCCGGTGGATGGAATAGTGAGTGCCGGCGGAGACTGTGCTATCTTCTTGAGTATAACCACCGCATTTGTGTGACTTGAACTCCATGGTGGAGGATTCCTTTTTAATAGAGCAGAAAGAACTGATGTGTTGTGGCTCACTTGAGGGATAAAATCTCTGATAAAATTGACGATCCCAAGGAATTGTTGGATCTCTTTCTGAGTCAAATGTTCATCAGGAAATTGTAGTAACTGTTGGGCAAAGTGAGGACCAAAGTGGTACTGTCCATTTGAGATATGCATTCCGAGGAATTCTATCTTCTTTTTTCCTATCATACTTTTCTTTTCTGAAAGCATGATACTGTTAGGATTATGCTCAATAGCAAGAGTGTAATGTTGTACTTGACAATCTTTTCATATTAATAAAGTGATTTCTGTTTGTTAACAAAATCTTATAGCATTTATTATTATAATTGTCAAAGTAAATAATTATAAGGTCAAAAGACTATGAGAAAAGAAGAATTGTTCGTACATTTGGATATGTATGGGGTAGACACAATTCTTTAGTTAGTCTTGAATAACGTTCACAACTTAAGTTAAAGGTTGGACACCTTTATCTTATTAAAGTTGTAGAATTCTTTTACTAGCATTTGAGTGGGATCAAATGTGTTGTGATGAGTCTAAAATCATCGAAGGGTCTTCGAGTAAAAGAATCTAGTGCACTGGGTGCATTGAACTGGATCACAATGAAATACTTTTTTCTAGAGCCGTCAATAGATAAAAGTCTTTTCATTATCAGGACAATCGGAGAGTCTATCTTAATCCTGAGATAAATGATGGACTTATGGTTGCAAGTGTTATCATTTGAGCTATCAATGAGTACGATTATATAGCATAGTCTATCCTCAATAGTTTGGTGGTATTCATTTGTTAATCGATAGAGGACTTCATTTATAGATATGGACATCATAGCTCCATTTATTAAATGTGAGTAGAATATCATCACATGGATGCTTTGTGGTTTTGGCTATTAAATCTTAACGTTGAGTTTTCAATAGTGTCTATTGAAAGATGGCTTCTGGACAAGTCATAATATATATCCAAGTTCAAAGTGTGGTCATATGAGTAAATATGGTAACTTGGAGAGCTATATGCGGTCTATGAGCTCTTGGCGATTACTGATATTCTTCACGAGAATTCACTATCTCCTATATGATTGTCTAGGGTATGAATGAGAATCGTTAACTTATTTCATCTTTATTTAAGAGTGCAATTTTAGTTCTTTAGTGGAATGAACTAAAATTAATAGATTAAACCTAAGTGAATCATTTGCTGATTGTGATTGGGTTATATCTATTGGAGCTTAAATTTAGATAGGCCCGCCAAGATCCCCAATCCACACAGACTTGCATGAATCACTTGATATATTCTACCGGACTATTTGTGGGTCCATTTAAAATTGTATTTAATATATTAAGAATATAATTTGCACATTATTTATCTAATGGGCTGTTTAATTATATTAATATATTAATGAAAGGCATACGGGATTGTTTCTTTTAGTAAGAATGAGTCTAGTTCACATGTGGGCTTTTTATTAAAATCCGAATGGATTAAATAAAATATGAAAACAATATGTAGGCCCAAGTTTTAGTCATGGGCGGCAATGGCTATTTTTTAGCTCATTATATTGTTTTATTTTATTATTTAATTAAAAATCAAATTTTGTTCTGATTAGGAAATATATTTCCTAGTAGTATACTACTATTAGTATTATATTAAATATAAAAGACTTTATTTGTTTAGTCAAATTAGGAAGTCTTTTATATAGTCACAAATACACTAAAGAGTTGGATTAGATTTTGAATTCTAATAAGTCTTTTGTAGAAACACAAATCCTATTTGGGAACGGACTTTGGTGATCATCTTGTTGGACAAGGTAAGAATTCGGCCACCCTAAATAAACTAGGGCAAAAATTCGGTCCCTATATATGACTAGGGATGATTTTCGGCCAGACCTAGTTTTTTCCTTGAAGAATTAATTTTCTTTTGCAAAAGTGGAAAATTAAAAATCCTACTCTTAGACTAGTGAGAATTTCGGCCAAGAGGGTTTTGTGAGAAAAGATTTGTTCTAATTTCGATAGTGCACTAGTGATCTTAACATCAAGAAATCTTGTGCACAATTTCGAATTAGGTTCACACGAATTTCAATCTTACGATTGTGAATTCAAAAGTGACCGGAACATTCTTAGCAACCTTTTGAAGTTTGTAGTGACTAACAGAATCAGAAAATTTTTGTTGTCCATTCTCAGGTTCACAATTCAAAAGAAGGGAGACCACGCTCCTAGGTGATTCACGTTCGTGATCGGGTTTGGAAGATCTTGCGGATTACCATCGACGTTAGTCAATCGGATCACGCGACAAAGGTATTTTATCTTTTCGTATGTATGTTTAATTAATTAAAGGGTTAAGGTTCAAAATACGGAAAAATTTTAAACTGTACTAAACTCTTTTTAGTCTCGCTTCCGCTGCATGCATGTATTTTTCCCTACAATTGGTATCAAAGCCAGGTTGTACCCTTTAATTATTTAACGTATATATATATATGTGAATATATTTCTTTTTATTGTGATTATGCATGTTTAGAAAGAGATGGCACTCTAGGTATTCTCATATATAATTACATTGGTATGTATGGATTTATATATGTTATATTTTGATATAAAGTGAATTGTTATTGCTCGATTTTGATCCTAGAATTTTAATGTATTTTTTGTTTCGGAATTGTAACAAGAAGGGTGGCCTATTATCGTCACAATTTCCTTCTTGGTAGTTGCTAAGTTTTTTTTTATTGTATTAAAATAAACTGCAGTATTTTTTTTTATTGTATTAAAAATAGTGCAGTATTTTTTTTGTATTAAATACTGCAGTGATTAAAAAAAAAAAACTGTAGTATTTTATTGTTTAAATAAGTTTGTAATATGTTCAAGCATTGAAGATTCGAAGACAACCAGAACGATTTTGGGACCATGCGCACCATAGCAACGTGCACGTGCGCAAGATTGCACGTAGCTGTGCATGTTGGACTGCGCAGCCCCATGGAGTCCATGGGCTGCGCACGGCAACCCTTGTTAGGGTTGTGGAGTGTGCACGCCAATGGGGCAGCCGTGGGTGCTCAAGTGATCGATGGCCGCTTGAAGATTTGTTCGCCAAAAAAGGGGATTTTTGTATTCCAAATAAATGTAATTTACTTGCTTTTCTAGGATGGATCAAAGTCATGGTTATTTACTTTGCGTAAATATTACAATATTTATTATTGTTTGATAACATGTCATGTAGAATAGGAGTGTCACTCATATATATCTTTTGGTATGGACATGCATTGAATGATTTAGGTATCTAATTGACATCTAGATAACTTGGTAAATCATTTTATGGGATTTAATCACATGCCTTAAATAATTGAGTGGGAGAAGGTGTATTGCAAACACCTATGGCCTCCAAGGTTAGTTGAGCTATATTGTTTTTTGGTAATCCCCCCAAGGGGCGTGCATGAATGGAATTTAGCAAGATACTTCCTTACAAGGATAGACTAGACAATTAACTCAAACGAGATCTACTCCCCAAGGAGGGATTTTCGTGAGGGAATATATTGAGGGTCGAAATCTTGGTAGTACACTCAATGTGTTTTTATTAATATCCTCCTAAGAGTTATTGTTAATAAAATCATTTATTGTTAATAAAATCATAGGGCTAAAATTGAAAACATTAGTTGTTATGTTAACAATTAGGTGGGACCTAGTCCAACTAGTAAATAGTGCGAACTCTCAAAGGAGGTGTAACATTTATGGGTGTTGGATCAAACGTTGAATTTTATGATTGAATTACATATATTTAATTCAAGATAAATATTCAAAAATGCTAAACAATGATTATTTACTTATATATATTTTTTGTTTTATTCAGAAATCATGACCCCATCCCTAATGAACATTCTGAAAGATAATACTTTAACTGGAGATAATTATGTCACATGGAAAAGGAAAATTGGGTTGTTGTTGCAAGCTGAAAAACATTAATTTGTTCTGTCTACTCCTAAACCACCTGCTCATACTAATGAATCTAGTGTTTTGCAAAGAGATGAGTATGAGCAGTGAAAGACTTTAGATGATATGGCTAAATGTTATATTATGGCCACTATCTCCGACGTGTTGCAGCAGCAGCATGAAGGAATGGAGTCTGCTGCTGATATAATGATGTCTCTAGAGGAGATGTTTGCTATGAGATCTAGGTTGACTAAGAGAGAAGCAGTGACTGCTTTTATGAATCTTAGGATGAAACCTAGACAGGCTGTGAAAGATCGCATGATGAAAGTCATAGCACATCTAAATATTGCAGAATTTAATGGTGCTGAGATAGATGGTGAGACTAAAATTGACATGATTGTCAACTCACTGTCAGATTCCTTTGATCAGTTCAAGTTGGACTACACCTTGAACAATAAGGAATACACCTTGTAAGGCCAGATGCAAGATGTTCAAAGCGCTGAAAAGATCCTTGTGAAAGGCAAAGGTCAAGAGATTTATATGGTTGGTAAAGTTGCTACTGTTAAGACCCGTCAGAAGGTCAAGAAACAACAGAAGAAAAAGCAACTTGGGCCTACCAAGAAGGAGACCAAGAAAGTAACCAAAATCAAAGAGAAGAGCTTCCTTTGTGGTGAAAAGGGACATTGGAAAAGTAATTGCCCAAAGTCTCAGAAAAAGAAGGAACAAGGTAATATTAATTATCTTGAAACATGTTTTTTGGCAGACTCTACTGATTCTTAAATCATAGACTTGAATCATAGACTCAGGAGCCACTAACCATGTTTGTTATTCCTTGCAGGGTTTTCAGGAAAAGAAAAGGCTGAATAAAGATGAAATCAACTTGCGTTTAGGCAACGGAGCGTTGGTGTCTGCCAGTGCAGTGGGAGATGTTAGAGTTATCTTAGATTCTATTATGCATTTAGATTTAATAGACGTTTATTATATACCTCAATTCAAGAGGAATTTGATTTCAGTTTCTTGTTTAAATAATTTTGGATATTCGGTTACTTTTAATAAATATTTTATTATTAGTAAGAATAACAAATTTATTTGCAAAGGTACATTGGAAAACGGTCTATTCTTTTTGCATAGAAATATTTCTCACTTATTAGACACAGAAACAATGGAACCTAATCATAAAAGAGTAAAATTATCAAAAGATGAAACCCACCTATGGCATTTGCGCTTAGGTCATATTAATCTTAATAGGATTAAAAGATTGGTTAGTGATGGACCTTTAAGTGATTTAAAGGTTGATGATCTACCAACTTGTGAATCTTGTTTGGAAGGTAAAATGACTAAAAGGTCATTCACGACCAAAGGCACAAGAGCCACTGAATGTTTAGGATTAATACACTCTGATGTATGTGGTCCTATGGGCATTCAAGCTAGAGGTGGATATGAGTACTTCATCACTTTCACAGATGATCATTCAAGATTTGGTTATGTGTATCTCATGAGACATAAGTCGGATGCTTTTGACATGTTCAAAGCATTCAAAGCTGAGGTGGAGAATCAGCTAGAGAAACACATAAAAATCTTGAGATCTGATCGTGGTGGAGAATATCTATCTGGTGAGTTTCAGCAATATCTTATTGATAATGGAATCATTTCTCAGTTTTCTGCACCAAGTACACCTCAATAGAATGGGATGGCAGAAAGAAGAAATATAACTCTTTTGAATATGGTTAGGTCAATGTTGAGTTATTCAATGCTCCTTGTTTCTTTTTGGGGATATGCTCTACAAACTGTAATGTACATTCTAAACGATGTACCATCGAAGTCGGTTCCTCAAACACCGCATGAGTTGTGGACTGGGCGAAAGCCTAGTTTACAACACTTAAGGATATTTGGTTGTCCTGCGCATGTGTTAAAAGGAAAGACAGAAAAGATGGAGTCCCGTACAGAAACATGCATATTTGTGGGGTATCCAAAAGGAACTAAAAGGTATTATTTCTATAGTCCTTAAGATCTTAAAGTATTTGTTTCGACAAATGCTAAATTTCTGGAAAATGACTATATGAATGAGTTTATACCTAAAAGTAGAATTATTCTGAATGAGATGTCAGAAGATACAATTCCACAAGAGCTTTCACAACCTAGCCCAATTGTAAGTTCCGTACCATCACAAGATCAACAACCTGCCATTCCTCGTCGTAGTGGGAGGGTTGTAAGACAACCCGAGAGATACATCGGTCTGGGAGAATCAGTGGAGAATCTCCCAGACGACGATGATCCCTACACATATAAGGAAGCAATGGAGGATGTTGATAGTCGCCATTAGCAAAAGGCAATGCAATATGAGATTGAGTCCATGTTCAATAACAAAGTCTGTCCCTTGTAGGCTTGCCTAAAGGGATAAAACCCATTGGGTGCAAGTGGGTATACAAGAGAAAAAGAGGTATGGATAGAAAGGTGGAAACCTTTAAAGCTAGATTAGTAACTAAAGGTTACATACAGAAAGAAGGTATCGATTACGAGGAAACCTTCTCTCCTGTGGCCATGCTTAAATCCATTAGGATACTCTTATCCATTGCGGCATCTTTAGATTTAGAGATTTGGCAAATGGACGTCAAGACAGCTTTCCTTAACGGAAGTCTTGACGAAAGCATCTATATGATGCAACCAGAAGGATTCATTGAAAAAGGCCAAGTGGAAAAGGTATGCAAGTTGCAAAAATCCATATATGGATTAAAGCAAGCATCCAGATCCTGGAACATAAGATTCGATCAAGCTGTGAAAGGTTTTGGATTTGTTCAGAACCTTGACGAACCTTGTGTATACAAAAGGATCAAAGGCGACAAGTTGGTTTTTCTAATTCTTTATGTTGATGATATACTACTCATCGGAAACGTTGTAGGTGTATTGATATCAGTAAAAGAATGGTTAGCAAAACAATTTGATATGAAGGACTTAGGAGAAGCAAGTTATATTCTTGGTATCCAAGTAATAAGGGATAGAAAGAATAGAACGATTGCACTATCCCAAGCTTTATACATAGATAAAGTCTTGTCTAGGTTTTCCATGCAAGATTCCAAGAAAGATATGTTACCTTTCAGGCATGGAATCAAACTTTCTAAGGAACAAGTTCCTAAGAATGAGCATGAAGAGCAATTCATGAGTAGGGTTCCATATGCCTCGGCAGTTGGAAGTCTCATGTATGCAATGCTCTGTATTAGACCGGATATTTGTTTTGCTGTTGGCATAGTTAGTAGGTTTTAATCGAAACCTGGACCTGACCACTGGACGACGGTCAAGCATATTTTCAAGTATCTCAGGAGAACGAGAGACAATATGCTTATATACTCTGGAGGGATTTGATTCCCGTAAGATATACAGATTCTAATTTCCAGTCAGATTCTGACTCCAAAAAATCCATGTCAGGATCTGTGTTTACTCTTGGAGTCATATGGAGGAGTATCAAGCAATCATGTATTGCTGACTCCACCATGGAAGCTGAGTATGTTGCTGCATGGGAAGCTACCAAAGAGGTTGTTTGGCTCCGCTAATTCTTGATTGACTTAGAAGTGGTTCCTAGTGCGAATAAGCAGATCACTATCTACTGTGACAACAGTAGAGCAGTGGCTAATTCGAAAGAACCAAGAAGTCATAAGAGAGGGAAACACATTGAAAGGAAGTATCATCTTCTTATAGAGATTGTGCATAGGGGTGACATGACGATTACCAAAATCGTATCAGCAGAAAATCTAACGGATCCCTTCACAAAGGCTCTACCACAGAAGAGTTTTGATGGGCACCTAGAGAACATGGGAATGAGAGATATGACACATTTGCTATAGCGCAAGTGGGAGATTGTTAGGATTATGCTCAATAGCAAGAGTGTAATGTTGTACTTGACAATCTTTTCATATTAATAAAGTGATTTCTGTTTGTTAACAAAATCTTATAGCATTTATTATTATAATTGTCAAAGTAAATAATTATAAGGTCAAAAGACTATGAGAAAAGAATATTCTTCACGAGGATTCACTATCTCCTATATGATTGTCTAGGGTATGAATGAGAATCGTTAACTTATTCCATCTTTATTTAAGAGTGCAATTTTAGTTCTTTAGTGAAATGAACTAAAATTAATAGATTAAATCTAAGTGAATCATTTATTGATTGTGATTGGGTTATATCTATTGAAGCTTAAATTTAGATAGGCCAGCCAAGATCCCCAATCCGTACGGACTTGCATGAATCACTTGATATATTCTACCGGACTATTTGTGGGTCCATTTAGAATTGTATTTAATATATTAAGAATATAATTTGCACATTATTTATCTAATGAGCTGTTTAATTATATTAATATATTAATGAAAGACATGTGGGCTTGTTTCTTTTAGTAAGAATGGGTCTAGTTCACATATGGGCTTTTTATTAAAATCCAAATGGATTAAATAAAATATGAAAACAATATGTAGGCCCAAGTTTTAGTCATGGGCGGCAATGGCTATTTTTTAGCCCATTATATTGTTTTATTTTATTATTTAATTAAATGGAAATTAATTAATATGTTAATTAATTATTTAATTAAAAATCAAATCTTTTTCTGATTAGGAAATATGTTTCCCAGTAGTATACTACTATTAGTATTATATTAAATATAAAAGACTTTATTTGTTTAGTCAAATTAGAAAGTCTTTTATATAGTCACAAATACACTAAATAGTTGGATTAGGGTATGAATTCTAAGAAGTCTTTTGTGGAAACACAAGTCCTATTTGGAAAAGGACTTTGGTGATCACCTTGTTAGACAAGGTAAGAATTCGGCCACCCTAAATAAACTAGGGCAAAAATTCGGTCCCTATATATGACTAGGGATGATTTTCGGCCAGACCTAGTTTTTTCCTAGAAGAATTAATTTTCTTTTGCAAAAGTGGAAAATTAAAAATCCTACTCTTAGAATAGTGAGAATTTCGGCCAAGAGGGTTTTGTGAGAAAAGATTTGTTCTAATTTCGATAGTGCACTAGTGATCTTAACATCAAGAGCTCTTGTGCACAATTTCGAATTAGGTTCACGCGAATTTCAATCTTACGATTTTGAATTCAAAAGTGATCGGAACATTTGTAAATGCCTCACTTTTTAATTGGCTAATTTCGGTGACAAAATCACAATAGGGTTTAATCTTGTAAGGGTAGTTTAGAATTGAAGAAATTATACTCAAATGCTTAAGGACCTCATTGTGGATTTCAAGAGCTTCATGGAAGGTAGCTACTTGATATTGACTTCTTTATTTGAAGAGATTTAGATTGCACACACTCACTTTAAATGGTTGCATATGTGTGCTTTGCCTTTGTGTGTATTTTCTTCACATGTCACATTTCACTTGCACATTGTACACATAGGTCGCCATTTATGTAGGTCGCCATTTGTTTTGTCGCCATGGCGACAGAATGATTTTTTACTTGAAAAATCAATCAGGTGTGAGGTCGCCATGAAAGGTCGCCATGAGACAAATGGCGACATAGAAGGTTTTTTTTGTGTTGCGTCAGAGGTCGCCATTTGCAAATGGCGACCGTAAACTGCGACCTAGAAGAAAAGCTGAGGTCGCCATTTGGTCGCCATTTGACAAATGGCGACCTTTGATGTTTGTCCATAAAACGATATCATTTTGATTGCATCTCTTTATATATGTTGCCTTGTCTTCTAAAACCATTTGTAGAGCAAAAATTACATCTTTTGAGAGCTTCTAAGTTGCTTTTAAGCTAAGGTATCAAGAACACTCTTTTATCACTCCAAACATCAAAACCCATCATTCTTGTATGCTCCATTCATCATCTAGCATGTTCTAGTTTGATTCTCATAGGGTTTTTATACTTGCTCACATGACTTGTAGTTAGAACATCTTTGCATCTCTTCACATGTTTCTTTCTCTACAAGATTGCTCTTTTATTACTTGACTAGTTTCAAGATTGCTCTTTTATGACTTGAATTAGTTTCAAGATTGTGTTATTGTGTTTTGTGAGTTGTATTGTGGTAGATATTTCATATAGGACTTTGTTTGTCTATTTTGTTATGTTATATGCATACCACTTAGTAAAATGATATTTAGGAATGTCTAACATGTTCATCCTTGCCTAGATAAGCTAAAATGTCTAACCTTGCATTTTGAGCATCTTGAATATTGCACATATTCACACTAGGTTGTTTTATCTCTTCAATTAGAGTCAAGTCTAGTATTTACCTTTTGGTAGTTTGCAATCATGAACTAGATTCACTTCTAAAGGCCTGTGGGTAGCAAAGACGGATTAGTAATCTTAGGTGTGATGCGGTCAACCTAGATTATAATCGTATTTGCAAGTAGTGGATTGAGGTTCTAGTGTGTCGCACAAAACAGCCCGTGGTTTTTCCCCGTGTGGGTTTCCACGTAAAAATCATGTGTTATTTACTTTCCGCATTCTCTACACTTGATTTTATTTGTTGACTAGTTGGAGTTGTGTTTGTAATCTTGATTAATCCCGAAAATTGGTAAAAAGGGATTAAAATCTATTCACCCCCCCCCCCCCCCTTCAGATTATATTAGGACTCGTTAATATTTATTTTCAACATTCTTAGCAACCTTTTGGAGTTTGTAGTGACTAACAGAATCAGAAAATTTTTGTTGTCCATTCTCAGGTTCACAATTCAAAAGAAGGGAGACCACACTCATAGGTGATTCACGTTCGTGATCGGGTTTGGAAGATCTTGTGGATTACCATCGACGTTAGTCAATCGGATCACGTGACAAAGGTATTTTATCTTTTCGTATGTATGTTTAATTAATTAAAGGGTTAAGGTTCAAAATACGGAAAAAATTTAAACTATACTAAACTCTTTTTAGTCTCGCTTCCGCTGCGTGCATGTATTTTTCCCTACAGATACCATATTTGTTAAGTAATTTATGGAATTGGTGGAGAAGGTTTTTATGAGAATGCTCATCTGGAGAGAACAAGGGATATCATCAATGTAGAGCAGAGCTGAATGTAAGATATGATAAAAGATTCTAGTGATGGCTTTTTGAAACGATAAAGGAGCTATTTTCAAGCCAAAAGGCAGGAGTGTCCATTGGTATTGTGTATTTGGAAGATAGAACGCTGTTTTATATCTTTCATTAAGATAGATTCCAATTTGCTAAAATGCTCCTTTGAGGTCAAACTTGGAGAAGATGGATGCTCCAAGGAGTTGAGTAAACAGTGTATTAGTTCTGGGGACTGGAAACTTGTCATCTCTGAGGAAATGATTCAGAGGCTTGTAGTCAATGACTAGTCTTTTCTTTCCTCTGAGTTGTTCTGAACGGTTTTCAACATAAAAAGCTTGGCATGCCCATGGAGAAGAAGTAGGTTCTAGTAAGCCTTGACGAAACAATTCATCGCTTTCTTCATTGGCCATTTTGAGATCTGAGGGCGTCATGCCTGAATGAGAAGCCTTTGTGGGGTTGACATCTTCATTAAGCTTAAAAGGTAGCTTAATAAAGAAATCTGGGTTTGTCCACAAGGGTGTGGGGGGCTTGAAGTTAGCATGGTTGTTAGCACAGAGTTGTAGAAGCTTTTGCTGAATCTGTTGGAATGTGGGCTGTATTTCAGTTAATTGGAAAATTTTGGGAGTGGTAGAGAAAAGTTTGAAATCTCTCTTGTATCTTATTCCTTTGGGAAGAATTTTGAGAGACTTGTACTGGCAATAGACATCCTAACCGATTAAGATATCCTTGTCCGGTAAAGGTGTTCCAATTACTCGAACCCAAATGGTATAAGACAGGAAGATCTTGATACCAATCTTATTTTTGAAAATAAGATTAGTAGCAAATACTTTTCCATAAACGGCTCTGAAGTGACGAACATGGAATTTCCAATCATTTGGAGGTAGGGTCTTAGGGTTCATCATGGTGTTATGTGAACCAGTATCAAAGTAGGCAATGGCATCAACTGGATTTGAGTATTTTTCAGATAAGATTTGGATTTGAACATAAGGGCCTGATTGAGAACTAAGTTGTGTAGCCTGATAAGAATTCTGATTGAGTCAGCTTTAGAAGAATCAGAGTATTCTGAGCAGGAAACAGAATCTGAGTCCTGAAGGACAAAAGTAGTACTGTCATCTCCCTTTTCTTGTTCGGAGAAGATGGACTCAATATCTGCATCAGATGGGACTTCAACAGCAATTTGTTTTAGCTGATGAACCAGTTTGGCTACCTTTGCACTTTTGTTGGAACATTTTTTGGCATAATGTCCTGACTTTCCACAGACGAAATATTTCTGTGATTTGTTTCAAGCTCTTTTGGATTTCTTCTTAAAGAATTTGAACTTTTTGGTTTTTTTTTTTTTTTTTTGGATTTGGAGGGATGGAAGTGATGTTTCTTTTTAGGCTTGCATGTACACATTTCTGATGACTTGCTCTTAATTTGAAGTGAAGGTCGTTTACACTGGGTTTCATACTTCTTTCCCTCTTTCAGCATTTTGGAAAAGATTTTCTGAGTTGCACAGAGTTTTTCCAAGGTACCTAGGGTGAACATGTGAATTTCTCCTAGAGTAATATCATGGAAGGCTCTGCCAGAAGAGTCAATTCTTAAAATAAAATGATTGATCTCCACCGTCCGTAACTCCATCTTAGATGGGCCGGTCTACGACGGAGCTTCATCGCAGATGAAGACCCATTCACTGCCTTTGTCTCTGAAACAATATCGATGAATGTTATTACAAGTATCGCAACACGATTAGAGACTCAACATGCAAACTAGGTGATTGTTATTGTTGTGTTTTGGATATTTCGCCTGCAAAAATTATTAGCTCAAGAAGGGAATATCACACAGCTTCAATGTGATTTTTAACATATTGAAGATGGATTTTTATTGATGAATGTGTGTTTCAGTGTTTGGATTTGATTTTTATTTTCTTTTTTTCCAGATTATTTTGGTTTTTTTCTTGGAATTGATTGGAGAAGAATATATAATTGTCGGATGAGATTTGTGAATTTTGTTTTTAAGATTGATTTGTGATTTTTTTTTTTTTTGTGTAATTTAATTTAATTTTTTTTTTTTTTGAAAGCATTGTGGAATTTAATTGGATCTCTATTCTCCATCAATTTTTTCTTCTAATTTTCAGTTCATCTCCACCATTAGCCATCACCATCCATTTTTATATGGACGAAGGAGAGCCATTTAAAAAATTGTTTTTATTTTGTTTTTGAATGCTATATTATTTTATTGTTTATATATTACAAAAAAACAACATTGCCCCTTGTCTATGACAGACAAACGGTGGTCAACCGTGAGGCAACAGGGTCAAGGGTGTGTGTGTCATTATGATTTTTCTGTGGGTTTCTATGTTATTATGTATATAACCAGGGTAAGTTTGTGTAATTCCCCCTTTCTTTTTTAAGGAAAAAAACATTATATATAAAAATTAAATAAATTTATATTCCAAACTAAGAGCCTATTTGGTTGAGCTTTTGAAAAACCTCTATCGATAAAAAAATATACTTGCAATAGATCTATTAGAAATAGAGTTTATTTATTTATTTTTTTTAAATATAATTTTTTTGGTTGATAGATTTTTTTTTTTTTTTAAATGTCTATTTGAAAAAGCACTTCCTCATGAGCTTTTGTACAGTAGAGGTTTAAACTCTACTAGCCTCTACTCAGTTTAAAATAGACAATCTTAAAAGCTCAATCAAACAACTCTAAAAATCTCAAATAGACGTTTGTAGACCTTTTAATGTAGTAGAAAACTCAATCAAACAAGCCCTAATAATAATTATTGATAATCAATTATCCTTCAATCATTAATAGAATTAAATTTTGTCATAAAAAATAATTAAATTTTATGTAAATAAATAAATAAAAGATTTAAATTTTGATTTCGAATTCAGAAGTTTAATATGTGACTTTAACTTAAGAGTTTATATAAATTAAACATTGATTTCATTTCATTTTATTATTATTTGATTTATATTTATTAAAAAAAGATTAATAAGTCTATAGTATAACCAATTAAATGATATAATTTAATTGCATATATATATATAAATATATTTATGAAATTGGACTGACCTAAGGGGAAAAAATATCACAAGCGATTATATGCTGAAAAACCTATAGGCAATAACCAAAAAAATATAAATAAAGGAAAAATGTAACAAAAGTAATCACGAAACAGCACAAGACAGAGGACGCAGCCCCAAAAAACCTAGAGACACGCATGCCAAACAAGAAAAACAAATCTAGGAAAACTTGAAAGATTCTTGACCCATACAGTCATTACCAACCAACAAATAATAGAATGAATGAGTGGAGGACCACTAGGAATCAGAGGTATACCCAGGGCGTGCTTAGATAGAGCATCCGCCACCTGATTACCTTCCCTGAAAATATGAGAAACCTGGAATTCCATATGTGAGATCTGATAAATGCAACGTTGCCAAGCTTGATGACACGTTAGGTAACCTGATCAAACCTATTAGAAAGAAGCTGAACCACATAAAAAGAGTCACTCTCGAGCCAGATCCTCTGCCATCCCAACTTACACGCATAATTGACAGCAAAGGAAGCTGCAAGGAGCTTAGCCTCAAAAGCAAAAACTTGACCAAGAGGAACCGCAAAACAAGCCTTAACAAAATATCTACAAGTCCGAAAAACACCCATACAACCCCCCACACCTGGTGAACCCAAAGAAACACCATCTGTATTAACCTTAATCCACCCTGAAGTCGGGGGCGACCAGACCACACTCCTGATAACGGAGCCTTACCAAGACCACCTCACATAAATTAGAAATATTACTTCCTCCAAACTAATGCGATGCAAAATGATTTTTATGTATTTGACCTTGTGTACCAAATTTAACTAACCGTAGAACTTTCCCTTTGATAACACGTACAAATTTAATGCTAATTTCTTCTGTTGTCTTTCTATATTGTAAGCTATGCAATAATTCTATTAATTAAGTCAACTTACCATAAAATCAAATTAATAAATTTTACGGATTTCATACTGTAAAGATTAAGAACAAATGCAGAAATGAAAAAGATGGAAAAGTGTTTGTAGAAAAGCTTAACAGAAACTCTTTAATGGAGTCTGCAGAGGACTCAACTTTTTACAATCTTTTCTCACATACAAACCTCATGAGCACTCAGTGTATATATATCAATACAAGAAAGCTTCTGGAAACTTTGTAATAGAATTCCTATAAATAAGGTAAGCCTATCAAATTGCCATGTCATCTAAGGTAGTTAGAATCTGACTTGTTTTGGTATCCAAATTCTGTTAGACTTTGGATTACCTTTAGCCATTTGATTTTGCTTGATTGAGCCTATCTGAATGGCTGAGATCAACTCTTGAGTTTGATGCTTTGAGCGGAAGTGTGGTTGATCAGAGGAACTCCTGAGTGACAAAGGATCATTGATTTCCTGTTGATTCAGCCTTGTATTATATGCTACCAAGGCTATACTCTTCACATCCCCCCTCAAATTGGACTGGGGATTATTGTACAAGCTCAATTTGGAACAAAGAATATCAAATCTAGCAATAGGCAAGGCTTTGGTGAGTATATCAGCTTTTTGAAGGTCTGTAGGAACATATTGAACAGATAGCAGACCAGATGCTATCTTCTCACGAACAAAGTGAATATCAATCTCTACATGCTTCGTACGTAAGTGAAATACTGGATTTTTCGCAAGTACTGCAGCTCTAGTATTGTCACAGAAATGCCTGTGATTGCAATACCTAACTCAACAAACAATGATTGTAACCACAGAACCTCAGTTGTAGCCTGAGACAATGCTCTATATTCAGCCTCAGCATTTGACTTAGCAACAACTTTTTGCTTTCTAGAGAACCAAGTTATCAGATTACTACCAAGATAAACACAACATCCACTTGTAGACCTCTTGTCATCGACACAAGAAGCCTAGTCTGCATCTGCAAATGCCTCAACAAAAATATCTTGTGTAGGCTTGAAATGAAGACCAAGAAAGGAAGTGCCTTTGAGATATCTCAACACCTTCTTACAAGCTTGCCAATGCTGATCTGTATGAGCAACAAGAAACTGACTTAATTTGTTTACAGCAAATGAGATGTCAGGTCTGGTGTATGTGACATATTGGAGAGCTCCAATAATGCTTCTGTACATGGTAGGATCAGCAAAAGGGGCTCCAGATTTCAGGGACAACTTCAAACTAGAACAAAGAGGAGTTGAGCTGGGTTTCGAATTCATCAGCGATGTCTTGGTTAGGAGATGATGGATATATTTCGTTTGAGACAAGTAGAGTCCAGTGGAGTCACGAAATGCCTCAAAACCAAGAAAATAAGCAACCTATCCCAAATCCTTTAAGGCAAACCGTGAATGCAAAGCTAAGATGGTGGACTTGATGAGAGAATTGTTGTTACCTGTTACAAGAATATCATCTACATAGATGAGCAGAAAAACAACATTTGGTCTAACCTTTTTTATAAACAAGGAAATATCGGATGCAGAGGACTTGAAACCCCACTCGGTTAGTGCTCATTTGAGCTTGTGAAACCAGGCTCGCGGAGCCTGCTTAAGGCCATACAAAGCCTTTTGAATTTTGCAAACAAGTTGAGGCTTTGAGCTGTTAATGAAGCCAGCCAGTTGCTCCATGTAAACCACCTCTTAAAGATCTCCATTAAGAAACGCATTATTAACGTCCACCTGCTGTATTGGCCAACCAAAACTGACTGCAAGCGAAAATATAACACGAATTGTAGATGTTTTTATGACTGGACTGAAGGTATCCGAGAAGTCCACACCAGGGGTTTGATGGAAACCCTTAGCAACCAGCCTAGCTTTGTACTTTAACACAGATCCATCAGCCTTATACTTTGTCCGGAAGACCCATTTATGGCCTACAATGTTCATACCATTAGTAGGTGGCACCAACACCTAAGTGTTATTGTTCAATAAGGCATTATACTCATTTATCATCGCCTGCTTCCATTTCGGATCAGCAAGGGCAGCTTTCACACTAGTTGGTTCCATTGAAGATGGTGGACAAGGAGCCTTACAAAGAGCAGAATAGACTTTAGATTTCAAGGAGCCAGTCTTGTATCTTGTAGTCATGGCAAGAGTGGAGCAAGAAGCATGTCTAGAGCTGATGGGATTGACTGTGTTTGCAGGAACATCACCACCTGAAACTAACGAACCTGCTGGAGGAATATTCATAACTGGCAAGGATGACACTGATTTGGGTGTTAGATGTGTTTGAATTGAAGATAGACATGGATTAGGTGTAGACACATTTTGAGACGAGTTGGACACCAGAGCAGAATTAGAAAACAAATGTAAATAAGGGAACTCAAGCTCATGAAACAATACATTTCTTGAGATGTAAATTTTCCTAAATGGATTGAGGCACTTGTAACCTATGAAAACACACTTAACATAATGGAAATCAAATTTTTGCTTATGATAAGGTCTAGTATATGGAAAACATGCACACCCAAATGCTTTGAAGAAAGAGTAATTTGGTTTCCTTTTAAACAAGAGCTCAAAAGGTGACTTTCCATGTAAAACAACTGATGGAAGATTATTAATTAGCATGACAGCAGAAGTGAAAGCATCAGACCAGAATTTTAGAGGGAGTTTGGCATGAGCTAAGAGTGTGAGACTGGTTTCTACGATATGCCTGTGTTTTCGTTCAGGCACACCATTTTGTTGGTGGGTATAGGCACACGAAAAATGTTGAACAATACCAAATTGTTTGAGACTTGATGAGAATGACTGGTACTCCATACCCATGTCAATTTGGAGGGCTCGTATTCTAGTCTTAAACTACAGCTCTACTTGCTTTTTGAAGCTCAGAAAAACTGATAATGCTTCAGACTTTAATACAATAGGATACAACCATGTGAACCTAGTATAGTCATCAACAAATGAAATGTAATATCTATGACCAGTAGTAGACACCATAGGTGAAGGCCCCCAAATATCTGAGTACACAAGAGCTAGAGGAGACTTAGACTGTATAGACAGCCTTTTGAAAGGTAATTGGTGCATTTTACCAAGTTTACAGGAGTCACACCAATTAAAAGACAGCCCATTGCAAGATATATTCATCTTTTGAAGAACTTGTTTCAGAACTTGATCACAAGGATGACCAAGCTTAGCATGCCACAACGCAACACTACTTATATGAGTTACAGCAGAATTTTGTGCAATGTCAGTAGCTACAACAGTATTTACACAAGGGAATGACATAGCACGAGATGATGATGACTCTATACAAGTTTTAGTCTCATCACTTGTC
Organism: Acer campestre; assembly: GCA_954870605.1. Classification (NCBI taxonomy): domain Eukaryota; kingdom Viridiplantae; phylum Streptophyta; class Magnoliopsida; order Sapindales; family Sapindaceae; genus Acer; species Acer campestre. The sequence continues at coordinate 32,340,928 of OX940811.1, read as the reverse complement.
TACTTTTTATTACAAAATTGAACTGAAAAATTTGAAATGTAGACTTTAGCACTATCTGAACTACTACCAGCCTGCTTAGGATCTGATTTCAGCTGATCTGATTTCAGCTCAAGCTGATACAAACCATCTCTAAGTGTACCTCGGAGTAGAGTTCTCTTGGAAACCTTGTCCTTAATGAGACAATAACCATCACAAAATTCAGCCAGAGCATTATTGTCATGAGTAAATTTAGAGATGCTGAGCAGATTTTTAGCTATATGTGGAACATGCAGAACATTGTTTAGATATAGCACACTAGCAGGTTTAGTATGAGACACAATAGTAGCATGACCAATGTTAGCTATTTTCAATTGTACTCCACTACCAATAGCAAGCATTTCACTACCATTATAAGAAGAATAAGTGTGAAATTTACCAAGATCAGCTGTGACGTGGCTAGAAGCTCCACTGTCTGCATACCACATTGGATCAACTACTGATTCTGGCGAAGCAATAAATGCTGAAGTGTGATTGTAGTTGGCCTATAAATTGGTATTAGCCTGTGAGTTGGGATTTTGAGCAGCAAAGTGACCTTGGGCATGACTGTCATGCGAATTTGTCCCTTGACTGTTGTTATTGTTATTGTTGGCATTCTAAGCACCTGAATTGTTGTTAGAGTTGCTGAAATTTTGACTTTGGTAATTCCTGTCAAACCTATTATAACATCGAGTAGCTATATGATGCGGTCGTTTTGCGCAACAAAATAATGTTTTAAATGTGTTCGTTTAGAAAACCGATTTTTCACCACTTAGATATTAAATTAGTAAAGTGGCAAGTAGGATTCGTTCCACAGGGAATTAGAGTAATTAGTTGAATTAATTAACAATTCTTAAAATACAAAATAAAGTAAATCATGGTAGTTTTAATGGTGTATGGTTTAAGAAACCATCAAACACACATGGAAAAATAAAAGCAATAAAATGTAAAGAGAATATGAATAGATAGGAATCCAATAACAACAACCTAGATAAGAAAATGGATTAAACAATTAATTAGAAGTCTAGGGAAATGATAGAGTAGCTAATGGACCTTGAGCAATTCATCAATGGCTTCATTAATGCACTATTCACACAATTAAGGACCGATCTCATTTAAAAGTGTTGTTTAGACTGTCACTACGAACCATAAACAACTTCCCACCACAATGCCTAACCGATTAAGGAGAGGGGGTCACGGCGGGATCGGTTAGTGACGATCGAATGGCCTAGGCAATTGTGGTAGGCCTACCCTCCAAAAGCCTATCATATTCACTATGTGCTATAATCAATCAAGTGTGTCAATAACTTAATCAATTTTATCACAAATTATCCTACAACATATTGTAATCAATAAGTGTGTCAATACTCATATAATCACATAAGTGCAAGATCTAATTAAAAAGTGAATAAAACTATAATTGAATAAACATAATATTCAAAGCCTTAATAAATACTCGTAGTCCAAAAGTGTCTCAAATCATCCCCCAAGAAAGGGGGTTTAATTACACATAATCACAAACAAAGAAAGGAAGTAAAATGGAGAGAAATCACCCTTGGGTCTCTCTTGTAAACTTGATCCTTCCTTGAGCTTCCTTGCTTGAGTCTTGTGCAAAGATTGGGTGTTGAGGAGGTGTCTAGATAGGTGGAGTCAAATGGAAAGTGACAAAGGAAATGGATGGAGAAGATGGAAAGAGAGGAATGATTTATGTGGAGTAATCTAGGTGTTTATTGGAGAGGAGAATGGAGGGATTAGGAATGTTGGAGAAAGGAGGTTTCTTGATGAATAAGAGTTGTCAAGAGTTAGCATAAAATGGTGTATTTATATGTTAGAAAAGCTAGGGTATGAAATGGGCATGAAAGGACAAGAATACCCCTAAAAAATGGCTTGAAAAACGTCCATTTTGCTGCTTCTAGAAAGTGGAGGTCGCCATGGCGACAGAGAGTGCGCAACAGCTACAAAAATGGGCATAACTTTCTGTAGAAAACTTTGAATTGCAGTCCGTAAAAACCGCTGGAAAGTAGACTTCTGGGGCTTTCCGAAAATATGTAATCCGAAATGTGGTTCGATCTGAAGAGAGAGATATGCATATTTGAAGATAAATGATCTGCACACGCTTTTTACAATTTCAGCCCCTTTTGCCACCAATATTACTCCAATGCCTCTGAACTTTATAAATACCTGAAAACACTTAATTCACACCATTAAATCATGGGATATTGCCCGAGAATCAAGCAAAAAGAGAAGGAAGTGAGGGCCAAAATCATATCAATTTTGGTTCGATCAAATACCCCCAAACCTATCTTTTGCTCATCCTCGAGCAAAACAAACAATAAGCACCAATTGACATGTGTTTAATCATAAAAAAAAAATCATTAAAGCACCAACTCTTTGTGAATGACTCAAAAGTCAATATTCGACTTGCAAAACCAATAAGTGAAGAGATTAAACTAACGTTGTGCTCATTAGGAAATAATGCATGTAAGAGATGTTAAATAAAGATTAAAGACATGCCACTCTAAGTAAACATTGCACGCAACACGATTCCACATTCAAGATGCTTAAGTTTCAAAACTAAAGTGCTATTAGGAAAAGAATGTAATTCGTCTCGACATCTAATCCTCACCGGATTCTCTCATTTTCACACAGATTCCTAGGCTTCACTCACAATCCATATGCAATATGAGTTTATGTTCAAGATATCAAATTTAATTGCACATGATTATTTAAAAACACAATTTCTCAAAATTTGTCTCATGAACGGAATTGAAAACCATGAACCGGAAAGAACATGCATCAACCAAAATTTCCAAAGTGGAAATCCCTAAAGATCAAATAGGTCTTTCATTTGGTTGTAATGGGGTCAAATGTGAATGATGAGTCAATAAATGGGAAGAATTGATAGCAATCACCCAATGGTCACACTAAGGCATACATTCTAAATTAAGCACAACTTGCTCATTACAACCTTGCTTATTCCACAATTTGGCGTCCAAGCTTACAATTAACTTTGTGCATTTTTCAACTCTTAATTTTTGTTGAGTAGCTCATTTGATTTCACAAAATTGATCTAGGCACTTAGTGCCTCATTCATTTTTTTTTCTTTTTCTTTTTCTATGCTTTTCTTTTCTTTCTTTGCTTGTCTTTTTCTTTTTCTTTTCAAGCATTGCATTTCATCTTTTTCATGTGTTTGCACATACATATTTGCCTAGGTACACGCCTTACATTTTAATACACCTTAAAGCTTACATTCAACCCCTAAGCCTTAGCAAACCATTTGGTAAAAGGTAAGTCTAGTGTTTAGGCTATATGGTTTATGTTGATGTGGTTCATGAATGAAAAGCTTAATTGTGTTTGGCTTCAAATGGGCTATGGAGCACACACAGTAGAGGGATAGGAAGTATTCAGGCCAATTTGGTGGTTTTCACATGCATTGCCTAAAATCATTTCTAAAGATTTGTCCACAAAGTCAATCAAGGCATCTACAAGCAGTCCATATGTTCTATGGCAAACAACATTTAAGTGGGAATGAGACATTTTAAATATGCATAATATGTGTGTTTGAATGAGTGTTTAAAGAGTAACAACTTTCCCTCAAAAATATGCTTTTTAAGGCCTTGTTTGTGAACCTCACGGGAAGTCTCCACTATTAATTCCTAACCTTCAAGCACAATTGAATATTCACTCAACATCAAGAGAAAAGAACTAGCGCGCTTTGAGCAATGCAACCCTAAATGGCATGAAGTTAATCTAAACTAAGAAAGGCAAAGATACACAATTCCTTACTTGCACACACAAAGGCACAATCTCAACAAGCAAAATATGCTCAAACATGGCATTATCACAAGATTTTTGAAATTTTTGAAAAATTTAGGCTCAAAATGTCTTTGCACATAATTGCAAACAAGAGATGATGTGCACACACCCCCAAACCTAAATTAGACATTGTCCTCAATGTCTTTGGGGCATATAAACCAATAAACGCGGCGCAACACACATCCATAATTAAAGAGTTTCAAAAACACATTTTAATGTCCATTTAAAATTTATCCCAAAAATTGAATCAAGTGTTGCATTCATTAACATCCTATATATTCATCATCAACTCAAGAGATATGGCAATGTAAGTTCATCAAGAGTCACATCACAATCCATGTGGACAAAATATGTTATCATTCAAGCCTAAATCCACTATCAAAAACAATCCACACCCTTATTCTAAACAAGAAACTAAAAAGCAAGAAAAAAAAATTTAAAAAAAAAAGAGAAAGAAATTGTACCTAGGTGGGGTGCCTCCCACCTTCGGCACTCCAAACTCCAAAATGTTGCTTTTCTTAGGATAAGGCTCTCGCCCTTTTTATGAGCACTCTTGGCTTGCTTGTCCCTCCAAGACTCACAAGTTGTCTTTGTTTCATCCCAAGAGATAAAGAAACCTTGCCTCAACACACAAGCAACACAACACACTTCCTCAAGAAGCAATAGAAAATCTACACAAGCACTAAGCACATTAGAAAGTTCCGGCAAATAAATATATACTCAATACATGCAATTGCCAACAAGAGTTTGGAGCACATTTATTACTCTAAAAGAAACAAACTTAACCAACAAAAAACACAATGCGAAAGAACATCTATATATGGAGGACAAAATTCCAAAAAAACTGGTGACTTTCAAATTCAACCAATATCCGCTCTTCAGTGCATATTTTCAAAAATACTCAATAAAACCTTCTCCAATTTTGGAACAGGAAAATAGACATGTAAATGCACACTTTTCATTTAGAAAATATTTCAAAATTCAAATTAGAAAAGTGTGGAAACGGACTTCAAAAATGGTTCACGTGCACCATGACCTTTGGTCGAAGAAACGTTCATAACTTTTGAACCCCCACCCAGAATTTTATGTTCTTTATACCGTTGGAACCGTATCGAAAAATTGAAGAATACAAAGTGGGTAAAATAATTTATTTCCTCACTAAGAAGTACAGTTTAAATGAAACATTTGGCCTTAGAATTTCAAAACAGAGAGCTTTTGCAAAGGTCAAAGAAAAACTTGAAAAAAATAAAATAAAAAATGACTCAAATAATGAATCCACACCCCCAAACCTAATCTAAACATTGTCTTCAATCTATATATGACATTGAGATGCATGGACAATGAATAAACGAAGCATGGAAGGCAAGAACTCAAAACACAAACAACTTAAATACCCTAGGCACTAAACACAATACAAACAAATCACACCCTTATTCTAAACACAAATGTAAAAAATAAAAAGAAAAATAAAATGAATAAAGAAAGAAATTATACCTAGGTGGGGTGCCTCCCACCAAGCGCTTGGTTTTACGTCCCCGCTAGACGTGTTACTTGAATCGGTCAACCGAATTCCAAGGTTTCGAATATGCACCTATATGCGATTAGGTCTTGGAAGTATTTGTCGCTCGCCGGCGTTTTCCTAATCACATAAAGCAAAAGCAAGTAAATGTTCACTTGAAAAAGTGGCTTGATAAGTTTAGGAAACAACCTATACAAAATGCTTTTGTGTAGGCGGCATGGAAAAGTAGTGGGAGGGACATAAGGCTTTGGTTCCTTCATTTCATCATTTGTCTCCTCTTCTCCTACTTCTTCACCTTCAAAACTAGAAGACTCCTTAGCACAATTATGAAAATAATTGTGCTCTACATTCTAACCCTTCCAATGGATGGTGGTAGCTTCTTCTAGCATAGGTGGATTTGGGAACTCTTGGCTCTCTTGCGCTTGCGTGGCTTCCATGATAGCTCCAAGGTGCACTTCTAATCTTCTCAACGAAGCTTCTAATCATGTAAACCTAAGTGCACTTGCCTCCAAACATTCATTCAAAGTATGCTCGTATGTCATTTGTGATGTTCAGATGGCCTCTAGCGTTTCTTCCTCGGGAATCCCATCCTTTGGCCCCATATTGGAAGAATTTGAGTCATGAGCTCTTTCTTCCTTCGAGTGCCTTGAGGCAAATAACTCCATGTCCCGGTTGAATATGTCCAATTGCAAGTCAAAAGGATCCATTGTTCCTGAAAAGAAAAATAGAAGAAAAATAAAAGAAAAATGAAAACAAGACTATAAAATCTAAAAATAACGAAAATGACAAATAACTAAAAAAAAATCTAACTATAAAAAAAATGAATAACAAAAGAAATATGAAAAATCTAAACTATAAAGAAAAGCTAAGTAATTCAACAATCGATTTAATTCCCCGGCAGCGGCGCCAATTTTGATGCGGTCGTTTTGTGCAACAAAATAATGTTTTAAATGTGTTCGTTTAGAAAACCGATTTCTCACCACTTAGATATTAAATTAGTAAAGTGGCAAGCAGGATTCATTCCACAGGGAATTAGAGTAATTAGTTGAATTAATTAACAATTCCTAAAATACAAAATAAAGTAAATCATGGTAGTTTGAATGGTGTATGGTTTAAGAAACCATCAAACATACATGGAAAAATAAAAGCAATAAAATGTAAAGAGAATATGAATAGATATGAATCCAATAACAATAACCTAGATAAGAAAATGGATTAAACAATTAATTAGAAGTCTAGGGAAATGATAGAGTAGCTAATGAACTTTGAGCAATTCATCAATGGCTTCATTAATGCACTATTCACACAATCAAGGACCGATCTCATTCAAAAGTGTTGTTTAGACCGTCACTACGAACCCTAAATAACTTCCCACCGCAATGCCTAACCGATTAAGGAGAGGGGGTCATGGCGGGATCGGTTAGTGAAGATCGAATGGCCTAGGCAATTGTGGTAGGCCTACCCTCCAAAAGCCTATCCTATTCACTATGTGCTATAATCAATCAAGTGTGTCAATAACTTAATCAATTTTATCACAAATTATCCTACAACATATTGTAATCAATAAGTGTGTCAATACTCATATAATCACATAAGTGCAAGATCTAATTAAAAAGTGAATAAAACTATAATTGAACAAACATAATGTTCAAAGCCTTAATAAATACTCATAGTCCAAAAGTGTCTCAAATCATCCCCCAAGAAAGGGGGTCTAATTACACATAATCACAAACAAAGAAAGGAAGTAAAATTGAGAGAAATCACCCTTGGGTCTCTCTTGTAAGCTTGATCCTTCCTTGAGCTTTCTTGCTTGAGTCTTGTGCAAAGATTAGGTGTTGAGGAGGTGTCTAGATAGGTGGAGTCAAATGGAAAGTGACGAAGGAAATGGGTGGAGAAGATGGAAAGAGAGGACTGATTTATGTGGAGTAATCTAGGTGTTTATTGGAGAGGAGAATGGAGGGATTAGGAATGGTAGAGAAAGGAGGTTTCTTGATGAACAAGAGTTGTCAAGAGTTATCATAAAATGGTGTATTTATATGTTAGAAAAGCTAGGGTATGAAATGGGCATGAAAGGACAAGAATACCCCTCAAAAATGGCTTGAAAACCGTCCATTTTGCTACTTCTAGAAAGTGGAGGTCGCCATGGCGCGCCATAAGGTCGCCATGGCGACAGGGAGTGCGCAGTAGCTACGAAAACGAGCATAACTTTCTGTAGAAAACTCGGAATCGTAATCCGTAAAAACCACTCGAAAGTAGAGTTTTGGAGCTTTTCGAATATATGTAATCCGAAATGTGGTTCAATCTGAAGAGAGAGATATGCATATTTGAAGATGAATGATCTGCACACGCTTTTTACAATTTCAGCCCCTTTTGCCACCAATATTACTCCGATGCCTCTAAACTTTATAAATACCTGAAAATACTTAATTCACACCATTAAATCATGGGATATTTCCCGAGAATCAAGCAAAAAGAGAAGGAAGTGAGGGTCAAAATCATACCAATTTTGGTTCGATCACCATGTGATCTACACGACCACAAATCTGGCAGGAAGGCTTGTTATTATTGTTCCAATTGCCTCTGCCTCTTCTTCCCCTATTTCCTCTATCTCGAGTTCCAAAGTTATTGCCACTCCTATTATTGCCTCTTCCTCTATTGTAACTAGAGTTATTGTTGTTTGCCACAAAGTTTGCAGAGGGACTTACTTCAATTTGTGTGGCTTAGTTCAAATGCTCAATCCTTTGTTCATGGATCATCAGCATGTATTGAGCTTCATGTAGAGAAATTGTAGCTTGATGTGAGGTAATGAGGACCACAACAGCATCGAACTCATGGCCTACACCATTCACTACACTTAGTAACAAATCACGATCTGAAACCGAATCCCCAGTAGATTTGAGATTGTCACATATGTTCTTGACTTTGAGCATAAAATCTGAGATTGTGCTTGCTCCTTTCTTCATGCTTCCAAGTTGCTGCCTCAACTGCAAGATTTTGGCCATTGATTGTTGAGCAAACAACCTCTCTAGAGTACGCCATGCTTCTAAAGAAGAGACACAATCTGTGACTTGACCTATCAGATTTTCACTTACAGTTAACAGAAGCCAACTCAACAAGTATTGATCAAGTCTTCTCCAGGCAAGAAAATCACGATTGATCTCTGTTTCTTGTTCACTGTTGCTTGTCGCTAGAAACTTATTAGGACACAGAAGATTTCCATTGATGAAATCTTCCAGCTCAAATGCTCTTATTGCAGGCAGAACAAGTGATTTCCAGTAGACATAGTTGTCTCTGTTTAGCTTTATAGGGAGATTATAGTTGAGAGACTTTGCAATTACTTGTGGTTCGAACACATGCAAGGTTGAAGAAGAAGAGGCTGAGCGAGAAGGACTCATAGCTTTGATTTGAAGATCAAAGTAAGCTCTGATACCATGTAAAGATTAAGAACAAATGCAGAAATGAAAAAGATGGAAAGGTGTTTGTAGAAAAGCTTAACAGAAACTCTTTAATGGAGTCTGTAGAGGACTCAACTTTTTACAATCTTTTCTCACATACAAACCTCGTGAGCACTTAGTGTATATATATCAATACAAGAAAGCTTCTGGAAACTTTGTAACAAAATTCCTATAAATAAGGTAAGCCTATCAAATTGCCATGTCAGCTAAGGTAGTTAGAATCTGACTTGTTTTGGTATCCAAATTCTGTTAGACTTTGGATCACCTTTAGCCGTTTGATTTTGCTTGATTGAGCCTATCTGGATGGCTGAGATCAACTCTTGAGTTTGATGCTTTGAGCAAAAGTCTGGTTGATCAGAGGAACTCCTGAGTGACAGACGATCATTGATTTCCTGTTGATTCAGCCTTGTATTATATGCTACCAAGGCTATACTCTTCACACATACCTTATAAAAACCTCAATTCGTATATTTTTTACAAACAAAATCAGCAATAATATATCAATAAAATACAGCACTCAAATCTAATACCATCATTGTTATGATTATATATATATATATGTATTAATATGATAATGTTATTCAACTAGAGATGACCATCAGACTACATTCATACAAGGCATGAACTAAACCTCCTAAATTATTATATTCTTTTATATATGTCTTATAATATTTATTATTGATCCTTGACTTACTTATTAAGTTATTATAGACTTTAATAAATATATTATAATGAATTGTATTTTTTAATGTTATTTTGTTTAAATTTGGTATCAAAATCCGATATCCAAATGATGTGGTATCACTATAATTCATTCATTTAAATCATACAAATATATACAATTTAAATGAAAGAATCATAATAATATCACATTATTTAGACACCAAATTTCGATAAAGTAGTATGATTGAAAAATATAATATATTTTCTTTTTATTTAGACTTATCGGCACTAAACCCCCTTGAATTATACGTGAATTTACAATGTGCCCCCAAATGTTATTTTTTAGGCGTTAAACCCCCTGAACTCTTATTTTTTTTTGCAACACCCGTATGTAGATGCCCCCTCTCAGGGGCAATAAAACAAGATGGTGAAAAGAAAAGGAAAATTCAGGGGTTTTATGCCTAAAAAAAACATTTAGGGGGCACATTGCAAATTCGTATACAATTTGGGTGGCCAAGCGCCAATTAATCTTTTATTTAAGCTCAAGACTTATTATCTTACTAAATCAATTGGATACAAAGTCAAATTTTGCTTACAACAAATATTAAAACAAAATTAATTTAATACAAGGTTTTTTTTTTTTTTTTTTTCTTTTTACTGTATCTATCTATCCACCTATCTGATCAGATATTTTTTTTTTAAGTTTTTATCATCGGTAAAATTCAAACCACTGACTTAGAAGTTATTTGTCCAAACCCCAAACTCGTCAAAAGTTACGCCTTAATGGAAATATTAACCAATATCTCCAAATTTACAAATCACAGGTTGGCAGCACGTGACATGTGATGTGGGTATAGCAAATTGACGGAGTGGCAATATAAATTTGAATTCATTTATTTTTTCCTCTCTTTATTTCACTCAACAAAACACAAACAAACAAAAAGAAAAAGAAATCAATTTTGTTTTCACCAAACAAACCCTAACGAATCCAATTCAATTCAAACAGACAAACCTAACGAATTCAATTCAAATCAATTCAATTCGAAACAGACAAGACCTCGTGTGTGTGTGTGTGTTGTTTATGGAGAGGGAATCAAATCACTGAGTAGAATCGAAGCGAGACGAGATCTGAGTGCGTGAGTGAGTGAGTAATGGGTGCTGTGGGTATTGAGTATTGATCCTTGACTTACTTATTAAGTTATTGATCCTTGACTTACTTATTAAGTTATTATAGACTTTAATAAATATATTATAATGAATTGTATTTTTTAATGCTACTTTGTTTAAATTTGGTATCAAAATCCGATATCCAAATGATGTGGTATCACTATAATTCATTCATTTAAATCATACAAATATATACAATTTAAATGAAAGAATCATAATAATATCACATCATTTAGACACCAAATTTCGATAAAGTAGTATTATTGAAAAATATAATATATTTTCTTTTTATTTAGACTTATCGGCACTAAACCCCCTTGAATTATACGCGAATTTACAATGTGCCCCCTAAATGTTTTTTTTTAGGCGTTAAACCCCCTGAACTCTTATTTTCTTTGCAACACCCGTATGTAGATGCCCCCTCTCAGGGGCAATAAAACAAGATGGTGAAAAGAAAAGGAAAATTCAGGGGTTTTATGCCTAAAAAAAACATTTAGGGGGCACATTGCAAATTCGTATACAATTTGGGTGGCCAAGCGCCAATTAATCTTTTATTTAAGCTCAAGACTTATTATCTTACTAAATCAATTGGATACAAAGTCAAATTTTGCTTACAACAAATATTAAAACAAAATTAATTTAATACAAGGTTTTTTTTTTTTTTTTTCTTTTTACTGTATCATATATTTTTTTTAAGTTTTTATCATCGGTAAAATTCAAACCACTGACTTAGAAGTTATCGAAACCCCAAACTCGTCAAAAGTTACGCCTCAAGGGAAATATTAACCAATATCTCCAAATTTACAAATCACAGGTTGGCAGCACGTCACATGTGATGTGGGTATAGCAAATTGACGGAGTGGCAATATAAATTTGAATTCATTTTTTTTAGTATATATATTTTATTTTCTTCGTATCCTCTCCATTTATTTTTTCCTCTCTTTATTTCACTCAACAAAAACAAACAAACAAAAAGAAAAAGAAATCAATTTTGTTTTCTCCAGACAAACCCTAACGAATCCAATTCAATTCAAACAGACAAACCTAACGAATTCAATTCAAATCAATTCAATTCGAAACAGACAAGACCTCGTGTGTTTGTGTGTGTGTGTGTGCTGTTTATGGAGAGGGAATCAAATCACTGAGTAGAATCGAAGCGAGACGAGATCTGAGTCTAATGGGTGCTGCGGGCTCCAAACTCGAGAAAGCTCTCGGCGACCAGTTTCCCGAAGGCGAGCGATATTTCGGCCTCGAGAATTTCGGCAACACTTGCTATTGCAACAGCGTTTTGCAGGTCTCCTCTGTCGTTTCGTGATTGATTTCAATTAATTTGTGTTATTCTTCTACTCACAAATTTTCTGATTTGTGCTGATGTTTGTTTTTATTTATTGCTGTTTTTATTTTTGTTTTGACCAATTCTGTTCATTCTCTGGTTGTTTTATGGATGTTTAGTGGTTTAGTTTAGATTTAAGTGTTTGACTTTGTTGTTTTCGCACCACAATACATAAATATATGATTCTTCTAGTATTCTTCGCTGATTGAGAAACAAAAACGATGAAATATGAAAACAATTCCAAGACTTTTGTAATTGTAATAGACATATTATGTTTTCTTAAATATATGCTCAAGCTCCTTTTATTTCTTTATTTTTTTTTCCATTTTTGTAAATTCTGAAGAAAAGTACTCCACAGTAAAATTGGTGGAGTGATGAAAATATTAAGCAAAAAAGAAAAGGGCATGTAATTTACCCGTTTCAAGTAAACTCATTTTGTGATGAAACTTATTATGAGTTGTATTGTATTGTATTGTGTGAGCTATACATACCTAGTTCTACACACATTTTGCATTCACATGCTACATCCTTGATGTATATGCATGCTTGTTGCTTATTTTTAGTTTTACTTCAAAGTATTAGATATTGTTGTCTCTATTGGACTACTTGAAGTTGTATTGAGAATTTTAATGTTCTTAAAAGATACATGGTCAATATATAACTTACAGAATAAAGACGATACACTTTCTTCTATAATTGTTGAAAACTGGTGTTTCAATAAACAATAGTACCCTACCACTGCCTTTTTTAACTTTCCCCTTCCTATGCAGGCACTTTATTTTTGTGTTCCATTCCGTGAACAATTGCTAGATTATTATGCAAATAATAAAAACATTGGTGATGCTGAAGAAAATCTCTTGACATGCTTGGCAGACCTATTTACACAGGTAGAGATCCACCAACTATGATAACATGAGCTACTACTCCATATTGTCACTGTCATCTTTTTCAAGCCCACAAATCATGCCTGTTAAAAATGTATACTTCCCCTTTCATTATAGAGTAAGTTATTTATGCTTAAAATGTTGCTGCGAAATGTTTTTACTTTATACGAACTACCATTTTTATCTTTGGGAATAGAGATTGCTTGCTTATTTGCTTACCTTTTCTTTTCTATTTTTGCTATTACATTGTGGGTGGCACATTTGCTCTAACGGTTTTTATGACACCTTTCGATTCTCATGTCAAGATATATGCAATGACTTCATTTATAACTGTACAAGTATTCAGAACTCCTAATACTCGAATTGTCGATATGATCTATAATCTATTTGAGTTGGTAGGTAACCAATGGAGATTTCTTTTTTGGGTGGTATAAAAACTAACATTATTATTCCCAAATCGACTAATTTTTTTGCAATAAATGATTTGATTAAATAATGGAAGAACCTGGCTCTGCTTATCCAGAAGACCTCAATTATCTGAAAGAAACTATACTATGATGTAGCATTTTCTCTAAAAATAAAAAAAAATCAGCTTAAAATCGTCTTGTCTGGCCATCGGATGATGCATGTCTTGCTGGTTTTCTGTTTCAAGATTCTCTTTGGAATAAAATTGTGCAGTTGAAAGCAATATATAATATATTTGTCTACCTTGCGCTTCTTTAAAGTTTATTTCATTGTTGTATTGCTTTCTTTGAAGGCAGCTTTCATGGGTTCTGTTTTTGCTACATTAGGTGTCGGTTAAGGCATATACTTATGACTTGACTAGAAGATCTTAGACTCCTGCCTACTATGTTTTCCTCTTTTGCTAGATCTGTGTTCCTCTATCTTGCGTTTTCTTGTGCTTTTTTTTCATGTTATTTTTAATCAATAAATCAATTGAAGTTTTTTTGTAGGTTGGTTTATTTATTTACGAACTTTTAGGTCTTTGATTGACTTTTTGGAAAATTCTCCTAGAAATTCAGTGCTTTTGTCCCTTATATATGCAAATCTTAATTTATTGCACCACAGTTATTTTCTGTGCTTCTAATGCTTTTCATCATTTATTATTTACCTTCTTTCTGAAACTGTGATATCCCATTAATGGAATATGTGCAGTTCTTACATGTTTACTCTTTCAGCCTCGGTGCTGAGGCCAACAGTTGACTGTTCATTTTGTGTAGATAAGTTCGCAGAAGAAGAAAACAGGGGTCATTGCCCCAAAGCGCTTTGTACAGAGATTGAAGAAACAAAATGAGCTTTTCCGCAGCTATATGCACCAGGTATTTTTTATCCATACTGATAAAATGGTTGTATTTGAAGGGTATTGACATATATATGAGAAAGGCTAGTGATGCTGGAGATAGAAATTATATTCAAAGCTAGCAAATGAAAAATAATTAGAGAAGTAGAGAAAATGGTACTGTTAGCCTTTTTGCGAGTTGTGACCTTTGAAGCTACAATACATGGCTTAGATGGGAAAATTTTGGAAGGTCAGTAAAAGCTTGTAATAGCCTTTCATCGCCCTACCAAACGAAAGAAGCGATTTCTTTCCCCTAAGCTTACAACCACTTGCTATATATTTCCTAACGCATTAATAAATCTGGGACGGATTGTTAGTTGTGTAAGAGTAGGCCTTTGGGTTGTATTCGTGCTATTGCATATCATTGCTAGTTTGTTGGTAAAACAGGTGGAATGCAGATAACAGTTTTCTCTATAGTCAATGTAAGTATTAGTTGGGTATTCTTCTTTATACTCTAACGAGGCCATAAATAGGATGCCAGTTATTTCTACTCATTTTGTGATGCATGAGTTTTTTGGACAAAGCTGGGGTATGCTCTGCTGAAGTTTGTGGTATTACCGAAGGTTCATGTTGAAGATTGGAATGGTAGTCCTATCTTCTGGAGAGGTTGGAGGATATTTTAGAGATTTAGAAAATTCACTGTTATACGTTATAACTTTATAGTATTTGGCCAATGAATGATAGCACAATTGTGTTGCTGTTGCTTGTTTGCATGCAGTAACACATTTCTGCTTGTTCCTTTTTCAAATTTTTGCATGTGGGGCTTTTTCATGCTTGTTCTTTAGATGAGATCTACAATCTGGTTATAGTTGCACATTTGCCGTAACATTACCATCTAAGTATAAGGAAATGCCTAGTAAATGCAACCGACGGCATATAATAAAGTACAAAGTACATGTTACCATTTATCTTGCCTTGTCCTTGCTTTTTCTCTTGAAGAACATGTTGGTTATTTTCTGCCTGGT
Organism: Acer campestre; assembly: GCA_954870605.1. Taxonomy (NCBI): domain Eukaryota; kingdom Viridiplantae; phylum Streptophyta; class Magnoliopsida; order Sapindales; family Sapindaceae; genus Acer; species Acer campestre. The sequence goes on along the minus strand of OX940811.1, from coordinate 32,325,772 downwards.
ATTTATGCATAAACACTCTATTTGCTTTATTCTTGTTATGCAAAAGACGTAGAAGGCATAAACATTTATTTTCTTTCTTACCCCTTCAGGATGCTCATGAATTCTTGAATTTCTTGCTAAATGAACTTGTTGATATTCTGGAGAAAGAGGCTCAAGCTGCAAAAAGTGATCCTGAAACTTCATCACCAACTGAAAAGACTGCAAATGGGCCAAAGAATGGCCAACTAAATGGTGTTCGGAAAGAGCCGTTGGTTACCTGGGTACACAAAAATTTTCAGGTGATTTTTCCCGTCCTATTCTCATATATATTATTATTTTGCTTAAATTAATTATTAGTATAGTTCATTTCTGAAGATATTATAATTTGTGCATGATATTAGTTCCTCTAAAATTATTTTTGTTTTATGATTCTTAAATTTTTATTTTTTTGCTATCCCATAGCAAGAATCTCATCATTTTTTTTGGCTATTTGAGTAGGGGATACTTACCAATGAAACAAAGTGCTTGCGATGTGAGACAGTGACAGCAAGGGATGAAACTTTTTTTGACTTGAGTCTTGATATTGAACAAAACAGTTCAATAACAAGCTGTTTGAAAAATTTTAGTTCGACAGAGACTTTAAATGCAGAGGACAAATTTTTCTGTGACAAGTGCTGCAGGTTGGTGATATTTACTAAATTATAATTTGCCCAAGTTGTTGACATTACTTGCATTCTACTTGTATGCTGCGTCTCCTCATTGCCTGTCACCAAGTAGTCTTGTTCGGATGGTGTTGTCAAACTATCTTGTCGTTTGATTTGGGGATGGTTGTGGACACAATTAGAAATCATTCATGTCTAATAACCAAATACTGCTGTTTTTTGTTATTTTGCAGTTTGCAAGAAGCCCAGAAGAGGATGAAGATTAAGAAGCCTCCTCACATCTTGGTCATCCATCTGAAGCGGTTTAAATACATTGAGCAGTTGGGACGATACAAGAAGCTATCCTACCGAGTTGTCTTTCCACTTGAGCTGAAGCTGAGCAACACAGTGGAAGATGCAGATATCGAGTATTCACTATTTGCTGTAGTTGTTCATGTAGGCAGTGGGCCAAACCATGGACACTATGTGAGTCTTGTGAAAAGCCATAACCACTGGTTATTTTTTGACGATGAAAACGTGGAGATGATTGACGAGTCTGCTGTGCAGACGTTTTTTGGGTCGGCACAGGAATATTCGAGTAATACAGATCACGGGTACATCTTGTTCTATGAGAGCCTTGGTGCTAGTAACAAGAGCTAAGTAAAGAGGGGCTTTGGTTTTACAATGATTAGGTATTTTAATCATTCGGACTTAAAATTTTCATTTAATTTTGTCTATGTTAATTATATTTCTCTCTTTTTTTTTTTTTTTTTTTTTCGAGCAGTGGGAAGAGAGCGATCAACGAGATTAAAATTGGTTATCGGAAAAATGTATACTTAGGTGGGTTTCCATGTACAGCGGGACAGTGGAAGCACACTGTCCATTTTGTTGTCTTTTCTTTTGTTTTTTTGGTTGACAAAATAAGATGGGTTAAAAAAAAAAAAAAAGAGCAGTCAGTGTATATGGTGTGTGAGAATGATCACTTTTTCACAGAGACAGGTTGTATTCTTCATGGTTGAGAATGTTCAAATTTTAACATTAGAAAATGCAATGCAATTGGTGTATGCAGAGCTTTTAGGCTTTGAAACATAATTTGTCAAGCAAATGAAGCACTAAATAATTTACTATTCTTTCATTCATATTTTTAAGAATAATCACACCATGTCAAAGCTGTTATTATTTGATACAATAAACTCTTCCAGTCCCCTAAACACTTAAGGTGCAAGGAAATAATTAGAGAGATGAATCTAAAGTTAACAACCTTTACCCATGCAAATTATAAGACAGATTGTACAAGATATGAAGAAGAGATGTAATTTCACTCTAAGAAGCTGAAGGCATGAATGTGTCATCATCCAACAATGCTTCAATATCTATCAGGTCGTCTTCAAACTCGGCTGTTTCTTCTGCATTGTTCGGTGCCACAGCCTGCAAATTAGATTATATTAGATATTATTATTATACATCAAACGATTTATATCACAAGCTACATCCTGCTGGCTGATCTCCAGTGCCGGCTTAGAAATTAGAATCTCATGCTTAAGCCTTGTAAATACTCGGCCCAAAAAAAAAAATAGATAAAAGAAAAAGGCCGAGAAGATAAGGTTTAGTAATAGAAAATCTATATTTATATAGCTAATAAACTACAATGTTGAAAGTTATGGAGCGAGCAAGCAAACAATCTCTTCGGGTTCAAAGTTTAGCTTATTGTATTCCTAACAGCATGAATTAAATGAAAATCTAAGCATTTCAACCGAGTTCAACCCAAGCTCTCTACTGTATAACTCTATGAAAGTTCTGCGAATAAGAAAAAAAAGGGGAAAAAATTGAATGCAAAATAATTGTGGAAAAATCTACTTCCTATAAATGTTTGCCAAAAGGTTAAACCACTAGGTCAAGAGTCTATCAAAAAATCTTTTCAACAAAAAAAGCACGGCTTATTACTTTCAATAACAAAAAATACTATGTGTGTGTGTAGAGAGAGAGAGTGTTTGCTTACCTTCGTTTCCTGGATCTCAGTTACAACATTTAGCAGCCTACGGTACTGGTCTCTAGCCTCAGGGTACTGAACCATGGACTTTACCCTAGCTAGGGCCTTTTGCAACCTTTCTTCTTTTTGCTTTCTGCCTTCTTTCAGGAAATCATAATCGTCCTCTTTCGGCAATGCAACTTGCATGCTGGAACCCTCCATAAGTGCTTCTGACTTAAATCCACGCAAACCGCTGCCTTTTCTTCTCCATCGCAAGATAATCTTCTCCACAATTCCTACGGACCATATTATCTTCTTATAGTTTTTCCTGACCTGGTGACCTCTTACATGGGCCTGTCACCCAGAAAAGTATAATAAGTTTTGAGTTCCAAGAATTTGGCTTCATAAAGGAAAAGGGCATGCATAATATATAGTTAGGAACTTAGGAAGAGGGTAAATTCCTAAAATATAAGGAGCGAGCCAGGAAATTATACAAGAAGAACAACATATAATGGTAATGCACCTGAATTTTGACGATTCGCTGCCGGATTATCAAAAAATCTTTCCTGCCCTTATAACTACGGAACTTATTTTGTATTCGTACTGCAGCAGCATGCACAGGTTCATCATGATGCCCTGGCTTGTGGGCCTTCTTAACTGCAAGAAGGGAAAGAGCTTTCTCCTCTGATATTCCAAATTTCTCATCACCAAACTCTTTCAACTGCTTCTTTTGGAACGATTGCACCCTGAATACTTGATGAATACGTGCGGCTGCTTGAGTAGCATTACAGACAGCAGCTAATGAATCCTTCATTGAATCCCCATCACTGATAGGAATAGGGTTTCGATGAGACACTGTAGGTTCTGCAGCATCACCACCCTTCTGGTTCAAATTAAGAGATGAAAGGTGTGAACTCAAATCAGATTCTGCAAGATAACCAGCAATTCCTTTATGTCCAATGCCATGAGCCAGGTCAGCAGGTGTTTGGCCAGCAGGATATTTGGGAGTTGGATCAGATAGTGCTCCAGGAGCTGCACCAAGTGAGATAAGGGAAGCAACTGTACGCTCTCTGGTATCAGAAGAAATCCAAGTAAGAGGATATCAAGAGGAAATGAAGTAGCAAATCAAATGAGCATATGAAAAATAAGTGTTATAAAATATTCTAAGAACTACCACATAATCCTTTCTTTAATGACCTTAATCAGATGTTTACATACAACTCATTTGTAGAGTATAATTGAATTATGTACTTTCTTCAAATAACTTTATATCCAAACTGAAAATTACCCCATTCTCTACTACAAGACATGCTACACCAGTTAGCCATTTTCTTCCAGTAGCCCTTGCGGCCTTGCTTATTTATTAAATCTTTCCTCTACTTCAATATACAATCTAAGTCAATGCAGGGAAGTAAAACATTGAGGCATAAATTAAAGAATGAGAACTTTACTCCAAAGAAATAAGCAAGAAATTTTTTACAGGTTTTCACCTGCCACAGTATGCTGCCCAGTGAAGTGCAGTCCATCCATTCACATCACGGAAATTGATGCTTGCACCTGCAATGACAGTGGGTTCTAAGGCCCAATCATAGCCAAGAGCAGCAGCAAAATGTAGCACACCCTGTCCACCCTGATCTAATACACTAGGGCCTTTTCCACCTTCAGCCACTTTCTGTAAGAGCCATATATACAACTTCTCCTTTAGTAGCTTTTGCAGAAGCCTCTCTTTTGCCTTTCCCGAGGAAATTTTCTCATCTGAAGTAAGTTTTAACATCTGGTCCCAATCATCATCATCTGCTTTCAGCAGTGAACTAATTTTATAGTTCAACTGAGAAATTTCACCCAAATTGCTGGTATCAGAGTTTAGGGTCGAAGTAGAATTCAGACACAACAATTTTCCAAATCGCATATGAAGACTTTCAGTTGTGATGTCATCTTGATTATCAACAATATCCACATCTGGGACATGGCTGACTCGATATTCAAATTCTCGCACCTCACTACATGCTAACCTATTGGAACATGTAACGTAAAATGGAACCCTCCCAACCTTTTGCGCAGGATTATGGCAACGAAGAACACCATCTGCTATAATTTCTGCTGGAACTTCCACTTCCCCAAACATACATGACCACTTGCAATTTTCTGCCTCTTGTAGACTTATCAAGAATCTTCCTGTGATAAGGACCTGAATAATTTTGTGCAAAAAAGAAGAAAAGAAACCATATTTAGAAAATCGCAACTATTGCATATTACTTTAAGGGGAAAGTAAAGCCTAACTTTCACTACTCTAATTAAAATTCCTGCCTATATCCAAGAGACGACACACCTAAAGGCTTAGCATTACAGCAGTGCTGTTGTGTAAATGGAATATTAAATTATTGTGGATACTAGCTAGTTTAACAGGGTGAGGTCTCTTGTAGTGGTGCAAAAGGTCTAGGATTGAATCCCACTTTTACCAAGGTTTGGGGGGTGTGATTTACTTTTAATTTATTTTTCTTTTAAAAAAATAAATGAATGCCCCATTATAGCATACCTTGATTTCTGAACCCTCGTATGCCCAGTTTGGTGAGAAATCAATGATGCTAAAGAGCTGATCTTGGGAGATGGAAGGACCTAGCATATATGTATCCAAGTGCCCTTGAGGGGGAATGCTGGAAACATCAACCCCATTTTCACTTTCAACCGTCTCCCAATAGGCCCCAGAACTGGACTGCATATGAAACTCTTTTACGTCATCAAGTTCTTTACTCATCCAGCGGTTGAAACTGTCATTCTTCTTCAGACCTTCGTCTGTTAGGGCGCCATCTAACAGATGCTGCTTTATAGCAGAGGAATATATGGATTTCCCATCTTTGGTCAAATTGCTCTCTGGATCTGGTTTCAGTATATGTCCACGTTCTGAGTTTGAAAGCTGTACTTGAAGACCATTTTGCTTATCTGGATGTGCATGGGAAGGCTCAAGCAAACCATGTAAATCAGGATGAACAATATCTTTCTCATGAAGCCTTGAAGCAACATTGTGCGCAGAGTCTGAATACAACTTCTGATCCGTGGGCCACTTGGATAAATGTGAAGAATCAGTTCCAGATGTCTGTTTACAAGGAAATTTAAAGACTGAATAGAGTAAATGACTATAGGAAAATAATTCTACACTTTCTTTGATGTGTCTTGATGCTTGGACTAACATATAAAAGTTCATGCACTGCCTGTAATTAATTTTACACTATTTGAAATTAAAAAAATAGAGTTAGCAGTCATAAACCACCTTAAAGATGCTACTGAAACCGGTGAAAATTAAATCGCAATAGAGTTATTACATTATAAGGGAGGGGGGGGAACCCTAGAAGCTTTGCTAGATTTTCAGCAAGCTAGCTGCAACAATAAAAGGAAGAGCGACCACCAAAAAATCCAAATACACCAATAAAAACTATGTGCAAGAGCTGAACTACTGATATGTGATGGCTTATAAAACTTCATCAAGCTAAAATTCCAATACAATAAATAAAATCCAAAACAGACAAGCAATATCAACACTAAGAAAAGTGATATGCTATTAATGGCATGTTACAATAGTTTAAGGTGAGAAAACAGCTCTATTCTCTCAATCCTTAAAGTTTCTAAGCATCTTATTTCCTGCTATCATCATCAGAGTTGGAACAATTTTTCATACAAAGTATATGCTTTTCGTCTTCAACTGGGAAGTCTGGAGTGTCATTCAAAATCAAGATACCAAAAATTATGTCACGAGATTTATATGGTAAATCTAGATGATTTAAAACAAAGCAATAACCTAGGTGTAGATTTATGTCCAAACACCCCACTTTTAGTTGTAATTTGTACGAAGCAAAAACCTCCTAAACTTTCTAGCACCCCAAAAACTATTGTAAAGAAATGTTTGTGATCTAAAAAGCCTATTCCATCAGAATTTTGAAAAGCTTGATGACCATAATATAAAGCATAAAAGGTACACCACTCTGTAACTGCCACTCTTCTCGTACCTGTATGTGACTCCCAAACTCCTGTCGATCGCTGAAGTTGCTTGTAAAGAGCTGTCCTAATATATCATGTTCTTGTTTAGGAATGCTCCCCACTGTGTCAGGTTGAGTTGAGGAAAATGAAGGATGCAAAGGGAGAGATTGAATGCTGGGTGTACAATTTTCCAAAGCATCCTCCCATGACTGGAAGTCAAGCTGTTTCCGGGGATCATATGTAAATCCAGCATCATTACAGTCCTTACTTTCATCTGTCCTAGGAACAACTGAGAACTTCCCTTGGTAATCATCTGTTAACAATTAATGAGTATCACTGTAAAATTGGTATGTCGTTTCATGAACTGGTAACCATCAAAACAACAGATGTAAAAGCCAGCAAATATATTAATAGAACAATGCAAAGTAAAACAATTGATTTACTTGTAAAAGTTGTAGGATAATAAGGATCAGAGGGTCCAGCATTTATCTTCTCCACCACAGGATGTTGTAAATCAACAAAAGAACTAGAACTCGCTTGATTATTATACACTGCACCAAATATCATCTTCATTTGTAAGACTATGAAAATCAAGGCATTTATCATGCAAAAAATTGTAATATATCTCGCAATTTACATAACAGTAACAACTAATGATGAATTAGAAACTGAGAAATATAAATGTTACAACAACAAATGCACCTGATTCAGCATCTTCATAATCTGATGCCAGAGCACTGTTCATGCTTGTTGTATCTGTAGTTTGTGAAGGCACTGGGTAACTGTGAGGATGAAAACTAGAAGACTGGGAGCCTTCTATCTCTGAGTTGAGTATAGTTTCTTCTGTTTCTTGAGAATATGGAGTAGATGCTTCATTCACTTTAGTGCGGTTATAATTTGTCCTATTTCCCTGATGATATGGTTTACAGAAAAAAAAAAAAAAAAAAAAGGAATGTAAGCATGAAGTATGAAAAACCCTTCAGTCAATAGTGATAATATTAGAATATGACTCCCATATGTGACAATCTGCAAGTGTATTGACTATTGAGGACAAAATTTCAAGTTTGAGCTTACTGATTATCATCAAAAAGGACATTGGTATTGAGGCTTCATTACACTACCTTCTGTGACATGACTCATAAATATTATATATTGGAGTTTTATGTCACTAATATTTCTTATTCTATGTCTCTTGCATCCTGTCATTTACCCACAAAATAAAAACAACTCTTAAGAGTTTCCAATAGCAAAACACAAAAGAGAAAAGGATATCCACAATGTTATACTTCAAATCAACAATCAAATACATCTATTTTGATATGAATAATTTCCTGATTGAATGCCTTCAATTTCAAAGACCTGTTCAAGGTTATTCAGGACCAATCCTCAATACTCTAATTAAAATGCTAAGGCGCTTCGCAGAAAATCACTCAATACAATAATTTCTTATGTTTTCTTTTCTTTTCATACAAAAGAAAGACGCTAACAAAATATAGTGGATTATATCTTTCTGAGCAGAGTCATATAACCTGTACAGAAGCTCCAAGATAAGCTGGGAAATGTTATATTTTCTTAGAGTTCATACAACAAACCACATTCTTTGAACTACAAATATAAGGGACTGACCAAGCAAAGAAAATAAAGTGATGGTGGAACAAGTTCTAACCTTTACTTCCCGGTAGTGGACAAGAACTATGTGAGAGAGTTCCCTGCAGTAGTATTCAATTAGGTAAGAAAGAAAGGAAAAGAAAAGAAAAAACCAAGTAAGAAGTTTATCCAAAAAGATAAAAGGAAAAATGAACTATTTCAATCAGGGAATTCCGGAGTATATACACAAACATACACACGAAAAGATTCAAACAACATTAAAAAAGTTCCAACGAGCCATAACACTCTAAACTACCACATGCACACTCAACACACTAGATAGCGAATAGATACCCAATTGTAATGCTAGTGAACACTGGCAAATGAAATTTCAAAGACTTACTCTTCGAGCATCCAATAGCTGCGTCTTTGAAAATTCTCATTTTCTTCACCATGGGCATAATAGCAATGCAATACATCAATACTGCCAGCCTGAAAGAATGCACACTTGTTCAATATACGTACTAAATTTCATGCACAAAGACATACTTACACCATACAGTAAACTTGGCAGCATATAGCTGAATATTTAAATGATTTAATCTCTTTCAATCAATCAAAGTCAAGCTAATTATCTTCAAGAAAATGAAAAACTGATTAAGCAATTTTGATAGTACTTACCTTGAGCCTCTCATGAGCTTCCTTCACCGTCTTCCCATCTTTTTTCTTCCTCCAGTTATGACCATCTTTCCTAAAGTACCTCAACACCTTCCGATCAAACAGAAAAAGTGAACCGCCTGAAATCAGAAATGTATGTCAGGCCAGAACACTTTCACAAGCACATAATAAATAAACAAATAACTACCAAACCCCACCCTACATTGAAAAATAACCACTTGCAGTCTCCAAACAACAAAACAACTCTAATTCTCATAATTTTCGAAAACTTCTAGAAGAACAAATAAGAAAATCACAATTCAACGACTCTTTGATTTATAATGAATTTGATCACAATAACTACACTATGGATTGTTCGGTACTCGCAGTATACACGATTCAAACTAAAAATAAAAATCATATTTTTATAGTTTTATCTACAAATTCAACATACTTGAAGGCATGTTAGGAGGTTCAGGGGCAATCCGGAAATTCTTAAAATTTCGAAGGATTTCACAAATTTCAGCAGGACGAAGCCATCGATGTTGAGCTTCTAGCAGTATCTGTTCAATATCTGCACCAAATCAACCAATCAATCAAGCAATCAAGCAAATCAGAAGAAAACAGATAAAAATTGAAAGTTTGAAAGTTTTTACCTAGTTGATTACCGAGAGCGAAGCGTCTAGAGTCCGCCATTAATGAAGATTGAAGAGAAGCAGAGGGGTGAGATTGAAAAGAAAAGAAGGAATTTAGAAGGAGTTGAGAAATAGAGAGATCGCCGCCGAAATTGAAAATTCAAGAGAGAGTCGTCGGAGGTGTGTGTAGTGATAAGTGCATCCTTTCGGTTTCTTTGACTCCAAGTCCAACCCCTTTTTTTTCGGTTGGTTCTGGACCTGCTCGACCTGGACCTGGACTGTCTAATATTTGTTTTTTTTTTTTTGGTTTTGTTTTTATTTTATTTTTATTTTTTTTTAAAAAAAAAAAAAAAAAAAAAAAAAAAACAAATAAAATTCAGACACCAACCACGTCAGGGTTTACAAAAACTATCTGCACATGAAATTTCATTAATATGCATGGTAAATTTTATCTTATTTATACTACAATGGATTCTTTATGTATCCTAATCTAAAAAAAAATGTATTTATTGATTAATACATGTCGAGACTCGAGATCAATTAGCACCGCATGTGCGTTCGAGATCAAGTATGCTATGAGATCTGAATTTTTTTTTTTTTTGGTTTACACCATCCGGTTTCCGGGTGGGGCGGATCCACCATACAGTGCAATCAGCCCAGACCACACCCCGACTAATCCGGACTCGCACCGGGTCGGCCCACTAAGGGGTAAAATGCTCCCAATATGTGTAGCTCTGTTCACAAGGGGAGTTGAACCCACGACCTTGCTTAAGGGATGAGAGCGCCGAACCACTCACACCAACACATGATTGGTTGAGATCTGAATTTTACACGAAAGAAAAAGTGCATACAACTTGGGTATAGGGATGGTAATGGGTCGAATTCGGGCAAGTTTTTACCAAACCCTTCGAATTCGGGCAAGTTTTTACCAAACCCACACTCAGATACGTAACAATGAGAGGGCTGCCCCGAGCCGTAGTCCGGGCAACCCTCTAGAAAAAAAAAAAAAAAATTCAATATATAAATTGTTAATTACAAAAATACCTTTGATGTTTGAAAATATTATATAAATATGATATTTTTATGTAAATTTACCGAAAAGTAAATATTTTTTTGTTTAAGGTAAGTTGTAAAAATACACATAATATTATGGCTTCTAAATCATAGGGTTTGTCATTTGCAAGTTTTAATTTATTTTTTTTTGAATTACAAGTTTAAATAACTTTTTTTTTTTTTTTTTAACTATAAGTTTAAATAATTGTTTATACATAAAATTTACAATGTATTTCATATTCTTGGTTAGTTCATTATTGAATTGGTGTTATCTTGTTATTTAAAATTTTTTTTAAAATACTTTTATCAAGAATCATATAAAAAGTTTTTTATTATTAATCAATGACACGCATGCCTTGCACTGACTTTATTATATCGGTGTGTATTAAGAAGGAAAATTACACACAACACACAACGAATTTAATAGATTTAGTAGATTTTGTGAGCCATTAATTAAGCATTTGAATATATTGAATAATTAAACGTAGATAAATCCAACTATTGATAGCTAAGGATCTGACTTTATAAGGTTAGTGCGTAATGAGAAAAATAAGACTATATATATAAATGTTCAAGTCAGTGCGTATTGATATAACTTCGTCAGTGTGCATTGATATAACTTCATCAGTGCATTGGATGTTGACCATTAGATTTACATAATTTGACTCAAAGTGTATGCACTTGTCAAAGGTTATCCATAATCAGTGGTCCACATGTATTGATACTGATGTAGTTACATTAGTTTGCACTAACCAAAACGGGACCATATATATATATATATAATTTAGCTCAGGCTATAAATATTTCATAAGTTCGCCCTACTTCGAACATAGCCAAAGAAGTAATTGTTGAAAAATGTTTTTCTAAAATTGCAACACACTTGTTGGCTAAAAGATCCTATATAAGAGATGGCAACAGCAAATAATATGAAAGCTTGAGTTATTCGTATAATGATGTAATAGAATATATACACATTACAATGGAGTATTGCAAGCTATACACAAATGAGAATTGCTAAAACTAAGGAAGACTTTACAGCAAAGGAAAGAAACTAATTAAAATCAATATAATTGATATGAAGATCACTGAGATATGTAAATCATTGAATCATTGACCAGACATGATTGTAGAAGCAAAGGTAGGACTTTCCTTATTATGCCCCCTCAAGATGGTGGTCCAATCTGTGACACCAATCTTGCTTTCTAAGAGACCAAATTGATGCCAGGATAAAGGCTTCATTAAGGTGTCATCAAACTGATCTTTGGAGGAAACATGAGAAACCTAAAGAGAACTACTCTGAACTTGATCACGAACGAAATGGAAATCGATGGCAATGTGCTTCATGCAAGAATGGAAGACAGGGTTTGAGCAGAGGTAGGTGGCGCCAACATTGTCACAGTAAATTGGTGGTGTAGAGGTTGAGATACCAAGTTCACTAAGAAGAGAATGGACCCAAAGGACCTCTGATGCAGTGGAGGCAACGACACGATACTCTACCTCAGTGGATGAGCAAGCAACTGATTGTTGCTTCTTAGAGCTCCATGATATAGGATTATGGCTAAGAAACATAATGTAAGCAGTGGTGGAAGTGCGGTCATCAAGATTCCCTGCCCAGTTAACATCGAAGTAAGCATGTAATAATAGAGGAGATTTCTTACGAAGAAACAAACCATGGTGAATGGTGCCCTTAAGATACCAAAGCAAGCATTTGACTATTGCCCAATGAGTAGTTGTCGGTTTGTGCATAAATTGTAAGAGACGATTAACTGAGAAGGCAATATCATGCTGAGAGAGAAAAACATATTGAAGACTTCCAAGAACTTGTCGATATTCAGTGACCTCTTGATCAGACAAGTTAGTGCCATTTGTGATAGAAATTGGTGCAGTGGGCGACATAGGTGCAAGAACCATGTTGGCATCTTGCATACTTGTATGATAAAGGATATCATTCACATATTTTTGCTGAGATAGAAAGATACCAGGGGGCATGGAAACAATCTCAACTCCAAGAAAGAAGCTTAGATGACCTAGATCCTTAATAGAGAACTTGTCAGCAAGTTGTTGGACAAATCTGTCTAAAACTGAGGGTGTGTTTCCTGTAAGAATCAAATCACTACATACACAAGTAGATACATTAGTACATCACCATGAGAGTAAATAAAAAGTGAAATATCTGACTTGGAGTTGCGGAAGCCAAAAGAGAGGAGAAAGGTCTTTAATTCGTAATACCAAGCATGTGGTGCTTTCTTAAGACCATAAAAGGTCTTTTTCAATTTGCAGACATGAGGAGGCTTTGCAGAGTCGACGAAGCCTGTAGGTTGAGTCATAAAAACATCTTCAAGGAGATGACCATGTAGTAATGCATTGTTGACATCTAACTAATTCACATGCCATCCTCGAGAGAGAGCTAAACACAAAACAATGTGAATTGTAGTAGGCTTAACCACCGGGCTGAAGGTGTCATGAAAATTAATTCCAAGCCGCTGGTGGAATCCTTTCGCCATGAGGTGAGCTTTATGCACTTAAGGCGAAATACCTACTTGTAGCCTACAAGATTCTAAGAGGAATGTGGTGGAACAAGAACCCAAGTATCATTCCGAAGAAGAGCATCAAACTCTTTAAACATAGCTTGTCTCCATTGGGGTATTTTCATGGCTTGAGAGGCAATAGTTGGTTCAAATAAATTCAATGGAGAGTGAAGAGTGGAGATAAAAAATTTGGGATTGAGTTTATATATATTATTTTGAGAGTGGGTTGTGATATGAGGTGGAGGTGGTGGAAAGGCACTCGAAGTGGACAATGATTGTGATGTAGCATATTCAGTAGAGAAGAAGGAGAGGAATCTATAGATTGAGAAGCATAATTATTGATGAGATTTCACTGGTATAATTAGAGAATCAAGAGAAGAGGAAACTAAATTTTTGACCATATCTTGAGATACAGCTGAATTGATGGGATTTGGATTTATTGTAATATAATCTGAATTTGACAAGTTAATAGTTGGTGGCCATGAGGACATTGAGTCAGGATTTATTCTTGGAAGTGTGCATTCAATATTTTGATATGGAAATATATTCTCTACAAATTTGACATGCCGAGAAATATACAATAGTTTAGAGCTTGGATCAAAACATTTAAATGCACTTTGTGTTGGAGAATAGCCTAGAAAAATGCATGGCTTGGATTTTGGGCTGAGTTTGTGATGGGAATATGGCTTGAGCCATGGATAACAGAGACTGCCAAAAGCTCTTAGTTTCTCATAATTTGGATAGTGACCAAATAATTTTTCAAATGGAGAGTGAAATGAAAGAACTGGTGTTGGCATACGATTAATTAAATAAACTGCAATGAGAAAGGCATCAGTCCAAAATTTTAGAGGAAGAGAGGTGTGAGATAGGAGGGTGAGATCAGTTTCTTTGACATGTTGATGATGCCTTTCAGCTAAACCATTGTGTTCGAGTGTGTAGGTGTAGGGAAAAACGTTTGCACGTGGCGAAAGTGAGACTAAAAATAGTTTAGTATAGTTTTAAAATTTTTCCATATTTGAACCTTAACCCTTTAATTAATTAAACATATATACCAAAAGATATCATACCTTTGTCACGTGATCCAATTGACTATGCGTCAATGGTAATTCGTAAGATCTTTCAATCTAATCACGAACATGAATCACCTAGGAGCGTGGTCTCCCTTCTCTTTGAATTGTGTACCTGAGAATGGATAACAAAAACTTTTCTGATATTTGTTAGTCACAATAAACTCCAAAAGATTGCAAAGAATGTCCTAGTCACTTTTGAATTCATAATCGTAGGATTGAAACTCATGTGAACCTTGTTCAAAATTGTGCACAAAACCTTTTGATGTAAAAGTTACTAGTGCACTACCGAAATAAGAACAATCTCTTCTCTCAATCCTTCTTGGCCAAATTTTCACACTAGTCTAAGAGCTAGATTTTATTTTTCTCTTAGCAAAAGAAAATAACTCTCAATTGCAAAAACTAGGGTTAGACAAATATACAAAGAATATATATATCTCTCTTTGCTCAATATATATTATATATCACGAATTGTTATTCAATATAATAAATAGGCTAATTGGCACAGATGCCCTTTGAACTCTTCAAAAAGTTACACTGTGCCCCCTAAACTTTTTTTTTTCGGCACTAAACCCCCTGAACTCTCGTAAATTAGCAATCGTTCAGACCAAAACGTAGAATGATCAAATAGGATAGTACAGACAAAATTATATATAGCAAAAGTAGAAACATAAATTGGATGAGACCAGAACGAACTTACAAAATTAGTATAAGTTTGACAGCAGTGATGCACAGTAAACAGATATACAGATCAAATAAGTCGCAAACTTTATTTAGGATATCAGAATTTTTACAAAGAGAGAAAGTTTTGGAGAGGAAAGATTACAATGGGGAAGAAGAAATACAAAGAGGGATCAGAATCGTGAGAACTGAACCTGCCCTCTCAACACCTGAGTAATCCTTTATATAGGAAGGATTTAACCTCAGTTACAACACTAACCATAGTAAAGACTCATGATTACAAAGCAGAAAAACAAAAGATTCTTGTCTGGATAATGATGATAGATTGACTGCTTTCTTCTGCAAAGATTCTGTCTGGATTGGCTGGTTTCTTCTGCCGACAGTCAAGGAACTGTTGGATTTTGTCATGTTTCACCGACACTTTTTTTTTTTTTTTTTTTTTTTTAAGTCATTGAACCTAATGATGAATCCCATGCTCATGTAGGATAAGTCTGGTAAGTCTAACAAGGTTAAAGTTTCTGCTGTGGTGATAATTGCTGTGGAGATGCGTCATGACCAAAATAGCTGTGAGCATCAGTAGGCTCCTCTTCATCAAGAAAATCATCATCATCATCTTGATAGTCTGATTCTGAATCTTTTTGAGACATGTTGGTCATTGTCTTTTCCATTTCCTGAGCTATTTTTCTTAGCTCTTCTGGGGTGCTTGCAGCAGCAATTCTAGCTTGATTCTGGGATTTTGCCATTAAAAATTGAGACTGGTATGTTGATTTGCAAAGAGTAGGGTTGTCTGAAAACCATTTGTTGACCCTATTTTTGCCATGATCTGAGATATTCATTCCGCTCCACCATTTAACTTTTGTCTGTCGTCCAAAATAAGGAACATTGACGTTTCCTACCATTTTGTCTCTGATTGCATAATCTAGCATTAGAATCCAGGTCAGATTAAAATGCTTGAAAAAGAGCAATAAGTCAGGGATAAAATCCCAATCAATTGGTTTGTCAAGATAAGTCATCCATTGAGCATATCCTTCCTTAACAGGATGAGGAAGGAGATCAATAGTTGGGCCATATTTATCCCACCATTCAAGAAACCAAAAAGGAATTTGAAGTGGAAAATCTTTGTCAAAATAAACAAACCAGGATAAAGAATTTCCTGGGTTTTGACCATATAAAACATTTGTCCAAGCATCTATATAATCCCAGTATGAATATTCAGAAACATGAAAAGGTCTGGAAAACTGGTTTTTCTTATTCGGGTCACCTCCCCATTGGTCAAGGGTAATAATTTTGCAAAGCTTAATTTTTCTGAAAATCAATTTTTCTTTGTCTATTTTGTCAAAAACATCAGATATATAGATGGAATCAGTATCCACTAAAATGAATTCATAAAATATATGTCTTTTTGTTATGTCTTCAGGGATCCTGCAAAACATGGGATCAATAATTGCATCCGCAAGTTTTTTAGGTTCCTTGAAATAATGGTCAAGTAATAGTGGTGTCTCTAACGCAAAGTATCTGTCAAAGAAGGGTTTAATCTGGTATTGATAAGTGGGAGAATTGACTCTTGGGAAAGAGGGTGAAGTAATTTGGGATTGATTTGCTTGGGCTAATTTAATTTGTTTGGAAGAATGGGGACTAATATGAGAAGAAGCGATGGTCTTAAAAGATGGAGATTCTGATCGTAGGGGGGAAAAACTGTTTGATATCTGAATTGGTCCTGCACTAGTGGGCCTAGGAGAAGAAGGTCCAGGTTGAGAAAGTAAAGTTAATGCATATTTGTCTTTGTGATTGGGTTTTTGGCTTTGGATACTTAAAGATAAGTCAGTAGATAAGTCTGTCTTGATAGTGGGCCTGGGGCCTCGGGGCCTGCCTCTGCCGCTACTACTCATGGCTTTTACCCTGCAAAAATTCTCTGGTCAAGAAATCTGGTAAACTATTTTCTGATCCTTTGATATGTTCAATAGTGAAATCAAAAGCTGATAATAAAGCTTGCCATCTAGCAAATATTTGTTTTGAAGCCAGATTTTTGACATCTTTTTTCAAAATAAATTTTGCAGATTGGCAATCTACTTTTAGAATAAATTTTTGATTTATCAAATCATCTTGTAATTTTTGTATAGTTAAAACAATAGCTAAAATTTCTTTTTTAACAGTGGAATATTTTTGTTGAGTATCATTCCAGGATCCGGAAACATATCTAACAAGGTATTCTTTTCCGTCAATGTTTTGTTTGAGGATTCCTCCAAACCCTAATTCAGAAGCATCTGTTTCAACTATCTTTGGGGCGTTAGGATGGCATATAGACAAACAAGGAAGTTTTTGGACTTGTTTTTTAACAGTTCTAACAGCTTGTGTGTGCTGGTCTGTCCATGGTAATGGATTTTTCCTAAATCTTTGGAATAACGGTTTGCAAGTGATTCTTAATTCTTTATAGAAATTGGCTACATAGTTTAGGCATCCTAGAAATCTTTGGAGTTGCGTCTTATCTTTAATTTCATCTGGAAATTTATTAGCAAATTCTAGGCTTCTTTGTATGGGTATAATGGTACCTCTTTTGATATTGTGTCCTAAGAATCTGATCTCTGTCTGAAATAAAACAACTTTGGGAGCTGATACTACCAAACCTTGGATTTTTACAGTTTTAAAGAATATTTCTAAGTGTTTCCAATGTTGATCTATTTTATCAGAATATATTAAAACATCATCAATATAAACAATAGAAAATTCAGTATAGGGATTAAAAATTTCATTCATAATACATTGGAATTCACTGGGAGCATTTTTTAATCCAAATGGCATAACATTCCATTCATATTGACCAAAAGGAACAGTGAAAGCAGTTTTATACCTGTCCTTTTCAGCAATCTGGATTTGCCAAAATCCTGATTTCATGTCAAACTTTGAAAATATATTGGCTTTATAAAGTCTTTTCAATAAATCTGCCTTATTAGGTATGGGATATCTGATCCATTGAAGGGCCTCATTAAGAGACTTATAATTAATGACAAGTCTAGGAACTCCTCTTTCTATTTCTGCATTCTTGTTAACATAGAAAGCAGGACAACTCCATGGTGATTTAGAAGGCCTAATAAGTCCTTTTTGTAATAAGTCTTGGATTTCTTTTTTGCAATACTCAAGAAGTTCTAGGGTCATCTGGATAGGTCTGGCCTTAGTTGGTATTCCCTTTTCTGAGAAATCTTTATTATAAGGAAGACTGACTATATGTTTTTTTCTATCCCAAAAAGCATTGGGAAAGGAAGAACAAACTTCTTTTTCTAATTTAAACTTAAAATCTTTGATTTTTTGTTGGGTTCTAGGTTCTTCTATATACTTTTTCTGTCTTTCAAATCTAAGATCATCTTTCAGGAAAGACAAATGATTTTCTTTCATGTTAAGATTATTAATCTGTTGTTCTAGAAAGATAGAATCATCCTTTCCTATGTTGGTATTTTTTAGAGAATTTAGTTCTCTTTCAAGAACAGGAAATGTAAAAGGAAATAAAATTTCTTTGCCCAAATACTCAGTAACTAATCCTTCATCAGTAGTAGTAAAAGGAGTAATAAGGTATAAGAATGGTAAGCCAAGGATAACATTTTGTGATAAAGTTTTAACCATAAGGAAACTGGAATTGTAACATACTCCAGAGTTGCAAACTCTGGCATTGGTCAATTTATAACTGATGTCAAGCTTTTGTTTATTAGCACCATATAAGGATTCTGTGGTTTTTTCTAGATACTTTGTAGGAACTAATCCTTCTTTAATGCAATTTTGGTCAGCTCCTGAATCTATAAAAGCATTGATCCTAAGATTATAGTCAGAGGAAATTCTAATATCTATATCACAATACCATTTTTGTATTCTAAAGGCTTTATTGATTATATTAGCAGCATGTTCTATTTCATTTTTGCAAAGAATATTGGCCAAGGTCTGTTCAGGTTCAGATTTGCTGATGTTATCAGAATCTGAGTCACTAGAGCTCTTAAAGCTTGGTTGTTTAGATTTTGGCTTGCAATTGACTCTTGTGGAATCTTCTGACTTGCAATTGATTCTTGTGGAATTTTCTAAACTTTGTTGTAGTTTTTGCGTGAAGATTTTTAAGTCTTTTATTTCTTTTTTAATGGTTTGGATTTCTTTTTGAAGGTCTGGAATGGTAATTTTCTTTTGGTTATCATAAAATTTTCGTAAAACATATTGGTCAAAATCTGGAACAATAGAAGAAGTAACCGGCTTATTTTCTTCTACTGGTTTACTGGGATGGGTAGATGTTTTAGTAATTTTTTGTTGTACTTGTCTAATAAAATTGGCTTTAAGAATAGGATCTTCAATGCTATCAATCATTCCAATTATTAAGGAATAATCAGATTGATCTAAAACATTGATCTCCTTACAAGTACAAGCTTGTTTTCCACAAATTTGTGATTCATTATCACTGTCTGTCAAAGATTCTGAATCTAAATCTTCTTGAACTAAGACTTGATTGTCAGATTCAGACTCTATTTCTCTACTGCTAGTTTCTGTATCTGTTTCATATAGGGTCTGAATAAGTCTTTCTTTGTTTTCTTCACTAATATCTAGGGTTCGTATTTTGTTTCTTAGTTTTCTCAATTCAGGGCATGTTTTGGCAAAATGACCTTCTTTTCCACATTTATAACAGGCTTTATTGTTTTTGTTATGTTTTCTAAAATTTTTAAAAGGTTTGGATCTTTTGTGAGTTCTAGCTTGGGGTTTTTGTTTCTTATAGGGTTTTATTTTCTTGTCATGGTGTCTTTTCTTACTCTGGATAGGAAGTTTTTCAAAACCAAATTGCTCACACCAAGAACCAAGTTCTTTTCTAGTGGTAAGCTTTTGCTTTTTAAGTTGACTTTTTAATCTAATATCTGTACATAATTGCATAGCAACAATATTAATTGTTGTTATGATTTCTCCATAAGTCCAAGTATTGAGGTCTATTTGGGACCAGTCTGGGCTAGCCATCTGTTCCCTCATTTTATCTCTAACCTTATCAGCAAATAAAGAAGGTAGTCCAGATATGAACTTCTCCTTCCAATAGGAATTAGCATTGTCAGTCCTTTGAAGAACTCTTGTTAGGAAAATATCTTTATACCACTTAAAATCGCTTAGTTTTTTACATTTAAGATTTTGTAATTTTGAATATCTGTCTTGGAACCTGTTAGGGTTTCCAATGAAATGTAGAATAATGGTATGCATAAAACATCTATACCATCAGGTTGGGAGGTTCTAGTGGTGTAAGACGTGGCTGGTGGTGTAGTTGATGTTTCAGGAGCATCAGTTGTTGCTCTGAACAACGGGGTAGAGGTGGCTACCTCTTTAGTATGGGTAATAATATCTGCTCTGGCAGTGGGTGACAGGGTATAAGTCCACCATCCTAAGAGTTGTCCTTCAAAGCCAGATGCTAGTGAATTAACAGCATCACTATGGGTCATATTTTGTTTTTTAATATAAATATATCCTATAGTATACATTTGTCTAATAACAGTCATAACTTGATATTCAGACAAACCATCAATATTAAATTGATAACAAGCATTACCCGTATAGGCTCTATATGGCACAGACTCTTCATATTGGAGATCTGGAGGTGTAGGTCTGGGGTAGTAGGGTTTGGTGTCATTGTTATATTTATTATAAACATGACTATCTATTCTAGAGGTAGTCAATTTTTGAATCATATTATCTAAGTCTGAAATATCAATGTCAGAATCTGGGGCTGAGGAGATATGGCCATCTAAAGTTCGAATTTCTGGTTTGGGAAGCTTGTCTAATCTTTCTTGTAACATTTTGACAAGTTCTAAATCGGTAGTAAAACTGTCAAAACATTTTTCTATTCCAGTGGTGTCTGGGAATAGGATTGTTCCTGGTTCATATTCAGCAATTTTGGATTTCATTTTATAATCTTTTAGGGGAATATTGGAGGTTGAGATAATAGGTGTTTGAGATTGGTTGTTTTCTATTCTGTCTAGCTGTTCCCCTATGGTCGTGAGGTATTCATTGGAAAAATTGTTTTGTTTTATGACAACACCAATCTGGTGAGAGGAAGCATTAACCCCCTGAGGTAATTCTTCATCAAATATGATAAAAGGGACACATTGTAGGGTTCTACTAGTGTTTCCTGGTGTTTCATTGTCTATCTCAATAGTACTCGTTCTGGGTGGGGGATGTATTCTCGTTTCATCTCCTTTACTGGATTTATAAGTTTTGAAATTTTGTTGGTCTAAAACAAGACATTGTTCTTCTAAGTTGTGCCTATTGGTATACCATTGGAAAAATGGTATTTCTGTTTCTAAGGTTTCAATACATCTCATCCATCTAGAATGAAATTTTTTCCTTTTATGGCTTGAGTAATTTTTTTCATATTTTTCTCTCATAACAGTATTTTCTGGGTAATAATATTCTTGGGATAAATAGGTTTTGTCTATCTCTTTGGGGTTATTAAGAACATCTATAGATCTTATTCTAGGTCCGTGGTCAGGGATTTCTGTGAGGACTTGAGAAGGGGTTGGAGATGATGGTCCTTCATTATCATAAACATGAATTGGTTGGGCTACTTGTTCTGGTGTTTTATAGACACTTGTTATATGGGTAGGTGGTTCAGTTATAGGAATAACTGGTGGTGTATTCCTAGTTTCTATTATAGGTGGAATGGTGGGCCTTCTTCTTCTATGGATAAGGTCTGATTGTGAAGATGATTCACTATGAGTTGGTCGATACTGAGGTCTATAATCAGGTATTTGTTCAGCTATTCTAAGTTTGGATCTATCGGATAAAGATCTTTTGGCTGATTGTAGTTCATTACTAATATTTGCTGGTTCTCTACTGGATAGGCTTCTTTCTAATGGTCTGAAAGATATCCTTAGATTTCCCTCATGGTCAGCAACACAATCATTTAGATCTCTCATAGGTGGTCTGAATATAGGTCGGTCAACTCTTTCTTTTGTCCAGGTATCAGGAAATTTAATCTTATCCCATTGGATAGGAATTGGGACCATCATGTCAACAGTTTCTGAAGCATTGTAACAGATGGTCCGACCTGCTGGGATTTTAGGAGGTATATAACTAGGAATAAGCCCAGATGATAAAACACGATAGTGGACTCTGTAAATAAGTTTATAGGGACTGGATCCTTTAACAAATTTATAGTTGTGGATTTGGACATCAACAACTAGACATTTTTCTTTATGTTTATCAGCTTTAAGGCTTATTTGAAAGTTTGGATAACATTGAAAATAAATGGGTCCATAAGTAAGACTTGACTCTGCTAAACCAATTATGGATTCTTTATAGTCTGTAATACGTCCATCACGGAGACATACAAGCATAGAATTGTTTAAACCAACTTTTGATAGGGTTGATACCAATTTGGACACTTCCTATATGCATATTATTATATCCTAGCTTGTAATAATGCTTCAAACTATTTTTGTTAAAAAGGTTAGTCGAAAAAGTATTGTCTTCTTGGAATTCCACATCTATTTCTTTAGTAATTTGTCCTAATAAGGTTTTAAAATGTAAAACACCATTTCTCTTATAAATACTATGTTTTGCAACATTGGGAAGTTGCCAAGCACTTAAGTCTTTATCACTCCAATTAGTCTCATATTTTGCTATAGACTTTCCTGTTATACTATCTTCTTTGTCTGGTTCTACATCGGATCTGGAACTACTTGTAGACATGTTAAAGAACAGAATTAAAAGAGAGTTAAAACCTAGGTTTTTACTCACAGCGTGTCTGTAGGTCTGCCTATTGCCCTCCTGGCTGATGGCTATCCTGGTGACTGCTGACTTTTGCACCTAGAATCAAAACCTAAATTAAACCTTCTTCTTCAACAAGTCTCAAGGCTCTGATACCAAAACCAAAACGTAGAATGATCAAATAGGATAGTACAGACAAAATTATATATAGCAAAAGTAGAAACATAAATTGGATGAGACCAGAACGAACTTACAAAATTAGTATAAGTTTGACAGCAGTGATGCACAGTAAACAGATATACAGATCAAATAAGTCGCAAACTTTATTTAGGATATCAGAATTTTTACAAAGAGAGAAAGTTTTGGAGAGGAAAGATTACAATGGGGAAGAAGAAATACAAAGAGGGATCAGAATCGTGAGAACTGAACCTGCCCTCTCAACACCTGAGTAATCCTTTATATAGGAAGGATTTAACCTCAGTTACAATACTAACCATAGTAAAGACTCATGATTACAAAGCAGAAAAACAAAAGATTCTTGTCTGGATAATGATGATAGATTGACTGCTTTCTTCTCGTAAATTAGCAATCGTTCAGGGGGTATCCATGCCAATTAGCCTAAATATAACTGAATTCTATGTTGCCATACGAATAATATATAAATATATATATATATATATACATGCGTGAATGTCTGGCCATATAATGCCCATTCTATGCTTTTGCGTGTATCCTACTTGTATATATTATATATGCCGCATTCTTATTGCCATATATATTATATATTTGTATAGCAATCTGAATTCAACTTGTCATTTATATAATATCAAAACCCTAATTCAACTCTTTAGTGTATTTATGACTATATAAAAGACATCATAATTTGACTAGACAAATAAATCTCTTATTTATCTACTTGTCAAATATAGTCTTTTATATTTAATATACTACTACTAATAGTATAATACTAGAAAACATATTTCCTAATCAGAAAAAGATTTGATTCTTAATTAAATAATTAATTAACATATTAATTAATTTTCATTTAATTAAATAATAAAATAAACAATATAATAGGCTAATAAAATTAACCTTGCCGTCCATGACCAAAACATGGGTCATATATTGTTTTTCTTATTTTATTAAATCCATTTGGACTTTAATAAAAAGCACACATGTGAATTAGACCTATTCTTACTAAAAGAAACAAACCCACCTGCCTTTCAATAATATATTAATATAATTAAACAGACCATTAAATAAATAATGTGCAAATTATATTCTTAATACATTAAATACATGCAATTCTAGATGGACCCATAAATAGTCTGATAGAATATATCAAGTGATTCATGTAAGTCCGTACGGATTGGGGATCTTGGCGGACCTATCTAAATTTAAGCTCCAATAGACATAACCCAATCACAATCAACAAATAATTCACTTAGGTTCAATCTATTAATTTTAGTTCATTCAACTAATGAACTAAAATTGCACTCTTAAATAAAGATGGAATAAGTAAACGATTCTCATTCATACTCTAGACAATCTTATAGGAGATAGCGAATTCTCGTAAAGAATATCAGTAATCGCCAAGAGCTCATAAACCGCCAAGAGCTCTCCAAGTTACCATATTTACTCATATGACCACACTTTGAACTTGGATATATATTATGACTTGTCCAGAAGTCATTTTTCAATAGTCACTATTGAAAACTCAACTTTAAGATTTAATATCCAAAACCACAAAGCATCCATATGATGAAATTCTACTAGCATTTAATAAATGGAGCCACGATGTCCATATCTATAAATGGAGTCCTCTATCGATTAGCAAATGAATACCACCAAACTATATATCGAGGTTAGACTATGCTATATAATCATACTCATTGATAACACTTGTAACCATAAGTCCATCATTTATCTCAGGATTTAGATAGACTCTCCGATTGTCTTGATAATGAAAAGACTTTTATCTATTGACGGTACTAGAAAAAAGTATTTCATTGTGATCCAGTTCAATGCACCCAGTGCACTAGATTTTTTTACTCGAAGACCCTTCGATGATTTTAGACTCATCATAACACATTTGATCCCATTCAAATGCTAGTAAAAGAATTCTACAATTTAACAAGATAAAAGTGCCTAACATTTAACTTAAATTGTGAATGTTATTCAAGACTAACTAAAGAATTGTGTCTACCTCATACATATCCAGATGTACGAACAATTCTTCTTTTCTCATAGTCTTTTGACCTTATGATTATTTACTTTGACAATTATAATTATAAATGCTATAAGATTTTGTTAATAAACAGAAATCACTTTATTAATATGATAAGATTGTCAAGTATAATATTACACTCTTGCTATTGAGCATAATCCTAACA
The DNA here is from genome assembly GCA_954870605.1 of Acer campestre. Lineage (NCBI taxonomy): Eukaryota > Viridiplantae > Streptophyta > Magnoliopsida > Sapindales > Sapindaceae > Acer > Acer campestre. The sequence goes on along the minus strand of OX940811.1, from coordinate 32,300,900 downwards.
GTAGGGTGGCGTTAGAAGATGTGTAATGCCATTAGACTCAATGATAGATTTGAGAGCTTGAAATTCACCCCTACCATCCGTGTAGATTGAGATGATGGGACATTAGGAGAATTTTTCAGCTACCAATTTGAAACGAGAAAAGATAGAAGCAACATTTGATTTGAATTTTAATTGAAATAACCACATGTATTTTGTAAAATAGTTTACGAAAACAACATAATAGCTAAAACCATCATGAGACTGAATTAGGGATGGTCCCCAAACATCGGAATTCACAAGTTGAAGTGGTGATTTGCTTTGAAGCGAAGATGTTTGAAAAGGTAGCTTATGAGCTTTATTACATTGACAAGCATTACAATTAAAACTGGATTGAAGTGAAGATGAAACAGGGAGACCAGATGATGATACGATGTGTTTGAGAATTTTAGCGGATGGATGACCAAGATGATTATGCCATTCTTGAAGTGGTACTTTCAAGCTGGCAAAAGCAACAAGAGTTTTGGCAGAAGGTCCATGAACCAACCATTTATAGACGCCATCTTTATTCAATCCTTCCATAAGCAGTTCCCCTGTTTGAAGATCCTTCAAAACAAAAGAAAATGGTGAGAATTCAATAGAAACATTGTTGGTGCTACAAAGCTTGGAAACTGATAAAAGATTATTTTTCATGCTCGGTACACAAAGAACATTAGCAAGTAAAAGAGATTTGGAAGAAGATGATAGATTTGTGGTTCATGTGTGTATGATAGAAAGTTAAGTACCATCACCAGTCATAATGTCCTCAGAACCATCATACTCCGAGTGGAGCGACAAGTTATTAAGATCACTTGTTACATGATGGGAAGCGCTAGAGTCTACCAACCAGTTTGATGTAGTGGCTGGTTGAGCAGTAAAGTGAGCACGAGGCAGTGCATAGAAAGGACAAGGTTGAGCATGAGAGGATGAAGCATGTTGATGATACTGTTGTTGCTGCCAAGAAACTGATCGAAACCTAAGACATATTTTTGCTGTGTGGCCTTGTTGTTCACACAACTGGCAGCAACCTTTGTATGGTTTGGTATTTGGATTCCGATTATTTTTGTGAAAGTTGGAATTAGGGCCTTAACAGAAGTGATTGCCTATACCACTAAATTGGTTATTGCCACCATATTGATTTCCACATAAACATTGTTGTTTGGATTACTACGGTTTTGATTGTTATTTTTCCATCCACCATTGTTATTCGTTTAGGTGGTAGCATTAGCTATGATTGAGATATTGGCCTACTTTCCTCCTCGTTCCAGAAAAGCTTCAAAGTTTCTTAGTTTCTCATGCAACTTATCAAAAGAGATCGGGTTATCACGAGCACGAATTGTAGCAACAAGTTCTTTGTAATCATCTCCCACTCCATTAATGATGAGCAATGTCAGATCTTCATTACCAACAGGTGAATCAAGAATGGAGATCTCATTAGCAATGCTTTTAATCTGATGCATATGCTTGGTGATGCTTTTTTTCTCCTTAGTAACTTTTCCAAGTTGTGTTTTGAGGGCCATGATATGACCTCTTGAAGTTTTCCCATAGGTGGTTTCGAGCTTGTCCCACGTAGCTTTAGTAGTTTCACGCAATCAAATGAAGGGAACTAATGATTCTGTCAGTGATGATATGATAGCGCTTAAGATTAACTTATCCTGCCGAACCTAATAGGTAAGATTTATTTGGTCCTTTCCATTCTCCTTGATGATTGGTTTGGGGCAGGGAAATGATCCATTTATATAGTCTAGAATATCATACCCAATAAAGAGGGTTGTGAACTGAATTTTCTAAGACATATAGTTGGATATAGTGAGTTTGATAGGTGCTTGAGCAGCAAAATTAATGGAGATTAGGGTGGACTTATAAGAGAGGAGGTTTACCACAGCGATAGAACTATTGATGATTGACTCGGGTGTCTTTGGTTCGTTTTCCATTGATAAGAGATTCAATTTGTAGGAATTAATGCTTGTGTTTTACTCAGTTAAGCATATAAAGCTCTGATACCATATAAGAGAATGGCAACATCAAATAATATGAAAGCTTGAGTTATTTGTATATTGATGTAATAGAATATATACACATTACAATGGAGTATTGTAAGCTATACACATAAATGAGAATTGCTAAAACTAAGGAAGACTTTATAGCAAAGGAAATAAACTAATTACAATCAATATAATTGATATGAAGATCACTAAGATATGTAAATCATTGAATCATTGACCGGACATGATTGTAGGAGCAGAGGTAGGAATTTCCTTGTAAGTTCCTCATATTTTGATTTGCTTATTTCAATGACAAACCACATTTTGGGATGTCTATGTAATGGGTAGCTTAGGTTCTCGTTGACAAGTTTCCAAGCATCCCGGTAACTTCAAGAGTAAAAGCGAAAGGTAAATCACTTGACTTGCATCTTAAAGAGATTAGTTTGCACATACACTTCTCATGCATGCCTTTAGTCTTCTTGCATTTGTGTTCATTGCTAAATGTGTGCATTCTCTTCACATTTCACATTTGCACCTCTTTGTTGTATTTTGTTGTGATAGTGTCTAGTAATTTGTTTCCGTTTGTATGATCGGAAACATCCATGCTTGCACAATAGTGTGCATGTCTTTGCGCGATAGTTGACCACTTGAGAATGACTCTTTCTTATCTTGGATAAGTGTTAGATTTGGTTTGGTTATTTGGAATAAAGTGTCTAGTTTCAAAAGATTAAACTTTAATGTTTCAAATGTTTTTAAAACTGACATTTGCATGATTTTGTGACCATAACGTTTTATACAAAGTTTCAAAATGAGTTTTGAAAAATGCTGGACAAACTAGATACTCATATCTTTCCAACGGTATATTATTCGTAATATTTCATGACCATTTGGATTGATTTTGATATCTCCAATGTGACCACTAAAACAGGGCAACTCTGCTATTTTCCAAATCTGACATTTGGTTACTCTAATAACCATAACTTTTTTTTTATATAGACATCAAAACCTTATTCTATAAATTGGAGTAGAAATTAGACTTCCATACCTTTCCAGCGGTATATTATACTAAAGGTTTCGATGTCCTTTGGTCATGTTTCGGTGTGCTCGAATTTTGAGCTAAAGTACTATCGTATGATTAGGTGGCCTAACCGCCGAATGCCCAATAACGTCTTTCTAACGTTCTCAAAATGACGTAGCTTCATTTGGCACCTATAAATACCCCGTTATCTCTCATTCTTCAATATAACTCTCCCAACTGAAACCCTAAAGAGAGAATTCGTTTTCTAGAGAGAGAAAGAGAGATTCTTGTGAGAGAAAGCACCAAGCTTGCTTCTTTAATTCTCCAAACCCAAAACCCATCATCTTCATGCATCTCTAAGCATCTTTAAAGCATGGGTCTTCCTTGTGTCATGACTAAGTAAGTTAGAACTTCATTGAATATCATTTATTGTTCTTTTTACTTTAGATTAGGTATGTATTGCTTGATAAAATACCTTGACTCATTTATTGCGTATATTTATGATTCTTGATAACATGATTGTGTTTGTATTGTGATAACTTACATGATTATGTTGTTTTGCCTAAATAGCTAAGCCTTGAATATTCTTATGGAATTGATTGTTGATTAGATTGATAGATTAATGTTTATTTATCTAGTCAAACTCTATTAGATGCTCATGTGCATTTAATTGACAATTAGGTTGTTTGAAATCTTTACAACTAATTGAGACCTCATGTATGTGCATATAGGCTTGTTTGATAATTAGGTTGTTAGATTTGTATCTTAAAATATGTTATCCTGAAAAATCCGTCGGATGTCTCTGGGACAACGGTTACCCACGGTGTACTGGTGCATCGTGATTGGCCCGAACCGGGTAGGGCGTGGCTCCCTTTCCTTCGAGGTAGGTACCGGGGAAATCCCTTGGTCCGGTTACCAAGAAAATAGCACAAGGATCTTGGGGCGGTCGTGATGGGATATGATGTCGAGAGGGTCCTTTAGGGGTAGGATAGAGAAACACTATAACAGCAACGAAATACTTTTTTATTAATTGTCAAAATGATACATTAGAGATGGCAACTCATATCACAGCTGACACTACAACAGCAGGAGCAATGAGAGTGGTCTATAGCCAAGTGAGACTAACATAATGGGGGTGATCTTGGCCGGATAGTGGCCAAGTAGGTTAAACACATAAGAGCTTGAGATAGACGGGGTAGTAACCAAGTAAGGTAAATACATAGGAGCTTGAACTAAGTGGGGTAGTAGCCAAGTAGGATAAACACATATGAGTTTGAACTAGGCGGGGTTCTTTTTAGGACTCACTTGAGGTTTCAGAGGCCAACCCCTTACTCCTTGAGAGTTGAAGTATTTATAGTGTATATGCTGGAGGGGTATGTGAGGGATGATCATTTAGGCGAGAATTGCTCGGTCCGATCCCCACTGTCCCCGTAAGTCAAATGCTGAGGTAGCAGGAGCTAAAGGGCTAGGATAGTGCCATCGGGATGTGCCATTTGCTGGGGTCCTGACCTAGGTAGGTGGGAGCCTTAGTCCCTAGGCTGAAATGCGCGGAATTAATCCCAACTGTTGTTTTGAGCCAAAACCGTGGTTGGCACGTGCCTTTAAGGGCCATGATTACTCCACATATGCCCTAGGTCCCTTTAGGTGCTTTAGTAGTGTTGATGTGGTGATTGTGTGGCGTTTTGGGGCGTTTGGGTTGGTCAGAGGAGGTCTCCGCTGTTGTGGGACGTCGCGGTCAAGGTTTGGGCTAGCAGGGGACAACGTCAGCGCTTGTCCTGCTGCACACTATCAGGCGCCACCATCATTTCCTTCTTCGTGCTTGCTGGGCTTCTGCAAGCGTTTAACTGGGGAAACACAGCTTTCTCTTTCATGCATGAGGTAGTTGACTCTGACTAGGGCTTAGGTGGAGTAGGAGAGAACTGTTGATGAGGCACGGTTATTGGGTGATCCCAGCCGTCTATTGATTATCCTTTCTCTTCCATGCTTCATGTCTTGTATTAATGGCCTAGTGTTGGGTTTTTACAGATTGCCCCGGCTCTTTCTCCCTTCCCATGTGGCCCTGTATGAGGACTAACGTCATCCCTTAGTAGGAGTCGCCACTAGCTAAGATCCTTCTAGGTTGTTCTAGAATGCTCTCAAGGGTGCTAGAGACCTCAACCCAGCTAGGTGTGATGATTAGTCCTGGCATGGTAGGCATGACTGGCCAATCTTAGCTTAGGCGATGGGGGGTTCCTGGGGTTACTTCTTGGGCCTAGTCTCGTATTGATACTGCATGCTAGGTAATGACCGAGTTCCTCATAAACCGGGTTCCTTCTCCTTATCTAGTGTCTTGGGGAGGACCGGGTCCCTAACGGACCTTGTCCTTCTCTGTATTAGGCGCTTTGGGGGGACTCGGTTCCTTACTGACCATGTCCTTCTTTATATTAGGCGTTTTTAGGGGACCAGGTCCCTACTAGGTCGAGTCTCTCTTCCGTACCCAGTGTTTTAAGGGAACTGGGTCCCAAGTGGATCGCATCTTTCCATGTACCCAGCGCCTTAGGAAGGATCAGGTACTTCCTAGTACCGGGTTAGGGTGGCTGGTTAGGTTCTAACTAGGGGAAAAGTTCTTCCTTGATTCAGTTACCACTTTTTTCGGTTAACAACATCTAATTAAGCATTTAGTGTAGCCTATCATTATTTGCATTTTAAATATTGTCATATAATCACTTAGGTTGTTGATCTCTTCATTGAGAATTAAGTTTTATGACTAAGTTGCTTAGTGCGCAAGCAAGTGGGTCTAGGTTTGCTATTAAAGGCCCACAGGGTAGTAATAGTGGGTTAGTGACCGAGAGTGGTTGAGATCAACCTAGGTAGTAAACATCATTACAAGTAGTGGATTCGAGGACCGTGTGTGGCTAGAATAATAGCTCATGGTTTTTTCTTGTTGAAGGTTTCCACTTAAAAAATCAAGTGTTCTTTAATCTCTGCACTTTACACTTGATTTATATTGTTGTGTGTTTGGGTTTATTTTTGAATAGTGACTAATATGAAAAATTGGTAACTAATCAGATTAATAACCCATCCCTCCCTCCCTCCCACTCTCTAGGTTGTTTAGGCACGTGTATAATATTTGTTTCAATTGGTATCTGAGCAGGTTCGTAGACATATATAGGAGATCCTTGCCACTTTTGTGTATCTTGCATTTGTGTGCATTTTTGTTCTTTGCATTCATCTGCATTCATTCATTCATTTTTGTTCTTTGCATTCATCTGCAATCATTCATTCACACCATGTGTGAGAGTGAAACAATTAGAGCGGGAATTGCTTCGGTGACCTCCAAAGTAAAGAGGAAAGAAATTGACTCTAATGAAGAGATGACTCTCATGATAGAGAGATTTAGGAGATTCATGAAATCTCAAAAGAAGCGTTTAAATTCTAAAGTGAAGAAGGAGGAGAAGATGACCTTACTTAAGAAGGATAAAGCAAGTAAGGATTATTCCTCAAGGATTGATGACCCTTGCCTTGAGTGTGGTGGATTTGCCCACATTCCCTCCATATGTGGTAACTTGAAGTAGAAGAAGGGAGGAGATGCTATGATCGCTACTTGGAGAGATAGTGATGCTAAAGTAGTTGAAGAATGTTCCACAAGCTCGGTTGAATGTATGAACAACTACTTGAAATTTCCAGTTTCCTACCACAAAGAAATTCAAGCCATCACCAAATGTTTGTCACTTGATGAATTCAAGAAGGGTGACTTTGATTGTGGAAACCAATGTGGAGCAAGCTTGAGAGAAGTAAGTTTTGACAATATGACATACACAAGCATTAGTGGGAGAAGCTTTAATCAAGAGAGTAAATGCTCCGAAATCTCTTGTGATAATATGGTGAATTATCAAGAGGTTATTGACTCTCTTCAAAAGTGTTTGAAGATTAGGGAAAATGATATCCTTGAGTTGGAAAAGGATAATCTTCAACTAAAAGCCAAAATGACTCACTTGGATGTAGAAGTGAGATGTGGAAGGGAAATTGAAGGCAAGTTGAAGATGAAACTTATAGAGGCAAGAACTTTTCTTGCTAAGATGACTTCGGGTTCGAAAATGATTGGCATTAAATTGAAGCCAAATGTCAAGCAAGTGCTTGATCTTGTAAATGATGAGACCACATCTTCCTTGGACAAGACTACATATATGAAGGAGATTACTCCTAGTTGTCCACATTGGTCTCAACACCCCAAGAAACTCTTGTTGTGGGTGATTCGTCTAAGAGCTTATCCTTGAAGACTTTTCCAACGAACCATGCTTAACCTTAACCCTTGAGGATGCCTCATTCAAAGGTCCACCATCCTTTGAGGCAAGCTATTCATGCTTAACCACAAAAGCACTAATCTCTGGCTCGTGGTCCAAGGACAAGCCAATCGGTGCAACATCAAATACAACTTCATCAACATGGCAAGGCCTCGATGAGATCTAAATGCAATGGTATAAACTTTTCCCTTATACCTACTTGTCATTTTTGTGGTATGACTGGTCACTGGCTATCACTCAAGTGACACTCGAAATAGGACGAGGTCGGAGAGTAGCACAATAGTAAGTAAAGTTCGTTCCCACAGGGATCGAGTGACCGATTACCGAAATTGATTAGCCTATTTGCTATTTAAACAATCAAAAAAGTTGGTTTTCCAATTAAGTAAATTAAACTAAACTAAACTAAAATAAAACTAAATGCTATTGCAAAAAAAGAAATAACACGAAAATAAACACAAGTGTAATAATAGAGAGAAATATGCTAGGATTTGACTACACCCCACCCTATGTCAATTTTCGTTCTAGACTCAATTATTCACCCAAAACATGCTCATGTAATTCATAGATTCATGCACCCAAATGTTAACCCACAATCTCGGTCGAGTAGAATAGATCGCACCCAAAATCATACCCAAGCCTATCTCTCGATTACTCGGAATATATGAATGAGTTCATTAAGAACCTTGGCACACTAGGGAATCCTATACGCTAGCCTAAGTAGGTCTACTTTTCTAGACATGCATAGAGGGCATTTTATCGAGCACGTGGCGTGCGTCTCCGGTCAGTACATAACACACCACAAAAATTCATTCAAAAGGAGATCAAACAATTGAAAAGCATTAAGCACACAAAAATACCTATACAAACCACACTTGCACAAAATGAATAAACAAAGGTCAATAGATATAAATATTCATGGGTGGGGTTCATCAAATCCTAACAATGAAAATTTAGCTCATATTACAACTAATAGCCATACAACAAATAATCTCAAATAAATACATGGCTATAACAAAGGATAAAAGAGAAAAAGTTAGAGAAAACTATAATGGAGAGCTTCCTCTTCTTCCTTTTGCTCCTCTCCTTTTTTCAAGCTCCTTCAATTTTCTTTCTCCCAAGAACAAGAAAAGATCATAGATTGGTGTCAAGTGTCTCTTAGATTGTGTAGGAATTTAGGAAAGATGGAGACTTGGAGGAGAAGGAGAGTTTCCTTTCTTTGGAGAGTATTCTCTTTTCTTTTTGTGTCTCCTCCCCTTCCTTTGAAAAATACCAAAAAGAGGTATTTATAAGGGAGCCAAAAAAATAGGGCAAAAAGGGGGCAAAATTTCTTCTAGAAGATGAGCTGGCGGGCTGCCGCTGTTGCCCGACCGCGGTGACTCACCGCGGCGCTTCAACCGCGGCGCTTCAACAGCGGCGATTTGAAGAGGTTTCTGTCGCTACCTTCGTCGACCGCGGTGCTCTGATGCCCAAAACCCCAAACTTTCCATATTTGCGCTTTTTTGCCCAAAGTTCTCCAGTTAGAGCCAAAACACCCCTGCTATCAAAAAAACCTACAAAAACCTCAAATGAAACATTAAAACCCCAGTTTTACCCGAGAAACATACACAAAAGGGTGCAGAAAGGGGCTACATTTTATGTAGAAATAAAGCAATCAGTCACATAAGACCAAAGTGCTTTAACTACATAAAAAGATGTAGAATTAAGAGCATGAGAGAAAAGCAGTTGAACCATAGGGCTAGTTTGTATGAACCTAGGAAACCAAGAAATATGGTGTTAACCACTAAAAATGAAAAAGGTGGAAACTAGGTTGGTTAGAAAGATTAAACCCGATTGCAATTGTACTCATATGCACCCTTGGATACTATTGAGTCCAATGGACTTGGTATGTCTAGTGGGACTTGTCCCATGCCCTGATACGGTACGGTGATTGACCCCATAAGGGGAGCTCAAGCAAAGAGAGCAAAATTGCATACTTGTCACATGCAAAAATTTGAAAAAAATTATGCCTCTTCTTTAATTGTTTGAGTATCTTAGTTGCACATATGTTTGTATGATTTTTTTTCTTCAATAAGTGTGAACCTTTGCTTTGTGTATAATCCATGTCATATTTATGTTCAAACACATTTTTGGACTAGGAGATTTACTTTGAGAGTACTCTTTGAATGACCTATAATTATCTCCATGACATGATGATTCTTTTCAAATGACATACTTAAAATGAAAAGCATGAATTCTAATGACATGCTTAAAAATGAAAAGCATGAATTGTTAATTGCAAATCTTTAAATGCAAAATTATGTGTGAAAAGCAATAATGAGACTCAGATGAATAAATGATCTTGCATCTATTCTAAGGATTTTAAAATCCAATGTCTCTTTTTCTTTATTAGTTAAACATGACTACTATCCGAGTATCTTACCCGGAAAAATCGAATGGGGTGCAAAAGTCGCTCATGCCTTGTTTTACCTATAAAGTTGGATATAGTTGCCTCTTAATTGAATTGATGACAAATCTATATCCTTGCTTTAATTCATGACAAATGGTGAAATTGGTTTGAATTCATTTGAAAACCTTAGTCATTTGCTTTGCCAAATACCATTGTTTTTTGACTTAAATGCAACTTGTCTTGCATGCAAAGAATTATTATCTCACATTTTCATAAAATAAATCTCCTTGCTTCTCTCCCATTTAATTGAGTTGCATAAAGTGGCTTATATGATTATGCAAATGTCTTGTATGCTACTATCTCTCTTTGCTACAAGTGACCCGTTTGGGGAATACTCCTTTGTCTATCTCATGACAAAAAGGGGGAGTAGTATGTATTAAAGGAGTTGTAATAGTTGATTAGCATATTTGAGAGGATGCTTATTGAGGGGGAGTAACCCGTTGAGGGGGAGCATTTCATTGCACTTCATAGCATGTTGTTGCTTATTTTCTTTAATGCAAATGCTTGTTTTAATCTCACTTGATCACCTCATATACACTTGTTTTGGAAAGTGTAGCTATCTTGTTTTACAAGGATGTTTATTCTACAAGAGATGGAAAACTTGAAGATCTAGTTTGATTAGGTTTTTCTTTGTAATGTAGAATAAACGCTTGTTGACCCTTAGCTTTTAATTTTTGTGAGGATCAATTGTGAGTGGTGGTTTTGTCACGAAATAGCCAAAGGGGGAGATTGTAAGTTTCTCATATTTTGATTGGCTTATTTCATTGACAAACCACATTTTGAGATGTCTATGTAATGGGTAGCTTAGGTTCTCGTTGACAAGCTTCCAAGAATCCCGGTGACTTCAAGAGCAAAAGCGAAAGGTAAATCACTTGATTTACCTATTGAAGAGATTAGTTTGCACACACACACTTCTCATGCATGCCTTTAGTCTTCTTGCATTTGTGTTCATTGCTAAATGTGTGCATTCTCTTTACACTTCATACTTGCACCTCTTTGTTGGATTTTGTTGTGTGATAGTGTCTAGTAATTCGTTTCTGTTTGTGTGATCGGAAATGTCCATGCTTGCATGATAGTGTGCATGTCTTTGCACGATGGTTGACCACTTGAGAACGTCTCTTTCTTCTCTTGGATAAGTGTTAGATTTTGTTTGGTTATTTGGAGTAAAGTGTCTAGTTTTAAAAGATTGGACTTCAATGTTTCAAATGTTTTCAAAACTGACCTTTGCATAGTTTTGTGAATATAACGTTTTATACAAAGTTTCAAAATGAGTTTTGAAAAATTTTGGACAAACTAGACACCCATACCTTTCCAACGGTATATTATTCGTAATATTTCATGACCGTTTGGATTTGTTTTGATATCTCCAAAGTGACCACTAAAACAGGGCATCTCTGCTGTTTTCAAATCTAACCTTTGGTCACTCTAATAACCATAACTTTTTCTATAGACATCAAAACCTGATTTTAAAGTAGAAAGTAGACTTTCATACCTTTCCAATCGTATATTATACGAAAGGTTTCAATGTCGTTTGGTCATGTTTCGGTGCGCTCGAATTTTAACCTGAAGTGTTATCGCATGATTCGGGCTGCCGATTTGACTGCCGAATGCCCAGTAACTTCTTTTAACATTCTCATATCAACATAGCTTCATTTGGAACCTATAAATACCCCATTATCTCTCCTTCTTCAATATAACTCTCCAAACTAAAACCATAGAGAGAGAATTCGTTTTCTAGAGAGAGAAAGAGATATTCTTGATAGAGAAAGAGAGATTCTTGAGAGAGAAATCACCAAGCTTGCTTCTTTTACTCTCCAAACCCAAAATCCATCATCTTCATGCATCTCTAAACATCTTTAAAGTATGGGTCTTCTTTGTTTCATGACTAGGTAAGTTAAAACTTCATTGAATATCATTTATTGTCCTTCTTACTTTAGATTAGGTATTTATTGCTTAATTAAGTATCTTGACTCATATATTGCATATATTTATGAGTCTTGATAATATGATTGAGTTTGTATTGTGATAGCTTACATGATTAGGTTGTTTTGCCTAAATAGCTAAGTCTTAAATATTATTGTGGAATTGATTGTTGATTAGGTTGATAGATTAATGTTTATTTATCTAGTCAAACTTTATTAGATGTTCATGTGCATTTAATTGACAATTAGGTTCTTTGATATCTCTATAACTAATTGAGACCTCATGTATATGCATGTAGGCTTGTTTGATAATTAGGTTGTTAGATTTGCATCTTAACATCTAATTAAGCATTTAATGTAGCCTAGCATTATTTGCATTTTGAATATTGTCATATATTCACTTAGGTTGTTGATCTCTTCATTGAGAATTAAGTCTTGTGACTAAGTTATTTAGTGTGTTAGCAAGTAGGTCTAGGTTCACTATTAAAGGCCCGCAGAGTAGTAGTAGTGGGTTAATGACTGAGAATGGTTGAGGTCAACCTAGGTTGTAAACATCATTACAAGTAGTGGATTCGAGTACCGTGTGTGGTTAGCATAATAGCTCGTGGTTTTTCCTTATTGAAGATTTCCACTTAAAAAATCAAGCGTTCTTTAATTTCCGCACTTTACACTTGATTTATATTGTTGTGTGTTTGGGTTTATTTTTTAATATTGACTAATTTGAAAAATTGGTAACTAATTAGATTAACAACTCATTCCCCCCCAGGTTATTTAGAAACGCATATAATATTTGTTTCATTCCTTATTATCCTAAACTTGTACAGTTGCATCATCACTTCTAGTGAACAGTTACAAGCACAAGACAAAATAATCAGCTCCAGCAGTCCTTTTGAGGCATGACACAACATGCCAATAATGGGACCATCATGACCCTGTTTGATGCAGAAAACGAACAAACAAACAACTTAGTGAGTGAATAATAATTAGCTATATTCCACAAGATTGTTGAATATTGAATAAAACAACATTAACATACCTTCAAATAGCGGATAAATCCCAGACCCTTTTTTGTCTACTGTGACCAGAAAATAAGAGCAAGCTATCATTGAGATTGAGAGCCAATGTCCTGATAGTATCGAAGTCAGTTTCAATTGTTTATTTGATGGAGGTGTTAGAGGAGTCAATGATGTTGATTGAATTGCCACATGAACATGCGATGAAGGAGCCATTAGATGAGACAACCAAAGGCGACCCACCCCCTTAGAACTGCTGCAACACTATCTCACACTTTTAGTTTTTCTACATGGTAGGGAATAGGGATGCCATTGAACAACAAAAACAGAGGCAATAGATATATCAGTACTATTTACTGGGGTTTAAACTGATAGAATTGAAATCCTCTATTGCAAGATGGAGTTTAAATTTAGGAGAATTATACTCACAGCCCCTGATGTTTTATATAATTGCATCCAGATGTGCAAACATGTTTTTTCTACATTCACACCCCTTGATTTAACAGCTGTTAATCCTTTCGTTAGTTGACATGTTTTGATATTTAAAATTTCCAAAATACCCATATGATCTAATCAAACCATTGTTTTCAAAACATATTAGGCTATTGATACAACAATTTAGAATCAGAAAACCAAAAACATATAAAGGTAGATTAGCCATAAATGATTGAATAGGAAAAGAAAGCTACTTGCAAGCCAAGATGCATAATCATATAAACACATTTTATACGACTCAAGTAATTGAGAGAGATTCAAGTAGATTTAATTCACAAAAGTGGTGTGTGTGTGTGTGTGTGTGTGTGAATGTTGCTTGACATGTAATACAAACACTATCAAGCTCATGCATGAGAATCAATCAAAGTAACAATCAAAAGGATTTCCAAATGAAGTCAAACCAATTTAAACCCTTTTGTTATGATTAGAAGATATATATCCAAGCATTTGTGTGCAAAGTGAACTAATCACATCAAATATATATATCACCTTCATTCATTACAAGACACATAATTATGAAACAAATTTGAGGTCTTTAATAAGCAATGCATCACACCACATCATCAACAATTTTCCATCCATTTCTATTTTTCTCCTTTATAAACCTAGAATTCATGTATTTCTATTTTTCATGCAAAAGTAACTCTCTCAATGGCTTACACCCAATTTCACATAAGTAGCATTTTCCTACATTGGGCGGCTGCATATCATGTGATCGAACCAATTTTGTATCACATTTTAGCCCTCATTTTCATGTCCTTTGGCTTGATTCCGAGTGAACTCCAGTGTTTAATGGTTTAGTTATAGTCTATGAAGGCAAAACAATGTATTATAGGCATGTGAGATCCAAATTGGAGTTTTTTTTTGGGCAAAGCAAGTCAGATTGAAGAATCTCAAGAATTTATGCCCAGTTCACGGTTGGGTTCGCCAGTTGTCAACAATGAAGTGAACTATAGATGTACATCCAGAGGATCTTGAGACCCATCTTCCAATGTTTGTCAACCATGATCTAGAGCTTGAAATTGATCCAGAAGATCTCGAGACCCACATTCGATGGTTATTAACCGCGAAGGTCAACCATAGACATACCTCTAGAGCATCTCGAGACCCATGTTTCGTTGTTCATCTACCGCGAAGTCAACCGCATGTTTTGATCCAGTAGATCTCGAGCAACATCTTTTATTGGTCGTCAACCGCGGATAGCTCCAGCAAATCTCACTCATCAATGTTCATAGTTCCTAAACTGTGAATTACAGGCCGCGAACCTCTCTAGATTCAATTACATCAACATTTCCAAACCTATTTTTGATAGTGATATAAAAGCCTCCCTTTCTGATTTTCAAAAGATGTTCTTTTACACCATTTTACACCTCTACATCATTCTAGATCTAGGAATGTCCTCCCAACACATCCAAACCATCCTACACCTTTCATCACCATTTCCTACACCAAATCCATCCTTACATCACTCCTTCCATCTCTACTTCACTTCAACACCAAGACCAATTCAAGAGCTACGAATATGGAGCACTTTGGAGAAGAAGATGAACTTGAAGAAATAAGGACTTACCACACACCCATGGGTTTTCTCTTGACTTTTTCTTCTATAATTCTTCTTTGTAACTTTATTATGAGTAGCTAAACCCAAATTGGGAGTTAATGTAATAATTCATAAATTGTGGGTGTTCCACTAACTATCTTTAGTACTCAATCTATTAGTTTCATTCATTGTGATTAAAGTTTTGATATCTTCTTGAATTGAAAAGGCATATCAACTCTTTAGTTCAAGTTTAGATTTTAAATTGAATTGAGATTTTAATTATACACACACCAATGCTAATTGAAAACAAACTCTATTGAATGGAAGAGATGTATTGAGAGCGCACGAATCCAATACATCTCGACTATCTAATTCTATCTATGCTTAAGGACAATTCTCTCTACACTCAAGCTTCACACCCATAGTTGAGATGTAGTTGAGAATTGAGTGATTCTTTGAATCATACATAATGGTAGATTAGCCATAAATGATTGAACAAGTTCTTACAAAGTTAATCGGTTCACCCACTGTTTGTGTTCAATTGCATTTTCTCCCTAATCACATCACATTTATCACATCATTTTTCTTGTTAATTGCTAGTCTAGTTTAGATTAATTAGTTTATAATTTCGTTTGTCATATTAGTTGTTAATTTTCCAAACAAACCATTGAACATTTACTTTTCCGCACTACTAGTATTTTACCATTTTTAATTTGATCATTGCTAGCCTAAGATCCCTATGGACGACCTTGCTTGTTGCTATACTAGTTTTTGAAACTGTCAAGCACATTGCTAGGAACTCTTATAAATATATTTTGAATCGCTTTTTTTTACAATGACAGAAAAAGCGTGTTCAAAATGGTGCTGTTGTCGGGGATTGGTGTGCGTAGTATTGGTTAGATTAGGTATAATATTAGTAATTTAGTTAGTTGTTTAAGTTTTATTAGTTTCTTTTTATTTCGATGGTACTAGTGTTTTTGCTTTTCAGGTTTTTAGGTTTATGCATAGACGTCGTTCGCAGGGAAGTTTTCTGTTTTCGGCAAACGACCGCATCAACCGTGTTTGTAGGTTAGCTAGACAATTTGAGAGAATCCAGTTAGAGGAAGACATGTCAGAACTGACACCACATGGTTCTCCAAAACGTGAGGCTCTAGAACATGAAGATGTTAGGCTCACAATAGGGGAGTATACACTTCCATCGATGGTAATTAGCCTACTGCTATAATGCTTGATGATGTAGCTAGGCAATATGAACTTAAAGGGATGCACATCAGCTTGCTTCGGTTCTTTTTCGGACTCCTTTCAGAGGACTACCTATAGTTTATGAAGGAATATAGCACGGTATTAGAGACTTTTCCAATTTTGGCATGTTAGGCGACTTTGACTAGAGAGCAATTACATATGAGATGCTTTTAGTACTGCCTCAAGGATAGGGCAAAGCAGTAATACATGACCTTAAGGCTGAGATCTCTAGTTACATAGGGTCAAGTGTGAAAGACATTCTACAACAAATTCTTTCCAGTAGCCAAGGCAAAAGATATGAGGATCAAGATTGCTATTTTCAATGAGGTAGACGTCGAGCCTTTCCGTGAGGATTGGGAGAGATTTCAGATCCTACTTGCTCAGTCCCACCATATATATACCCAAAAGGGTTGAAGGTTACATCTTTTTACATAATCTCACCTCTATCACTCAGATGCTAGTAGACAATGCGTGCAGAGGCACCATTGTGGACAAGAGAGCTGTTGAAGCCTATGAGAGTCTTGAGAAGTTGGTGCAGAATTCACAATAGAGAATATCAAATAGTAGAAAAGGGGGGTAGTATGAGATAGATGTAAGCACCGGAGTGGCAATCGAGATGTCTCATATGGCCAAGGAGCTACAATCAATGAAAGAGTGCATGAGATCAATGAACATGCAAACTCCAAGTGCAAATCAAGTGATCGGAGACAGAATGATATGGGATTTAAATGGTAGAGATGGATTTTCGGGTTAACAAGAGGAAGCCCAACCTTTGGGAGGTTTCCAAAGACAAAGAAATGACCTGTATTCCTGAATATATATATATATTATGTGTCTAAATAAACCTAGGGGGGGGGGGGGGGGGTGGTGAATAGGTTTTAACTAAATTAATTGCCAACTTTTTTCGGTTAATCAATATTAATCACAAACACCCATAATGTCTAATCATAAACTATCATGTAAAATAAGTGCAGAAAATAATTGCAACGACACAATGATTTGTTTTACGTGAGAAAACCCTAAGAGGGTAAAAACTCACGAGCATAAATGCCAATCAAACCCTCAAATCCATTATTTAATAAAACAATTACAATCTAGGTTGAACACATCATACTTATTCGATTACTACTTCGTCTTTGCTAGTCGTAGGTATTTCATATTGATTTTAGGCTCTTGCTTGTAAACTACCCACGGTAAATACAAGACTTAACTCTCAATAAAAGAGAAATGCAACCTAATGTGAATATGAATAATATTCAAAATGCATAAATGCAAGGTCAAAACATTTAATGCTTATCTAGTCATGGATGAACAAGTCAAACAATCCTAGATATATCATGTTACTATATGACATGCATACAACTTAGCTATGTGAACAAATAGGAACCGTAGATGCAATAGCTATCACAATACAACACCCAACAATCAACACAAAAATCCCAAAATGTAGATAAAAATCAAATCTTGATGCAAATCAAGTCCTAAAGGAGATATCTTGTTAAGCAAGAACACAAGAAAGGATGATGATGATGTTCTACTTACCAAGTTATGTGTGTTGAAGAGAACCAATGAAGAACACATTCTAGATGATGCTAGATGATGTTTGAATCATGAATGAGTGATGGTTATTTGGGTTTTGGTTAAGAAAAATCAAATATTGGTAGCTTTTCTTTGAAGGCACTCTAAAGCTCTCTCTTTAGTTAACTTAAATCTCAAGCCCTAAAGAGAAATAGAGAAGATGAGATATTTATATAGAGAGATAAGAGAGAAATATGAAGAGATGCCATTTAAAAAATGAAACAGGGGATGGCCGCTATGGGTACCTTTGCGAAAGCCACAATGGTAGAGACAGCGGAACGTTTTGTGAAGTGAACCGCTGTGGAAACCAAGAACGGTGGATAGTGGTACTCACTGGACATAAAGCGCTGTGGCTACTGCTGTGAAAACCCACAACGGTAGCTAGGCAAACACAAACTTCAAGGAAAAAACATGCATTCTAAAAACAATTATGGTATGGCAATGATCAAATGAGATACAATAGAATGAGCATGCATGAAGAGAGATATAACAAGAATATGCACCAACAAGAAACACACACAAAAATATAGAAGATATGTAAATGCATGAGATGTGTGTGTGTGTGTGACTAAATCTCTTCAATTAATAGTCAAGACAAGTAATCTACCTTCCTTGAAGCACTTAAAACCCACAATGAAGTCCAATAGCATTTGAAGAGAATTCTTCGAACCTAAGCTACCCTTACAATTTTAAACCCCATTGTGATTTTGTCAACGAAATAAGCCAATCAAAAAGTGAGGCATTTACAATTCCAATTCTTACAACCCAGGGTGGAGGAATCACCCAAACTTATCATGGACCAACAACAACAACCAAAGCAACAATAACCAAGGTTTCAACAACCGAGGATACAACAACCAAGCAAGTGGTAGTGCGAACAATCAATGGAACAATCCAAGCAACAACCAAAAAGGAAATTTCAACAACAACGCCCAATCCAATTCTTACCAACCAAGAAGCAAGTCCTTTTGAAAACAAGATGAAGGAGTTCATACAAGCCTTTCAACAATCATCACAATCCATCCTAGCCTCCCAAAGGTCAACAGACCAAAGCTTGAATAATTACATTCAAGCTAATGACCAGAGAGTGAATGGCATGGATGAATCAATTAGGAAGCTTGAGACTCAACTTAGACAAATTGCCAACGCTTTTCACAAGTAATAAAAAGGGAAGTTTCCTAACCATACAGAGCAAGCTAAGGTCATTGGCATATTTTATGAGGATGGAGAGATTAATAGCTTGAAGGGAGATGAATTCCGATCAGACTCAATAAGGATGGTATAAAAAGTGAAACATCAAGAGGGAATTGATAATATCTCTGAGAGTGTTTCCTTCAAGCTCAAGGATCCTAGAAGCTTTATAATGTTAGTCAAAATAGGGGAGTCTAAGAAGATTGAGGCTATGCTTGACTTGGGAGCACGCATCAACATGAAGCCCTTCACATTATACAAACAATTGGAAATTAGCACGATCAAATTGACCAAAATGACCCTCATGTTGGCAGATAATTCTGCAAGACTTCCATATGGCATAGTAGAAGACATTCCTATTAATGTTAATGGTCTTGAAATTCCAGCAAATTTTGTTGTGATGGATGTTGAGGAAGAGTCATTGAACGGGCAAGATTAGGAGTTATTACTTGGAAGGTCATTTATGGCTACAGCTAACATGAAGGTTGATGTTATTTAAAGGAGGTTATCAATGGAATACCTCCACAAAAGTGTGGATTTTAAGGTCCACAAGCCTGGAGAAACAATAGAGCAAGCAAGTTGCTTTGTAGTGGGCATACTCACACCAAGAAAGAAGAATGGTCAAGTGTGTGAGCTCATTCAAGTTTTTGAATCAGATTCGAGGAAGAATGATCAAGAAAAGGTGTATCAAAGACAACAAGAGATGGTGAGAGTTGATGAGCTTGAAAAGGAAAATGAGAAGCTCATACTTGAAATTAAGCTACTCAAGGCAAATAATGGCTTGCTCCGAAAGAAAATAGAGGAATTTCCTTCTAAAAACCAAGAGTTGGGAGAACAAGTGGAGAGCCTTGAGGTTGAGAATGCAACATTGAAGGATTTAGAAGATCTAGCTAGACTTTCAGAAGAGTTTGAAGAGAATATGCTTAGAGAACAAGAAAGTTGCAAATGGAAGTGGAGCAGAAAGTAAATGTTTTGGAAGAAGTAAAGGAAGCACTTAGTAAAAAGGAGGAAGCTCTCAAAATAGCTAAGGTCAAGGAGTGCGACTATATCGTCAAGCTAGACAAGGTGGAAAAGGTGGTCAAGTCACTAGCAATAAAGCAAAACCACATGCCACATGGTCACTCACCAAGATGCCCTTGTAAACATTATTATAAATTGAATTGGTTAATATCACGTCCTAGGTATTATATGAATTAACGATTTTCTTTTTCATTTCAAATTCTTGGATTAAATGTATCACCTAATCTTTTATTATTATTATTTTAAAAAATTCATTCTAATTTGACAAACATTTATTAACTTGGTAATTACGGCAATTTAATCAACTCAAAGTTGATCTCTTGGGTACTGTCCATCCAAGAGTTGAAATCATCCGTATCTAAAATCTTTAAGTTTGATTTGATCATGCTCAGCCATTTCATTCTGTTCATTCCCATATTGACCAGCCAGCCACTCATCCATTTCATCTGAATCATCAATCTCTTCCATCAGTTAATGGTCCAGTTCTATATCTTTCAAAGATGATGTATGTTTTATTTGTACTGAAAAACTATTAATAATTACGGTGACTTTAAATATAAGTTCATAAATACCTACACAAATGGCAGGATTGTATGGAACAATAATAAAATGAGGTGGTACACTCATCCCAATTTACACTTCTCCTAAAAATAAGCGGCAGTAGAGATGTCAATGTGAATGTAGTATACCATCCATTATATGCAGCTTGCCATCTAACTCGTTGAACACCATTGATTAGTAACCGGAGGGGCAAACTTTTTTTTTTTTTTTTTAATTCAGTATTATTAAATGAAAAAGGAAAATAATTTATCTAATCACATCTTGCCAAATCATTAATAAAAATTAAAATGAATTAAAACTAAACTAATTAAAAGAAAGAAAAATAAATAAATAAAACGTGTAGTTAAGATGTTTACTTTTAAATAAGAGATGATTTATTTTTAAAACTTTAAAATATTTTAAAATATTATTAAAATGTTTGTGCAATATTTTTTTTTTGGAAGGGATTTGTCATTTGTGCAATATTTTTAAAACAAAGAAATGCGTTGTTATTAAAACTAACGATGTGTTTGGTATGAGGGAAAGATGGAGGGAGGGAGAGGGTTGGACGGAGAGGAGAATGGTGGGAGAGCAAATCCATTATTTGATTTGAGGGAGAAGTGAAGGAAGAGGAGGAAAGGAGGGAGAGCTTCTCCCTCTATGCCCATAAAAGGAGAGAAGATTGGAGGGGAATGACCGAAATGCCCTCTAATTTTTCATTACCTTTCAATTTTTTAAGGGCAATATAGTAATTATACAAATTAAATATCAATCAATCCATCCAACGCTCATTTCAATACCAAACAACATGGAGGATTGATGTTATCCTCTCCATCCCTCATACTTTCTCCCCCTCTTAATTCATTCATCCTTCATACTCTCTTGTTGGGGATAGTTCCTATAAACTGATGAATGCGGAATCACCGTGCCTAATATATGCCCATAACTCATAGCAAATAATAACGTCAAGCAGAAAAAAAATAGATGATAAAGAATAAATCAATCACAACACAAGATATACGTGGAAAACTTAAAACGGGTAAAAAACCACGGGCCGTCAGGATGACAGAGAAAGTTCCACTATATGATAAATTGTTACAACCATATACTCCAGGATTCTCTCTCACACCTAACCCCAAACTCCACTCACAAGATCCTCACTAAGAACCCCACAATATCCCCTAGGTCTCCCCTAAATATCACTCACGAATCTCTAACTTGATCCACTGATATTCCCTTGGATCCCTCCTCGGATATTCACTTGGGTCTCCCCGGATCTCACTCACACTCTCTGATGTTTACATGGTGTTTAACTCACACTTTCAACCTAATTACAAGGTTCTATTTATACTAGTTACAAGGAGTTTAAGATAAAAGGAAATTCTACTCATAAACATACAAGGCTTACTTGTTCCACATAAAATACTATTTCCTTTTATGACAAGTCTTCTTGTAGGGAGTAAATCTTTTTCCTTCAAGCACAAGAACTTCTAAAAACAAATTACTTCCTTTTCTGCTGAAGATTTTCGTTTCACATATGCTTATGATTGACTACGATTCGGGTCATGGTTGTACACCCATTTCCTAAACAGTTACACGTCACCTTAAATTACATCGCTCAGAAAACCGCGATCTATACGCTGAAACAAATATGACCGCTGTCACCGCGACCGCTGCCATGGCCGCTATGAGAGCCACAGCGTCACCCACAGCGTGAAGCATTGGAATTGGACTGCTCTCGCTTGAGTTACATAAATTGGCAGCGGTGTCCTACCGCTGCCCCTACCGCTGCCCCTACAGCTGCCAAAGCCACAGCGGCAGTGGCAGCGGTTTGAGCTGTTCTTCGTTTCTTCCATTCTTCATCCTCCCTCAAACACTATCATTCAACTTCCAAACGTATCCCATGTCTCTAGGAAGCTCCACATTAGTTGAGTCTTTGTTTGGTTCACATTTGGTTCGCTTAGGAATACAAGTCAAAACCTAACACCTCTCTCCCTCCTACCAAACATAGCCTAAAAGTCAAGGCCATCATCAACTTGGATCTCAACTTGAGATAAGAGATGTTTATACAATATTTTTCAAATGTTAAGCGGAAGGTTGGTGCGTGTATATTCAAAACTGTCATGTCCGTGTCATTTTATGAAACATGGATGATGTTAGTTCAATTAACCCTTCTTTAAAGGTTGGTGCGTGTATATTCAAAACTGTCATGTCCGTGTCATTTTATGAAACACGGATGATTTTAGTTCAATTAACCCTTCTTTAAAATACTTCCCTTCCAAATTAAGTCATTAAAAAAAAAAAAAAAAAGAGTAAAAACGAAAGAAAAAAAAAAAAAAGCAGAACGAGAGAGAGAGAGAGAGAGAGAGAGAGATGGCGGTATCGGCACTAGGGCAGCTGAACATAGAAGAGTCGGCACCTGCGTGGGGGTCTAGAAGCGTAGATAGCTTTGACAAATTGGAGCAGATTGGCGAGGGAACTTATGGGTTTGTCTTTCAATTTCAAATCTTTCTCTTTTCTTCTTATATTTTTGTATTATTGTCCTTAAACTTCTTGGGTGCTGATAATTTTCATGTTGATCGGTGCATTTTTGTTAATTGCAATGGTAAAAGGTTGATTTTTCTTTATGGGTGTTTGATGGAATAGCCGTATGATGGTTTTAGTGTTTAAAGTTGCCTCCTTGAATGTGTGTTCACTTTTTATTTATATTTTTAATCGATTTTCATGCTGTTGGTGATGAATGTAATTGATAGATTTATGTGGGTAAGTTTGATTTTCATGGATTCATTTCATATACTTGGGTTTGTAGTAGTATTGGTTGTGTACAGTGTGAGAGACCAGACTTTTTGTGGTTTAAAGTTTGTGTTATATAGTGTTATAAAACACCTATCGACAAATGAGAGAACTTGTAGTTCCACTAACTCACTGAATTCCCAAAACTTATCTTTGCCCTTGACTTTATCACATTTAAGGTTGTGCTTTTGTGATTATTTGATGGGATTTCCCTAATTTCTTTGTTGATTGATCCCATTGAGGTTCGTTCAAATGTTAGGAGGCAACATATGTTAACTTAGAGCTGTAAGTTTCGTTTTTATACTTGTCATAAAATGAAAATTTTAGGGTATCCAACTTAAAGTTTATGTTTTTGGTTTTCTGCTTCTGAAGGAATGAGAGAAGAGACTTTTATTGTGGTTGGTTTCGTATTTAACCATTCAGTGACTTTAACGAGAATAGATGGATGAGTTTTTTTTTTTGGACAAGCATAGATGGATGGTTTAGACCGGATAAAATGGTAGACTTCTTTATAGGTATTTTTAATATTCAGATTTTTTTTGTTGATTTTGCTTTTTTCAGTCAAGTGTTCATGGCCAAAGAAATCCAGACTGGGGAAATTGTTGCTTTGAAAAAGATACGCATGGATAATGAAAAAGAAGGGGTAAATTATTTTTCTGTTAATATTGGGACATTTTGCTATATGTTTGCTTTTACTACACACACACCTCTAGAGGTAGACAAATTGCATTTCTTTGAATAACCGTCTTTTACTTTTTCCATGCAGTTTCCAATAACAGCTATTCGTGAGATTAAAATTCTGAAGAAGCTCCATCATGAAAACGTTATTAAGCTGAAGGAGATCGTGACGTCTCCAGGTATTTAAAACATCGGCCTCTTACAACAATATCGGATTTGCTTTGCTTAATGCTTATACTATTTATATTGTTCTTTTACTTGAAGGTCGTGACAGGGACGAGCAAGGGAGACCAGGCGAGTAAAGCTGTTTCATGAACTGCAGTTTAGTTGGTCTTATGTATTATTTGCAAGGTTCTTACATTAGTTATATCTTTTTGAAGACTACAGATGGTAACAAGTATAGAGGCAGCACCTACATGGTTTTTGAGTACATGGACCATGACTTGACAGGTCTCGCTGATCGTCCTGGACTTAGATTTACAGTCCCCCAAATAAAAGTATAATATGTCCATATGATTATTGAGATGATTATTTGTTTTGCATCAAACATCTAATGTCTGACACAAAATGATATCATTTGATTGTTTTAATAGTGTTACATGAGGCAGCTATTGACTGGGCTCCATTACTGTCATGTTAATCAAGTACTTCACCGGGATATTAAAGGTCATTATCTGGTTGCACTCTGAATTTAGTTGCTTTCCCTTTTTGGTTCTGATTGATCAAAATATTTTCTTGCAGGTTCTAATCTTCTGATAGACAATGAAGGAAATTTAAAGCTAGCCGATTTTGGGCTAGCAAGATCATTTTCTCATGACCACACTAATACTCTTACAAATCGTGTTATTACATTGTGGTATAGGTAAGTGCTGACTTTTCAAAGGACGTGATCAATTACTTCTAAATTGCCAAGCATGATTCGATGTATTAGCATTTCATCTTTACAAGGGTTATGCTGTAAATTATATTTAGTTGGTTCTGAAAATTGAAAAATGTGAAGTCAGGCCTCCAGAGTTGCTGCTTGGAGCCACAAAGTACGGACCTGCTGTTGACATGTGGTCTGTTGGCTGTATCTTTGCGGAGTTATTGAATGGAAAACCTATCTTGCCCGGAAAAAGTGAGGTTAGGCATATACTCTGAACTTCGATCTATTAACGAGTTATAGGATTGATGAATACAAACAGATGCTATGATTATTACATGGTAATTAATATGGTTCGGCTTGTAAAATGATAATAATTTGAGTTTCAAATTATTCTTGAATCTGTCCTGGACTTTGGTGGGATCTGGTGTCCAGTTTAGATTTATATACTGTTCCCATCGATTGCAGCCTGAACAATTGCACAAGATATTTGAGCTTTGTGGATCTCCTGATGAAATCATCTGGCCTGGTGTTTCCAAGTTGCCTGCTTATAACAATTTCAAGCCTGCAAGGCCTATGAAGAGACGTGTAAGGGAGGTTTTCAGACAGTAAGTAAAGAATTATTCGGTGTTCACATTTAGTGTTAGTTTCCTACTTTAAAATCATAAAACGCTGGATTTTTGGTTTGGTGTGTGCCTATTTTCTGCAGAAATTCCTATTTTGATAAAATTTATTTGCAGCTTTGACCGCAATGCTCTAGAATTATTGGAGAAAATGCTAATGCTTGATCCTACCCAGGTATAACCACGATTCTATTTGCGATTTGCTTACAGTTTTATGTGCTGCCTGCTTCAATACTTGCTTTGAGTTTTAATTTTGCCTGCATATTAATTTCTTGTTTGTGCAGAGAATCTCGGCGAAGGATGCGCTTGATGCCGAGTACTTCTGGACTGACCCTCTACCTTGTGATCCCAAGAGCTTGCCTAAATATGAATCATCACATGAGTACCAGACCAAGAAAAGAAGGCAACAGCAGCAGAGACAGCATGATGAAGCATCAAAGAGGCAAAAATTGCAGCATAATCGGCTGCCGCCTATTCAACACAATGGGCAGTCTCATCATCCTCCTGCTCATTGGTCTGGTCCAAATCATCCAATGAACAATGCACCTCCGCCTCCAGTTCCTGCTGGCCCTAGTAGTCACCACCACTACGGAAAGCCTCGCGGTCCTACTGGTGGTCCTGGTCCCAACAGATACGCTAGCGGAAATCAGAGCGGTGGGTACAACCCGAATCGTGGTGGTGGAGGCAGTGGCAGCCAAGTTGGAGGATACAGCAACGGGTCATTTCCACCGCAAGGGCGAGGTCCACCACCATATGGTGGCAGTAGTATGCAACAGGCTAATGGTCCCAGAGGCCCCAGTAGTGGTTATGGAGTTGGTCCTCCAAATTATTCCCAAAGTGGTCAATATGGTAATTCTGCCCCAGGAGGCAGGGGTCCAAACCCCATAGGAGGTGGTAGTAGAAATCAGCAGTATGGTTGGCAGCAATAAACTCCTATGAGAAATCATGTAGATTATTATCCTGAAACAACCAGAAGGATGAGTTTGTGCTAAAGAGTAAAGACTGTCCTTTAAACAGTCACATATTAATGGAATGGAAAGAGTTTCCTTTCCAATAAAATCTTGGCAAATCTTTTTTCTTGCCAGTGTTTCACTATAAAAACAAAGTAGAAAAGGCTTTAAAAGGAAGAAACTTGTACATATTGTTTCAACACCAAAAATAATTTAAATCCCCTGATGTTTTTCAGTTGAGTGAACTATAAAATTATCTATGATGACTCTACTTTGAGAACTATCTTCATAAACTCGTATACGAAGTAACTTATGGCAGCTGATGGTAGAACCTGCAGGATCAAAGAATGTTTAAAGTTAAAAAAAGTTTGGGATTAAAGAAAATCAAATGAAAGATGCAATCAGGCAACATAACCCTGCAGCAGCTCTTTATCCATTTTTTCAAATGTGCAGAAAGCTAAAAAAAAAAAAAAAAAAACATTCAGAAGATGCGCATCATTACCTGCAACAAGCTAGGAACTAATCCAGCATACAAAGCAGGAACACCTCCTTGTTCAACTATCTTGACACAAGTTGCCAATGCACTTAACTTTGTTGCACGAACTTGCAATTGAAGTTGTCTTCTCACAACTTCAAAGGGATATGTAGCAGCTTCGGCACAAGCCCCAGCAATTGCCCCATAAAGCAATGTTCTGACTGGACCCAATTCCAGTTGTTCCAATGCATTCAGTTCCTGCCCCTCTTGTTTCATATATTTAAGTCTCTTCCTCCCTTCCGGTGAATGGAGATAAGCGGATTTCAAAATATCATAGACACCATAAAACACAGCACCAGAAGGTGCCATGCTTATAATTGAGGGTAGCAAACCCTTATAAAGAGAAAAGAACCCTTCAGTTCGGATCATGTGACGGAAAACACCAATTACACCACCCAACACTTCTCCACCAGGGGCCACCATAACTGTTCTTATCTGCAACATTAGGCATTTTATTGAGCAGTCTAATTTGATCAGAAATTTAGTTGACTTATAAGACAATTCCAAGAGAATTTTTGTTCGGCAAATGAAATTTGTTGCAACAGAGAAATCATATGTATTTTTTTTAAACTCATGTAACAAGGAAATTTGGTCACTCGATAGCTAAGGAGGCAATAAGACTCGGATATAATCATATAAACAAACCATCCAATCATCTTTTCAACAGCAAACGAATTAAGGTGCACAAAAGCAATGGCAACAGACAAGTTATGAATCAAAAATGATTGAGCTTTGACGGAAACTATGAGGCAGTGCCATGCCAACCTCGATATGACAAGAGAGTCATATGGTCACCACTCACCTTAAACTACATGGTTTTGTTTCCAACTAAAAGTCTAAAACCCAACGTGTATAAATATGATGCATCAAATGGCAGTTCATCCTGACCCTGCCTCTAACCTTTTAATCTAATAAAATCAAGCAAATATCTCCAAATTCACACTAGGAAATTACAAGTACTTGAACACACACAGTCACACAGAAAATAAAAATAAGCAATACAGAAAAATAATTGGCACGTACTGTGTCCATCGGTAAGCAAAGACAGGTAGCAGTGATTCCAGCCGCAGCACCAGCAACAAACCGCTCAAAATTCGTGGTTTCTTCATTTCTGGTGATTTTTACCAGCTGACTTCTGTATGTATCATAAGCATAGAAGTTGATAGCCTTAAATGGAGCAGTTCGAAGAATGTTAACGAAATTTCCTTTCCAAAAACCTTTGATCCCTTGAGAAACCGCAATGGTCTTGATAAGATCGAAAAGATGCTTCTGCTCTCCGCGAACCATATACTCTAACTTCAGTCTCTCAAGTGGAGCCACAAAAGTCCTGATTACACAACACCAAAAAAACAAAAATAAAAAATATGTTCACACAATTTCCATCAACAAAGAACTTTTTCG
This sequence comes from Acer campestre, assembly GCA_954870605.1. Classification (NCBI taxonomy): domain Eukaryota; kingdom Viridiplantae; phylum Streptophyta; class Magnoliopsida; order Sapindales; family Sapindaceae; genus Acer; species Acer campestre. Next base: position 32,272,770 of record OX940811.1, on the reverse strand, counting down.
ATTCGTAGACTACAATCAAACACTTTTGTAAGCTGGATTGTCCTATGATCACTTGTAATCTCTCAACTATACTAGTTTGACACTCACATCGCAGAATAGTAATAAAGTTGAAAACTTTATACTTGAAAAATCAGTATTTTGGTTCTTCCAAACGCTTCACATCTAGAGTCTAGAAATGTACCACAAGAGATGAAATTTTTTTAAAAGAAAAAGCAAATTTCATTTCCAGACAATGAAACATTAAACTTCGAATAGTGACATTTTTGTTTTTTGTTTTTTTTCTTGTTCCCATCTGAATAATTGACATTAAGCCAGTTTCTAAGTCATATCACATCAAGTATTCCAACAAAAAAACAAAAATATTAAAAAGAAAGAACCTTGAAACAGCAGCAGAAATAGCTCCAGCAAAGAGATGCTTGGTGGTATTGAAAGCACCAGATTCCTTCTCTCTAACCTTCTGTACTTTAAACGACACCGTTTCCTGCTCATCATTTTCTTCGTCTTCTTCTCTACTGGCTTTGTTGTTGTTATCATTCCCATTTTGCCCCCAACTTTCTCTGGATTCCCCAACATACCCTTCACTCCCTTCTTTGATCGACAAACTCACCGACAGAAAACCCCCCCGCCGGCGAACAAAACGCAGCGTTTTGTTGGCCGGAGACGACGAAGAGGAATCATTATTCTTGGTGAAAATCAATGAAACAAACGATGGAGGAACAGTCCGTTCGAGAAACAATCCACCGGACGGGTGAGATTTGATGAGGTCAGTAAAGGAAAGATCTTGTCGGTGCATTGTCGGAATCTGAGGTGGTTGGTGGGTGTGTGCGTTCGAGAACGCAAACAACTAACAACATGAGACGTTTTATATCCTGCAAACAGAATAAGAATTGGAATTCGAATAAAGTAATTTATTTGAGAAAACGACTTTATGATTTTTATTTTTATTGGTTTGTGACTTGTGAGTTTGATACTTCTTTGCTTTCATCGCCGCAACTTTCCTGTTTTTGAAACTTTTGCTGTTTTAGGATTTGATATGACGTGAGGCACGTGCGTGCGCACGTGCTTGCTGATTTGCTATATTACGAGAGAAACTTGGGTATAATTAGTGGTGTCAATGAGGGCCGGCACGGGCCATTTGTGATGGGATGAAGGAGCCCGTTTTTGAAAACGGGCCAGGCCTGACACAGCACGACCGCTAAAACGGGCTCAGCCTAGCACGGCACAGCAAGTGGTCGTACCGTGTCAGGCTTGGCCCGTTTTCAAAAACGGGGGCTCGGCAAGTGCCTGATGTGTCGGGCCGACGGGTATAACCCCGATAAGGAAGAGAGAGGGTGAGGGCATCAGGAATCAGATATTCTCTTCTTAGGAGCGCTAGGGTATCAATAGTACTAATAGAATCAGAAACTGTTAACCACCAAAATTGGCGGAGGACCAAAGAAAATTTTTTCACCCGATACAAGGAGAAGATGGGAATCCAGATACCATCCGGCTACCCCAAGAAGGGAGGGATCCCGATCGATCCGGATACATACCCCCTCAAGAGGGATCTAGCCTAGTAATTCCCTAGCTTCTCATGAACCCCGCAGTATCCCGATACGGAGCTCCACCAAGCATCCTGATGCACATTTCAACACGCTGCATCCCGACATGGAGTTTCACTCAACGCCCTGATACGGAGCTCCACCAAGCATCCCACTATTACCTCATCCAGACATCTGGCCTCAGTTGGTATCCCGATCCTCAGGTGACAGCGGGATACTCAGGAATGCATAACACCTTCTAGAATCAGCTCATTAGGCAGTAAGATACCAGACGAAGAATTTACCAAAGAACAAAACTCATACACCTAGAAGACCGAGGTAAAGCTCTATACTGGAACACTGTCGTTTAGTCAAGCAAAAGAAGTAGACTTCTTCCCGCCAACTGAGAGTTCCATTTGAACAAGGGGTCAACTCAATTAGAATCTTACTAGGAAGGAATGACTTAATTTTGATGATTAAAGCTTCTACGAGATTTTCTCTTCTTAGGAAGGAAAGACTTGATTCTAACGATTAAACTCCTATGAGATTGTCTCATATCAAGAAGGAAAGTCCTGTAATCGCCAAACCCTAGACCGAAATTATAGGAGTGCATGGCAAGCAACGAGACCTATATATACAATATCATACTCACCAGAAAGGGGATCGGGGAAAATCACCTCCTTAAACCCTAACCTACATTCAGTTCTACTTATTAACATACACGAAGGCGCCACCACCCTATCCTCCTCCATCTGAAAGTCTTTTGGCTATCACCATAGATAAACGAAACACCAACGTATCACTATAACAAGTCATATTATGAATAAAACATCATTGGTTTAGCCTAGTCTTCGTGTTCTAATCTTGTTTGTCTCTGAAGAAACAATATAGGTATCGAACCACTTGATACCACTCCCATCGGGATCCACCCCGATCTTGGTCCTTAAAATTATTATTTGGAATTTCACCTAATGAAGATTTTCCGGTAACACTTTTGGCACTGTCTATGGGGATTTATTTTCCCATCGAATCTCAAAATAGCCTGGTTTTACCCAAAGATCTTCAGAATGAGACTTCGATCGTCCCAGGTCCATCCCGATCCATCAGGACCCCAGTCCTTCGCTTCCATCGAGAGAGACCAAAGGCGGGGTAAAGGATCCAGGAATGAGAATCCGGCACTAGTATCTCCTCTAGCTGCGGGCTCTTTGCCTCAGGACCTCACCAGGCAAGAAATCAATCGGAATGTCCTAGAACAACAAGCCACAGCATACGTAAAAGCCATCCGGCTCCGGATGATAGCACAGGGAATCCCCTTTGAAGCAGTCGGAATCCCAGGAGACATTGGCCCAAGTACCCGGGGACCCATGTTTGACCGACTAGGGCCACCTCTCCCAGTCCGTCAGGTGGATCTCAGACCTAGACTAGTGAAGTCCGCAATTGAGATTCCCCCTAAGAGAGCCCAATATCTACCAAGGCCAATGGCAAAGGAGAGGGATCCGCATCCCGATTCAAAAGGAAGCACCAAATCCCGAAAAAGCCCTAGAGGGAGACATCAGAAAACTAAGCGGAAGGAAGTGGTCATTGACTCAGAAACTTCGAACGAAGAAGGCTCAGTAGCCCGTTCAGGAAACAAGAAATCCCAGCGTCTAGAAGATCAGATGGCCAAAATGGCAAAGGAGCTGGAGGAATTGAAGAAGGGAAAGCACCAAGGAATCCGGAAGAACCCCCTGGGTGAGATGAATGCACCCTTCTCCAAGAGAGTCAGGGAGGCGGGGTTACCTCCTAAATTTAGGATGCCATCTGAAAAGTACTCTGGGACAGAGGACCCTGACAGCCATCTAGAAAGCTTTGTCCACCAGATAGAGGTCTAAAACACGACCTGGTCAGCCATGTGCAGGATGTTTCCTTCAACCCTGACCGACTGCGCCAAGATGTGGTTCAAAAAGTTATCACCAGGTAGTGTTGATTCCTTTTCTAAGCTTACCACAACTTTTTGTGCATAGTTTTAGGGGATTAAGCCTTGCCCCAAGGACCCTATCTTGTTTCAGTATGTGGTCTAGGAGCGAGGTGAAACTTTGAGATCCTACGTGGAAAAGTTTCACAAGGAGGTTATCCAAATGAAAGTGTTTGATGAGAATGAGACTGTTAACCACCAAAATTGGCGGAGGACTAAAGAAGAATTTTCCACCATGATACAAGGAAGACATAGAAGTCCGGATACCATCCGGCTACCCCGAAAATGGAGGGATCCCAACTGATCCGGGTACATACCCCCTCCAAAAAGACCCAGCCCAACCATTCCCCAGCCTCCCATGGACCTCGTGGGATCCCGACACGGAGTTCCACCAAGCATCCCGTTATTGTACCATCTGGATATCTCTCTATTTCATCAGCAAGGTACCATGTTACAGTCTCGGTCGATATCTCGACCCTCAGATAGCATTGGGATACTCGGGAGTTCACACCACTAGCTAGAATCAGCCCATTAAGTAGGAACAATACTAGATGAAGAAAATGTAGGGAAAAATATACCGTAAAAGTACACGTAGCGGAAGCGAGACTAAAAAAAATAGGTTTAGTAGCTTTTAAAAAATTTTCCTTTTATGAACCTTAAACCCTTTTAATCAATTAAAGATATATTTTATCTAACAAAAGAAGAATACCTTTTGTCGCGTGATCCGATTGACTTACGTCGATGGTAATCCGCAAGATCTTCAATCCTAGCACGAACGTGGATCACCTAGGAGCGTGGTCTCCCTTTTCTTTGAATTGCAAGCCTGTGATTGGATAAAACAAACTTTTCTCTTCTTTGTTAGTCACAAAAACAATCAAAAAAACACTCAGATTATTCCGGTCACTTTTGAGTTCTCAATTTTATGATCGAAACTCGCGTGAACCTCGATCGATGTTGTATACACAAGCTTATTGATGAATAAGCAAATAGTATACCATCAAAGAATAATCTATGTCTCTTTTTGTTTTAGTAGAATAAAAGTTATCTTTCTATGAATTGAGAAGAAGAAGAAAATAGAATTAAGCACTCCAAAACCCTTAGTGGCCGAAAATTATAAGTCCACTTATATATGTGGCAAAATTTTCTTTCTTCCTTTTTGCTAGGGTGGCCGAATTCTCTAACCTAAAAGGGACTAGGGTTGCCGCAATACTCAAGCTAAAAGGAGTTTGTATTGCACCCTAATTCCTATTTAGTTTAAGACTTCCAAACCCTAATCAAACTCATAAATCTTTTATTTTATTTTTTTTGACTAAATAAAAAGACTTCTTATTTGATTAAATAAATAAAATTAATTATTTATTTCCTTGTCAAACAAGTCTTTTAATTTAAGTATACTACTACCAATAGTATACCTTTAGGAGTCATATTTCCTAATCAGAAAAGATTTGTTTCTTAATTAAACAATTAATTAATAAATTAATTAATTCTTATTTAATTAAACAATGAAACAAAATAATATATAAGGTTAATTAATTCACCTTGCCGCCCTATATAAACATATTGGGCCATATATTATTTTCTTATTTCATTTAATCCATTGGACTTTAAATAAAAAGCCCACATGTGAACTAGACCCATTATTACTAAAAGAAACAAGCCCACATGTCATTCATTAATATATAAATATAATTGAGCAGCCTATTACATAAATAATGTGCAAATTATATTCTTAATATATTAAATGCAATTCTAGATGGACCCTTAAATTGGTCCGGTAGAATATATCAAGTGATCCATGCAAGTCCGTGTGGATTGAGGATCTTGGCGGGCTATCTAAATTTAAGCTTCAATAGACATAACCTAATCACAATCAACAAATGATTCACTTAGGTCCGATCCATTAATTTTAACTCATTCCACTAAAGAGCTAAAATTGAACTCTTAAATAAAGACAGAAAAGGAAGATGTTTTCTCATTCATACCCTAAACAATCATGTTGGAGATAGTGTATCCTCGTGATTAATATCAGTAATCGCCAAGAGTTCATAGACCGCCTATAACTCTCCAAGTTACCATATTTACTCATATGACCACGTTTTGAACTTGGATATTTTGACTTGTCCAGAAGCCATGTTTTCAATAGATACTATCGAAAACTCAACGTTGAGATTTAATATCCAATTACCTCAAAACATCCATATGATGATATTATACTCTCATTTGATAAATGGAGCCACGATGTCCATATCTATAAATGAAGTCCTCTATCGATTAACAAATGAATATCACCAAACTATCGAGGATAGACTATGCGATATAATCGTACTCATTGATAACTCAAATGATATCACTTGCAACCATAAGTCCATTATTTATCTCAGGATTAAGATAGACTCTCCGATTGTCCTGATAATGAAATGACTTTTATCTATTGACGGTTATAGATAAAGTATTTCATTGTGATCCAGTTCAATGCACCCAGTGCAGTAGATTCTTTTGCTCGAAGACACTCCGATGATTTTAGACTCATCATATCTCATTTGATCCCACTCAAATGCTAGCAAAAGAATTCTACAACTTTAACAAGATAAAGGTGCCCAACCTTTAACTTAAGTCGTGAACAATATTCAAGACTAACTAAAGAATTGTGTCTACCACATACATATCCAGATGTACGAACAATTCTTCTTTTCTCATAGTCTTTAGACCTTATGATTATTTACTTTGACAATTATAATATTAAACTATAAATGCTATAAGATTTGTTTAAACCAGAAATCACTTTATTAATATGAAAAAGATTGTTAATTACAATATTACACTCTTGCTATTGAGCATAATCCTAACAGAAAATACCAAAGAACAAAGAAGACCAGATTAAATCTCCATAGAGAGGTACTAAAACGCCGCCATTTAGCCAAAACAGAAGGAGTAGATTTCTTCCCGCCAACTGAGAGTTCTATTTTAACAAGTCAACGCTGTTAGAATCCTCCTAAGAAGGAAAGACTTAATTCTGAAAGCTTCCATGAGATTGCCTCCCATGTTAGGGTTTTTTCCCTAAAGCTTGTAGTTTGTAAATGTGAATTGAACAAGAAATAAAAGAAGTAGTTTATTCATTCAAATTGTCTCATACATTTATATATAACATGTGTACTTAACATCCAAGATTGCCAGATGTATTTTCAAACTGAGTATATGAATGTCATATATAGATGGATTCAATTTGAAACGAGCAATTTAAAGAGTTCGTAAATAGCAAATAAAGTTGGGTACTTTATTTGTGGTTAATCTATAGCTGCGGTCCATTCCGTACTGTACGATGATCTTATCCTAGATCATTCATATAGAGATATGAGAATTGAGGCACCTTGTATGATGTGATCATATAGGATTGGGCCATGATCTATATGAATCTCTCACCAAGATCCGTTACATGATGAGATTCATATATATCAACAAATGATGGCTATATATGGGTGATCTCAATCCTGAGTGTCTTATCGACTCCTTCAGGTTATATTGTGGTCTTTGATATACCATGAGTGAGGTCGGAGTTACATTCTTGATCAATATGCTCCGTATGTTGGGATCGTGGTTTGGCTTGTGGCTGGGAAGATCTGCACACAATAGTGGAATCCACTCCTTCTAGTGAGAAGTAGATAGTAGTTCCCTTAAGGGTTGATTCGGGGCTTGAACAATATGAGCGCTCTCCTAATTCCGTAAGGAATGTAGGATTTATTGTTCATTAGAGAATCAATAGTACTTAATGGAAATATATAATTAGAGGCGTATAACGGACATTATGACCTAGCTATAATTATGAACTACTTGTGGAGGATCATACCATATGTAATAGCTATATCAATGGACACCAAAAGTTATTGGTTTGTGTAAAAACGTCTACAGTTGAGAGAATGCAACTTCGGGTTTTTAGTGGATTAACACCGAAGTTAATAATCATGAAATATTAATTAAAGAGTTTAATTAATTATTTATAAGGATTATTGGAGCTCAAAATACCGTGGGTCCATTAGGTCCCCTTGCTAGCTCGATCGATTTAGGTAACAAGGGTCACGGTTAATTAATTGGATTGTCCAATTAATTGTGTTATAAAAGTGACACGTGTCTATTCGAGAATTAATTGAATAATGTGATTATTCAATTAATGAATATTAATGATTATGTTAATTAAATAATTAGATTATTTAATTGTGTAATTAATCATTAGATGGAGGGTGTTAAAAAGAGATCATCGGTTAGTTTTATAACATATATATTTGATATATATGGTATAACAAAACTGATGCATTGATTGTAGAATAAAAGAAAACTAATGCATTGATGGTAGAATAAAAGAAAACTGATGCATTAGTTACAACAATCAGGTGAAGAGAGAAATAGGGGCGGCGAGAGGAAAAATAAAAGAAGAAAAAGAAAAATAAAAACCTTCTGATTATTATTTATTTTTAGAGAATTTTTTGTTGCCGCACTTCATCAACAAAAGAACAAGAGTTGTCTTTTGTGTGCTCTTCTCTTCTATCTCCATTTTTGTTCCTGAGTACCGTGACGCGCCCACACGCCGTTACCAGTTCAGGGTCATAGCAAGGAAGATCAAGTGGTTCAAATCAGGAGCAGATCATATTAAAGTGAAGGAGCCTCCTACGTAGGTATGAAATAGTTTTCATCTCCTTCTTATTGTTTTCGATTATTACTGTACAAATGGGTTTATTTGATGATTGCTTTAAAAAAATTTAAAATCTTTCCGTTGCGCAATCTGTAACCCAAGGATCCTATATCCTCATAGGAAGGAAAGACTAGATTCTGAAGATGAAAACTCCGGGATTGTCTCCTAAGAAGAGGGAAATCCTGCTGTTAACCACAAAAATTGGCGAAGGACCAAAGAAGAATTTTTCACCTCGACACAAGGAGGATATAGGAATCCAGACACCATCTGGCTACCCTGATGAAGGGGGACCTAGACTGATTTGAGTGCATACCCCCTCCAGCGGGGTCCAGCCCAGCCTTTCCCCAACTTCTCAAGGACCCCGCCAGCATCTTGATTCATAAGCATTGCCCCGAGCCGGACTACTCGTTAAAGCCTGCAGCGTGGTCCAACCTAGTCATGCCCTGGCTTCCTATGAACCCCGCAGCACCTCGACACGGAGTTCCACTAAGCATCCCGCTATGGTACCAGCTAGACATCCCCCAACTTCAACAGTATGATGCCTAGTGGTTTACACCTTCTGATATAACCAGCCCGCCAAACAGGAAGATACCAAGCAGCAAGATTCTCATACCAGAATTAAAAGCTCCATAAAGACTTATAAAAATGCCGCTATCCAGTCAAAACAGAGGAGATGTACTTCTTCCCGCCAGAGAGTCCTATTTTAAACAGGTCAACGCAGTTAGAACCCTTCTAGGAAGGAAATATTTGCTTACGAGATTGACTCCTCCTAGGAGGGAAAGACTAGATCCTGTACGTAAAATATCCGAGATTATCTCCTAAAAGGAAGGAGGTCCTGTAATTACCAAACCCTAGTCCAAAATTGTAGGAGTGCATGGCAAGCAACATGACCTAAATATACAACATCTTGCTCACCAGAAAAGGGGGCCGAAAAGATCATCTCCAAAAACCCTACGATCAGTTCTACTTATCAACACCTACGAGTTCACCATCACCACCATCTCCATTACTCACTGAGTCTTCATAGTTCACTTTTAATCCTGAAAAACATAGTTCATGTATTTGTAACGTAAAGTGATGAATAAAAAGCTCTTCTTGTTTGTTTACTAATGTTCCTAATCGTTTGTGCATTATCGAGGACTTATTCGGTATCGAACTACGTGATACCTCTCCGACCGAGGTCATCTCTGGTCTTGGTCCCTTTAAAGTCGTTATTTGGAATTTCACTCCCAGTGATGATTTTCTAGTAACACTTTCGGCGCCGTCTGTGGGAATCGACTTATCCCATCCATTATTCAAAACAACCTAGTTCTGCTTAGAGATCTTTAGAATGAGACTCCGATCCTCCCAGGGTCATCCCGAGCCATCAGGACCCCAGTCCCTCGCTTCCACCAAAAAAGCTCAGAGGCGGGGTAAAAGGTACCAGGAATGAGAATCCACTGTCAGTGACTCCACTAGTTGTAGGCCTTATGCCTCAAGACCTGGCCAGGCTGGAAGTCAATCGGGATGTCTTAGAACAGCATGCTACAACATACGTAGAAGCCATCCGACTCCGGATGATAGCCCAGGGGATCCCCTTCGAAACAGCCGGGGTCCTAGGGGACGTTGGCCCAAGTACCCGGGTACCAGTGTTTGACCGATTAGGTCCACCTCTCCCAGTATGATAGGCAGATCTCAGACCTAGGCTAGTGAAGTCCGCGATTGAAATTCCCCTTAGGGGGACCCAATCTCCACCAAAACATAAGGCGAAGGAGAAAAATCCATATCCCGATTCAGAAGGAAGCGCCAAATCCCGAAAGAGCTCCAAAGAAAGGCATCAGAGGGAGAAGCGAAAGGAGATGATCATTGATTCAGAAACTTCAGACGAAGAGGGTTCAATAGCTCGATCAGGAACCAAGAAATCCCAGCACCTGGAGGATCAGATGACCAAGATGGCGAAGGAGTTGGAGCAGTTAAAGAAGGGAAAGCACCAAGGAATTCAGAAGAACCCCTTGGGCGAAATGAATGCACCTTTCTCCAAAAGAGTCAGGGAGGCGGGGTTACCTCCTAAATTCATGATGCCTTCTGAGAGGTATTCCGGGACAAAGGACCCCGTCAGCCACCTGGAAAGCATTTTCCAACAGATGGAGGTTCAAAGTGCGACCAGGCTAGCCATGTGCAGAATGTTTCCTTCAACCTTGACTGACTGTGCCAAGCCATGGTTCAGAAAGTTACCATCAGGTTGTGTTGATTCTTTTTCTAAACTCACCAAAGCTTTCTGTGCATAGTTTCAGGGGATCAAGCCCCGTCCCAAGGATCCTATCTTGCTGCAATACGTGGTTCAGGAGCGGGGTGAAACTCTGAGATCTTATGTGGAGAAATTCCATAAAGAGGTCATCCAGATGGGTGTATTCGACGAGAAGGAAACTCTAGCCAACTTCCGGAGGAACTTATGGACTGGCAGACTATTTAGTTCTTTTGCCAAACATCCTCCAGAGACGTACCAAGAAGCCTACAACCGGGCTCTGGAACAGGTGGACATCGAGGAACAGCTCTGGATTAAAATCGAGCACGATGAAACCTGATTAGCACCATGCCACAAGAAGGAGGCTCCGAAGCCCGCACCAACTAGGAAGTTCCAGAATCAGCCTCCGAACTGGTCTACTTACAGGCCGCCTCTTATTCCTACGTACCAGGAAAGGTATCCGGTCAGGAGATCACCCCCCAGGGAGATTCCCTTGAAGGAAGTGTCCAGAGTAGCAAGAGAGGAAGAAGGATATAATCACTACACCCCTCTCAATGCTTCGCGAGAAACCATCTATCTCGCCATTTGAGATAAGGGCCTACTTAGAAAGCCAGGTCCCATGAAAGTCTTGGTTGACAGGAGGAATCAGTACAAATATTGCGATTTCCACGAAGATATAGGGCACAACACCTCTGAGTGTTATAGCCTCCGTAATCAGATTGAAGGATTGATAAGAGGAGGCCTTCTAACTAAATTTTTATAGTAGGTACGTGACAGCATCAAAGAAGGTAAACAGGTACAAAGCGGGATGCATGAGGTAACAGAAAGAAGAAGAGATGGTAAGAAGGATCTAATGCAGCAGATCCAAGTGATCCACACCATCAGTGGAGGCCCTACCCTAGCTGGAACCTCCAACAAGTCGAGAAAGAACCACGCAAGGAAGATTCCCAGGTTTAATGCCGATCACGAGATACTTAAAGTCTGTAGTGGATCCCGGGATTTATCCCGCTCCACCAAAATTATCTTCACGGAGGAGGATGTCTACAATACAATTCAACCACATGATGATCCCATGGTAATCACAGTAGAGATCGCCAACTGCCTGGTACACCGCATCCTGATTGATATGGGAAGCAGTGTTGATATTCTGTTCAAGGGGGCTCATGAGTAACTTGATCTGAAGAACTCTTGCTACAACAGTTGTACCTCTCTTTTGTATAGGTTCACAAGAGACTCTGTAATGCCAATAGGGACAAAGATTCTACCGGTGATAGTCGGAGAAGCTCCTCTTCAACAGAACATAATGACGGATTTCATCGTAGTAGACACCCCGTCTGCTTATAATGTAATTTTGGGTAGGCCTTTCTTGTCAGGGATTAGGGGGGTGCTATCCATCTACCACAATGTGTTGAAGTTTCCAGTGGGAACATGAGTAGGAGAAGTAAGAGGGGACCAGTAGGCAGCCCACAATTATTACGCGGTGTCCACTAACCCTGCTGCATTAGCTAAACAATGTGCACATGTGACCAGTGACCCAAGTTAGGGAGCGTCGGAGCAGGATCATTATGTCTTGGAAGAAGGAGAGGTACCAGACATAATCGTGGAAGAGCTGGAGGAAGAAGAGCGGGGTTGGACCAGTGGGCACCCCGTAGATCAGTTAGAGGAGATCCTGATCAGGAGCAAAGATCCGACAAAGACAGTAAAAATTGGAGGAGGTCTGGACCCCGAAATCAAGAAGGACTTGGTAGAACTCCTCAGAGAGTACAACGACATCTTCGCTTGGAGCCATGAGGAGATGCCTAGCATTCCTTTTAGCCTGGCTACCCATAGGTTGGCAGTGGATGCAACCTTCAAACAAATAAAGTTGAAAATAAGACAATTCAACACCAAACGGAACTCTATTGTCCAGGAAGAGGTTGACAAGCTCTTGAAGGCCGGGTTCATCAGGGAATCCCGGTACCCTGAATGGATCACTAACGTGGTCATGGTAACCAAGTTTAAAGGGAGGTGGCGAATGTGTGTAGATTACACCGATCTCAACTGGGCTTGCCCCAAGGACAGCTTCCCTCTACCTAAGATAGATCAGCTCATTGACTCCACTGCAGGAAACAAGCTTCTAAGCTTCATGGATGCTTTCTCGGGGTATAACCAAATCATGATGCATCCTTCTGATTAGGACAATACTAGCTTCATCACCGGACAAGGCCTCTACTGTTATAAGGTAATGCCATTTGGACTCAAAAATGCAGGTGCCACGTACCAGGGTATGGTGAACAAGTTGTTCAAAGAACAGATAGGAAGATCCATAGAGGTGTACATAGATGATATGGTCACAAAATCTCTGGAAGCTGGACAACATACAGGGGACTTACGCCAGACTTTCCAGGTAATAAGGCAGAACCAGATGAGGTTGAACCCCGCTAAATGTGTATTCGAGGTAGCAGCAGGCAAATTCTTAGGATTCATGGTGCATAAAAGGGGAATCGAGGCTAATCCTGAGAAGATCAAAGCTATCCTAAACCTCGAGTCCCCTACAACTCTCAAGCAGGCACAAGGATTAACCGGGCGGATAGTAGCCCTAAACCGGTTCATATCTCGCTCCACAGATAAATGCCTCCCGTTTTTCAAGATCATCAAGCAGGGGAAGAAGATGAAGTGGGACGAACAAAGTGAGCAGGCTTTTCAAGCTTTAAGGGAGTACTTGTCAAGTCCGCCTCTATTGGTAAAACCAACCCCGAGGGAAGAGCTCCTACTCTATCTAGCAGTTTCAGAAGTTGCTACTAGTGGAGCCTCGGTGAAAGAATGCAGTGACGGGGTGCAAAGACCAATTTACTATGTGAGCCGGGCTTTCACTAAGTCTGAGAAAAACTACACCCTCTTAGAAAAGCTCGCCTACGCCTTGGTAACTACATCCAGAAAGCTTCGGCTTTACTTTCAAGCTCACACCATCATGGTTGTCACTGATCAACCCCTGCCACAATTCCTCCAGAGGCCTGATGTGTCAGGCAGATTGGTTCTATGGGCCCTAGAGCTTACCAAGTTTGACATTAGATACAAGGCAAGAACCACGATCAAAGCCCAAGCCCTAGCTGATTTCATAGTGGAATTCAGCATAATTCCAAATCCGGGTAAATCAGTAGACCCGGGTCCGAATCAAACCAATTAGGGATGGCCCGAAGATAGCAAGATTTGGGTCTTTTACACAGATAGAGCTTCGAACTAGTCGGGATGCGAAGCTGGGATCGTCGTGATTGACCCCGAATGAGCCAAATGCAGTCATTATTTCATGTTTGAATTCAGAGCCACCAACAACGAAGCAGAATACGAAGTACTATTAATAGAAATGAGAGTAGCAGGGGCTTTGGGGGCTAAGCACCTTCTGATCAAGAGTGACTCCCAATTAGTGGTTAATCAGGTGAAGGGATTGTACCAAGTAAAAGGTGACAACATGGTGGCCTATCTGGCTAAAGTTCAAGAAGCCATGATGAAGTTCAAGGGTGTAAGGATAAAACAAGTGCCCAGAGAGAGGAACCATCACGCAGATGTCCTGGCCAAGATTGCCACAAGAGAAGGACATGCTTTACCAAGAGGAGTACCCCTCCAATTGGTTTCCCGTTCCAGCATAGCCAAGGATGTAGAGGTCCTCCCAGTCAGCCGCCCCCTATGTTGGATGGATCCAATAGCAGATTATCTCCAAAGTGACACTCTCCCTGCAGATCCGGATCAAGCCCGTCGGCTTAAAAGGATAGCTACTCGGTACTGCCTGGTAGAAGGATACCTCTACCGTAAGGGGAAATCTCTCCCTTTACTCAGATGTCTCCATCCCAACGATACGCGATGGGCGCTCAACGAGGTACACTTAGGGGACTATGGTAACCATGTGTCAGGTGAAACTTTGGCTTACCAAATAATCAGGATGGGCTACTACTAGCCGACTATACATCAGAATGCGAAGTAGTTTGCATGATCCGACGAGGCTTGTCAGAAAACAGCAAACCTCCATCACCTCCCACCAGAAAGACTCTCCTCAATCAGCATTCCCTACCCCTTTGCTATCTGGGGACTAGACCTGATCGGGCCGCTTCCTACTGTACCCGGCCAAGCCAAACATGCAGTGGTGGCAATAGATTATTTTGCCTGATGGGTAGAAGCCAAGGCCCTCACCCTTCACCCAGATAACTGAAAAAAAAACCACTAACTTTGTTAAAGAAAACATTGTCTGCCGATTTGGTACCCCGATGGCCATCATAACTGATTTGGGGAAGCAGTTTGACAATGCCAACTTCAGGGAATTCTATGAAGGCCTGAACTTCGATTTCTGTTTTGCATCGGTGGCTCATCCTCAAACCAATGGGCTAGTTGAAGCTACCAACAAAACCATTAAGAAGCTCCTGAAGAAAAAGCTCCAACAGAAGAAAGGGTTATGGGTTGCAGAGTTACCCAATGTACTATGGGCTTACAGAACAACCAGGCGGACTGCAATAGGAGAGACCCTTTACTCACTAGTGTTCGGAATAGAAGTAGTCTTACCCATCGAGCATAAACTCATATCTTTCCAGGTCCAAAATTATGAACCGGAAGACAATGAGGCTAAGTTAAGAGCTAATCTGGACCTACTTGAGGAAAGACAAAGTAGGGTCGCTGAAAAGGTGGCTGCGTATTAGAGCAAGATAGCCCGACACTTCAATAAAAGGGTGAGGATCCGAAATTTCAAAGAATGAGACTTAGTTCTCAGAAAGGTAACCCAGAACACACGGAGAAGGTCTGACGGGGTGCTAGCTCCTAACTGGGAAGGTCCATACCTGATTAAGGCATTACTCCGGGGTGGCGCTTACAAACTGGAAGACATTGAGGGATACCTAGTGGATCATACATGGAACGCCAATCACCTCAGGAAATTCTACCCTTAGAAATTTAATTCATATCGGCAGGAATACTCACCCCGATTTCATATTGTACTGATTGGGAAATTCAATAAAATCATTTTCTTCTCCCATATGACTCTCCTCTGTCCAGTGTTCAATGTCTCCTACTTGATCCTCCAGTATCTCCTACTTAATGTTCGTACTTCGCCATTACTGAATACCCATTTCAAGACCAGGAAATAGCCTTATGGCGCTCCTGCTGCCTTGGTCGGGGAATACCCTTCTCCAAGAAGCCTGGTGTTGAAGTGGCCTTAGTTTCCTACCAGAACAGACTTACAGTAAGATCGGGATACCTCATCGGGGTACCTGATTCCTTACTTCGCCATTCTGCTGCCTTGGTCGGGGAATACCCTCCTCCAAGAAGCTTGATGCTAAAGTGACCTTAGTGGCTTACCATAACAGACTTACAGTAAGATCGGGATGCCTCATCGGGGTACCTGATTCCTTACTTCGCCATTTCAAGACCAGAAAATAGCCTTATGGCGCTCCTGCTGCCTTGGTCGGGGAATACCCTCCTCCAAGAAGCCTGGTGCTAAAGTGGCCTTAGTTGCCTGTCAGGACAGACTTACAGTAAGATCGGCATGCCTCATCGGGGTACCTAATTCCTTACTTCGCCATTTCAAGACCAGGAAATAGCCTTATGGCGCTTCTGCTGCCTTGGTCGGGGAATACCCTCATCCAAGAAGCCTGGTGCTAAAGTGGCCTTAGTTGCCTACCAGGACAGACTTACAATAAGATCAGGATACCTCATCTGGGGTACCTGATTCCTTACTTTGCCATTTCAAGACCAGGAAATAGCCTTATGGCGCTCCTGCTGCCTTGGTCGGGAAATACCCTCTTCTAAGAAGCCTGGTGCTAAAGTGGCCTTAGTTGCCTACCAAGACAGACTTACAGTAAGATCAGGATGCCTCATCGAGGTACCTGATTCCTTACTTCGCCATTTCAAGACTAGAAAATAGCCTTATGGCGCTCCTACTGCCTTGGTCAGGGAATACCCTCCTCCAAGAAGATTGGTGCTAAAGTGGCCTTAGTTGCCTACCAGGACAGACTTACAGTAGGATCAGGATACCTCATCAAGGTACTTGATTCCTTACTTCGCCATTTCAAGACCAGAAAATAGCCTTATGGCGCCCCTGCTGCCTTGGTCGGGGAATACCCTTCTCCAAGAAGCCTGGTGCTAAAGTGGCCTTAGTTGACTACCAGGACAAACTTACAGTAGGATCGAGATATTTTGACAGGGTACCTGATTCCTTACTCCACTTTTTCTCCTAGAAGGTCGACAGTCAAAGGGGATTGAGGAGTCCATCAAGTCAAATTATAATAAGTATCAGGCTACCTCGACAGGATACTTGATACCTTATATTATTATATGTTCATGAGAGTTGAATTAAGAAGGACATGATAAGTATCAGATCTCGCCATTTTTTTCGACTACAGGATATGAAGGATATGTATCGTCTGACAGTCAAGCA
This sequence comes from Acer campestre, assembly GCA_954870605.1. Lineage (NCBI taxonomy): Eukaryota > Viridiplantae > Streptophyta > Magnoliopsida > Sapindales > Sapindaceae > Acer > Acer campestre. The sequence continues at coordinate 32,255,991 of OX940811.1, read as the reverse complement.
TCCAAAGATTTGTTTTGTCATAGTACAATTACTCATTCGGGGTCCAATTACTCACAAGTTTATATGCTTTGGAAATTTTTCTAAGTAAAAGAACAAGCAAGACACAATATGAATCAAATAACTAAAATTTTGTATTAATAAAACGGGGTGCCCAGCTCCCATTTTGGGCTACAAGGCAAAAAAGAAAGGCATATACAAAAGAAAATAGGAAGAGCCAAATCAGTCTTCTTCCTCCTCCTCTGGATGCTTTCATTAACCAGCTGCTTCTTCCCTTGAGCCATCAGCTTCAACGTCAGTTTGGGCCCCTTCAACCGCTGGAACCTGAAGCATAGCGGGATCCTTCTCTTGAGTAGCAGTGTCCTCCTCTACAGCAGTAGACTCGCTCTAGGTCCCTCCTGCTATTGGGATCTCAAATCCAGCCAGATCTTCCTCATCCTCCACCTGGACCACTCCTAAGGTAAGCACGGGGTCCGTCACTTATGCTCCCACACCTATTCTAGCCCCTTGATTGGGTTGAGCAGCATCCTGCGGGGGAACTTCTGCTTCTTAATCTCCATCTGCTAACTGGGCAGTCTTTGCCATTATCTGATCCTGGTCCTAGTTCAAGGCTGCTTGGAGGTCAAAGGGAGGGGGTAAAGCTGTGGCCACCTCATAGCAGGCTGTGAAATAGCCATCTTCGAATGTAGGGCCTTGCTAAGCCTCCAAGCCTGTTATGGTATCTCGCAAAAGTTGGTTCTCATCTTGTAGCAACCTCTTCTCCACTTTCACGCGCTCCCTCTCCTCTCCTCTCCTCTCGACGGCGTAGGGACTTGACGGTTTCAGTATCTAGGCAGCGCTCAAGGCGTCTAATAACCACCAAGGCCTCCTGCCTCCCGCCTCCCCTTTTCAGATTCTTTGGCTTCTTGGAGCAGAGGAGCCATACTCTGCTGGGTATGGACCAGTTCTTGCTGAGTATCCTCTAATTTGGCTTGGAGGCCGATATAGGCTTCCTTCAGAGTCAGCAGCTGCTTCTTTATAACCAAAGCAAACTTAAAGCCCTGCAAAAAAAAGAGAAAGTCAATGCCCGCCAAAATGAGGGAAAAGAACAACAAGGGAAAATAGAAGCTCTACCTCAGCCAAGACAGACGCTCCCTTGGCGAAGATCTCGGTAGGAAGCTTCGCCATATTCATCAAGCTTCCCCCAGGGTAGGAAGCCGCGAATCGGGACACCACCTCGTCAAATGTGGCACCCCCTAACCCCGATCCATAAGGAATATCGGCGGCTGAGGCAGAAACAAAGACAGCTTCCTCCATTTCCATATTTCTGATTTGGTCTTTGGAATGAGCTGCTGAAAGAGGAGAAATATGAGAAATTTTTGTAACAGAAGGAGCAGCATCACGATCCTTCTTCTGTGCTGGCTTTCCAGAACCCCGAGCCTTAGTTACCCGGGTTAACATCGCCTTAATCTTCGATCGCGATGGAGGAGAAGTGAGAAAACGAGCAGAAGTCTTTACAGATGACCTTATTTGAGTAGGAGGGGGTGTGGCAACACCAGCAGTCGTCTTTACCGGAGCCGAAGGAGGAGGGGGATCAGTTCCAACTTTTATGGACCCTGGCACGGTTCTGACAGTAGTAGAAGGAGAAGAAACATGAGAAGTATGAGCCGGCAGAATCATATTCCCCATTCCAAAGGAGGATAGAGACCCCGCTGCCATCGGGGCAGTAGATACTGCAAAAAGAGAAGAAATTTAATGAGAAGAAGAAGAAGGAGAAAGGATCATATGTACGCATAAAAACAGGGGAATGCAATCACTTACTAGGAAAGGCGAGGGAAATCCTCAGGTATTGCTCTAGTTGGACTCCCTCAAAGGGGTCTAAAGTGGGATACTTCATGTTTGTGTACCCCCTCTTCATGATCCTTGAAAGGATGTCTCGAGTAGACCTGGCGCGGTTCCGGTTCGGTTCCGGTTCCGGTTCCGAACCGGCGGTTCCGGTTCCTCGAAGGGGTGGAACCGGAACCGGAACCGGTTTTGACCAGTTCCGGTTCCGGTTCCGGTTCCAGTGGAACCGGCGGTTCTGAACCGTTTTTTTTTTTTTTTTTTTTTTTTTTTTTTTTTTTTTTTAATAAAAAATAATAATTTAAACTTGTATAAATGTATATGTATAGACTATAGACCGACGTAATCGTATAGTTGTATTGTAAGTTGTAGTTGTAAATAAAATATTAAAATAAAAATAAACAAAATGACAAATTACAAAATTAAATTAAAATAAAAATAAACAAAATGACAAATTACAATATTAAATAAAAATAAAAATAAGCAAAATTATAAATTATAAATTACATTTCATTGGGTATTTGGGAATTAAGTCACCCGAAATTCGATAATAAATAAATGACAAATTACAAAATTAAATTAAAATAAAACTAAAAATAAATGTAAAGTTATTAGCCTTGCACTTAATTTTTACCACAATTAAGTTGCCTACGTATCCTCTTGGGGGATTTAGAGGAATCAAAGGCCACGTAGTTCTTTTACCTTCTATTGCATGTTTGGCGGCTTGGCGCCATCTATATTCTGTAGTGTGTACTGTAAGTCTGTAAATCTGCTATTCTGGCTCCGCTGCATCAGGTTCGTCGTCTTTGAAGAAGTCGTATGTTGGGTCTTGTTGAAGTTCTTGTTGTCTGTATTGTGCTTTTGTCCAATCATCTATACAAACTTGCATTTGTAGTGATTTTGGAGTTAAGCAAGAACGCTGTTCATCTAGAATATTTCCTCCAGCGCTGAACTCTTGTTCCACTGCCACTGTAGAAACTGGTGTTGAAAAAATATTTTTGGCTATCATAGCCATGATTGGATAGTACACTGCGTTCTCTTTCCAATATTGTAAGATTTCAAATTTTTTCCCTGACCCATCGTCTACAAACTCATAAGAAGTATTTAGATAAGATTCCAGCTCGGAATACTTATCGGTGTTTGATGAAGAAGCACATCTAGGTTTTTTGGATTTTTTGGATAACATACTATACCCTAACCCTATAAATCCGGAGGAGGAGGATTTTGGGGCCTGAGATGTAGTTTGTGTATGTGTAACATTTAAGTTTAGTGACGATCCATAAACTATAAGATATTCATCATATAAATCATACAATAATTTCTTAACTCTAGCACAACATGCATCAATATCATATTCCATTTTTAAACCATCGACCCCATAATAACCATTTAGATAATAAGACACACTCTCTAATTTACAACGTGGATCAAAAATCATGGCAATCAAATAAATATTTGGAATCTCCGCATAATAATCCAACCATTTTTTCTTCATAGCATGAACGGCTTCCCCTATTGATATGTCGGATTCACAATGACGAAATGCACCAGCAATATTAATACTTTCAAAAATAAATAAATGAGTTGTAGGATAATAAACACCAGATAAATTTTGTGTAGCATTATTAAAGATGGATAACAAATTGAAAACGTTGTAACAAGCATCCCAATGTGATTGATAAAGTTGAATGTGGGTAACATGAAATTGAATAAAAGAAACTAATAAATCCCTATATGCATAACTTTGAGCAAGCAATTTATAAGTAGAATTCCAACGTGTTGGAACATCACGAGGAAATCTAACGACACGTCTACCATTTTGTTTACAATATTTTACCCATTCATTCATTGTAGAAGAATGTTTCCACAAATACATTAGAGCTTTTTTAATAGGTAAAATAAAATGTTCAAGAGTTTCTAATCCTTTTTGAACACATAAATTTAAAACATGGCATGCACATCTTTGATGAAAAAATGTACCACCCAGATAAGGTTTGCATAATTCAAGTAAAGATGGAATAGCAGCAGTATTGGCAGAAGCATTATCAAAACCAATTGCAAAAATTTTGCTTTCAATATTATACTCTGCAAAAATAACTCTAAGCTGTCTAAAACTATTATGAGCAGTGTGTGCATCATCAAAAACTCTAAATGCAAGAATTCTTTTTTGAATAGTCCATGTATCATCCATAAAATGGCAAGTGACACCCAAGTATGAATGAGATTTCCAATGGTCAGTCCATATGTCGGCACATACGGAAACACGACCGATATGTTTATCAAAAAATTTTACTAACTTAATTTTTTCTTTGTTGTAAATCTTTTCAAGTGTTGATGTGAGCGTGTTTCTAGGAACACGGCATGCAGCAGGGTTTAATGCTCTTCGACAATAATTAACAAAACCAACCCTTTCACCAAAACTGAATGATAGGTGTTCTACTGCTACCATTTTTGCTAATTCTTCTCTATTTTGCTCATCAGTATAACGAAATAATTGTTGGTTAGGAGTAGCGTACCTGGGAATTTGTGTTTGTGACCTCGATCTAGTCTCTGCTTCTGGATGTTTAGTTAAAAGATGCTTCCGATAACTGCCATGTCGTCCAGATTTATGCCACTTATATACTTTGTTGCAGTAATTGCAAGCCACTGCAATGCTCCCATCTTCTTGCCTAATTTTCTTAAAATGTTTTACGAAGAGATCAGATTTGCTTTGCTGCCTCTGTATCAGATCATCTTCCTGCTCTCCTGGTTCCTGTGGATCAAATCTAAAATCTGTAGGTGTATCAATATAAGGCATATTATCTGACTGGCTTGTCAAATTGGGGCCGGGGGGGGTGTCATCGGGATTGGGTTCTGAAATTATTAGAGGGGGAGTAGGAGAGTTTAGACCTAGGTCTTCAGTATAGGCCCGGCGTTGCAAATACTCGTGATAGGCGGTGTCGTCACGACCGAGATTATCGATCATAGGACCCTTACCTCTCATCGAAATTGAACGCCTAGGACCATCACGGCCGTGACCCCTTCCACTTCCACTTGCCATTTAAAAATTGAATTGTAAAATAAATTGGAAATAAAATTAATTGCAAATAAAATAAATTGGAGAATAGAGAGAGAAATTAGAAATTTAGAATTGGAAGTAAAATTAATTGGAAATAAAATTAATTGCAAATAAAATATATCGGAAATAAAATAAATTGGAAATAAAATATATTGCAAATGAAGTAAATATTAAAAACTTAGTAATTGACAATATTAAATATTTGGAAACTTGGAGAGTTGGAGAATAGAAAGAGAAATTAGAAATTTAGAATTGGCAATAAAATTAATTGTAAGGATTCCCATTGTTGATTGGCTTATTTCGTAGACAAACCACATATTGGGGGTTTGAATTGTAAGGGTAGTTAGGTGATTGAAGATCATGTTCAGAGGCCCTTTTCAAGACCTCAAGGGAAGAAGCACTCCAAAGGTATAATTCTTAGTGTTTCTTGTAATGAAGAGAAATAGATGCACACACACACAACACTTGCATAATTCTTATTCTTGAATGTGTTGTGTCTTTATTGTGTGTATGCATGAATTGCTCATTTAATCTCTCTTCATTCTTGTCCATATGGGTGCATCTTGCTTGGAATTTCACATCATATTTTTCTTTTTAGGAAACTCCATCAGGTGCGTTTTTGCGCCCTGTTCTGCGGGCAAGGCCGCAGAAATAAGGGCGCAGAACAAGGATCAGAATTCATACTCTCTGTCCTCTTTTCTGCGCCCTTGGTTTTTGCGTTTAGGGGCCGCAAAACCATCAGGTGCATTTTTGCGCCCTTGTTCTGCGGCCAAGGGCGCAGAACAAGGGCGCAGAATCGGGCGGTCTGTTGCAAATTTTTCAAAACGACGTCATTTCATCTAGGGGTCCTATATAAGTATCATCTTCTTCCTTGCTCGTTTTTTAAGAGCTCAAAATCAGACCTTAGAGTGAGAAACTCAAACCCTAGAGAGAGAAAGCTTCAATCTTGCTTCTTTAACTCTCCAAACCCAAAACCCATGTGCATCTAACATGTTTCATGCATCAATCTTCCATGGGTCTTCTTCATTTATGACTTGGTAAGTAGAACAAACTCAACATCTTCATTTATTGTTCTATCTTAGTCAAGACATGTCTTTTATTGCTTAGTTTAGCAAATCTTCACTCTTATTGCATATTTAGTGAAGTTATGACATGATTGGGTTTTGTTTGTGGTAGCTTACATGATTAGGATGATTTTCCCTAAATAGCTAACCCTAGAACATTCTTGTACAATTGGTTGATGATTAGGTTGATAGATTAATGTTTATTTATCTAGTCAAGCTTAATTGAATGTTCTTGTGGATTTAATTGACAATTATGTTGTTAGAAATTCTCTACAACTAATTGAGTTCACATGTTTGGACATGTTGACATTGTTTGATAGCTAGGATTGTTTTGTGATTGATAACATCTAGCTAAGCTTTATGATATGTCATTTAGCTTTTGATATCTAGGATTGATTTCATTGATATATCATCATTCTAGGTAAGCATATAGAGTTGCCTTGCTCTTGTTGCATTTTGAGTATTTCATATATTCACTTAGGTTGTTTTCTCTTCATTGAGAACTAAGTCTTGTGTTGCTTCCGGGATTAGGTTGCATAAATCACAAGCATTGGGACTAGGTTCACTTATACCGGGATTAGGTAGGTGTGTGATTACTTCCGGGATTAGGTTGTAATCGTTTTACACATTTAGTGGATTCGAGGTTCAAGTGTGGCTCACTTACATAGCCCGTGGTTTTTCCCGTGAGGGTTTCCACGTAAATATCAAGTGTCTTTTAATTTCCGCACCATATTACACTTGCTATTGTATTTTGACTAGTGGAGGGTATTTTCGTAATCTTGACCATTAACGAAAATTTGGTAAAATTGGGTAAAATCTATTCACCCCCCCTCTAGATTAATATTGAACACACCATAATTTGTTTCAATTGGTATCAGAGCGGGTTCCTAGATATACATAGGTGATCCTTGCTCATTTTGGTGTGTTTTGCATTTGTGTGATTTTTGTTCATTCATACATTGTGCATTCATTTCATTTCATTCATAAACACAATGAGTGGAAACGGTGGTAGCAACGAGGGGGCTTCTAGCACACGTCCTCCTCTTCTCACCGGATTGAATTACTCCTCATGGAAAGGGAAGATGGAATCCTACATATGTCAACTTCATGACCGAGCATGGATGTCGGTTGAAGATGGATATGATCTTCCCATGATGACTCCTATGGGTGGAGGAGAAGAAGTTTTGAAGCCTAAGGCACAATGGAGTGCACAAGAATTTGAGGCGTCAAAATGGAATAGGAAGGCTATGCATGCCATCCTATGTGCCATGGATGAGAATCAATACAAGTTGATTCAAAACACTAGGGTTGCTAAGGAGGCATGGACAATCCTAGAAGTTGCTCATGAGGGAACCGAAGTTGTGAAGGACTCCAAGCTTCAAGTTCTCCAAACTCAATTTGAGATGCTCAAGATGGAGGAGAATGAGTGCTTCAACGACTTCGAGATCAAGTTGATGGACATAGTCAACCAAAGTCATCAACTTGGTGATCCTTATTCGGATAGGAGGATTAAACAAAAGATTATGAGATCCTTACCGGATAGGTTTGAGTCAAAGGTGACGGCTTTAGAAGAAAATAGTGGATATAAGGATATGAAGCCGAGTGAAGTCATTGGAAGACTTCTAGCCTATGAGTCTAGGAAGGGTCCTAGCACTACTCCTCCTAAAAAGCAAAAGGGTATTGCTTTGAAAGCTTCTAAGGATGAAAAGGAGGTGAAGAATGACTCGGATGAAGACATGGCCTTGTTTGTGAAAAGATTCAACAAGGTTATGAAGTTTGGAAAGAAGGGATTTGGTTTTAGAGGCCAAGACAAGAAAAAGGTTCCCTTCAAGAAGTTTGAACCAAGGCAAGAGAGGACCGAAAGGAAAGGGGTCCGTTGCTTTGAGTGTGGCGGGATTGGTCACTTTGCTCCCGAATGTGCTAATCACAAGGAAAAGAAGAAGGGAAAAGTGATGGCCGCCACTTGGAGTGGAAGTAGTGATGACTCCAATGAAGAAGATGATTCTTCGGATGATGAAGACATCATGGCTAACTTCCTAGCTTTTGCCTCTTCTCACAAGAGCAAAAGTGGTAGTGAAAAAGAGGAAGAGAGTCAAAGGGAAAGTGACTCTAGTGAAGATGACTCCGATGCTAACTCCACTAATGGATATGTGGAGAAAGAAGTGTTAGTTGAATATCTTAAGGAGTTTAGGAGCTTAGAGATGAAAACCACTAAGAAGATCAAGATGTTGAGAGAAGAAAATCTTGAGCTTTCATCTCACAATGATCTCCTAAGTGAAGAAGTGGAAAGACTTAAGAAGAGAGAAGATAAGCTAAAAGAGGAGTTAGCTTTATCTAGGAGGAATGAAGAAGGTTTGAAGAGGGAGCTTGTTGAAGCTAAGAAGTCACTTACTAGGATGGACTCTAGCACCAAAAAATTAGATCACATGCTTGGTGTTGGAAAGAGTCCATGTGACAAGAGAGGTCTTGGGTTTGAAGATTGTCAAGAGACCACCTCCTCTAAGAAGACCGTGTTTGTTAAGAGCTTGGGCAACATAGAAGCTTCTCCGGTGCACACTCCTAGGAAGAAAATAGATCTAGGACAAAGCTCAAAAAGTGCACAAGTGAAGGTTGCACCAAGGAGACAACCTCAAGCCAACATTCCTCATCTATTGGCTCAAAAAGGGAAGCAAGATAGACCGGTTCAACAAAGAAGATGGATTGAACCCTCTCAACCACAAAGACATAGGAAGACTTCCATGCAAGCTCAAAGACAAGGTATGATTCCTCAATTCATTCCAATTTGTCACTTTTGTGGTTTTAATGGTCACATAAGACCAAATTGCTTTCGATATATTAAAATGTGTAGAACTAGAAGCATGATTGAGAAGAGAAAGACTAGAGCCAAGATGCATGTTCCTAGGAATGATATGACTAATTTGCATGATCCTAGGACATCTAGAGCCCATGTACCAAAGACCATTAAGAAAGAAAATGTTGTTCTTAAATGGATTAGAAAGAATGAAAATGTTTGCCATGTTGCACAAATTGCCTTGAAGGCAAATTCTTCTAATCTTTGGTATCTTGATAGTGGGTGCTCTAGGCACATGACGGGAAACAAGAGTTTCTTCGAGACTCTTGTTATGGAGGAAGGAGGAAATGTCACCTTTGGTGATGGATCCAAAAGGAATGTCATAGGGAAAGGAACCATCTCCGTTCCCGGATTGCCCTCCTTATCCAATGCTTTACTTGTTGATGGCTTGAAAGCCAATTTGATTAGCATTTCTCATCTTAGTGATGAAGGATATTCCGTCTTGTTTAACAAAGAGAATTGCTCTATCTTAAAGCCCGATGGACAAACCTTATTGAAAGGTATGAGATCTAGCGACAATTACTATTGTCTTGAAGCTAGAATAGTCTCAAACAATGTGTCCAAGGATGAGCAAATTGAGTTGTGGCATGAAAGACTTGGCCACATGAACTTTCGGGATCTACGGACCCTTGGAAAGTTTGAATGTGTGCGTGGCCTCCCTAAGCTTGGGAAGAAAGCCAATGGTATTTGTGGACCTTGTCAACAAGGAAAACAAACTAAAAGCATGCATAAAAAGGGCAAGTATCTCTCCACCAAGGAGCCTCTAGAGCTTCTCCATATGGATCTTATGGGTCCTATGCAAACCGAGAGCTTGGGTGGAAAGAGATACATTTTTGTTTGTGTAGATGATTTCTCTAGGTTCACATGGACATATTTTCTTAGAGAAAAATCCGAAACTTTTGATAAGTTTAAAATGCTTTGTACTAAACTTCAAAATGAAATGAATTCTAACATTAAAAGCATAAAACGGATTAGAAGTGACCATGGGAGGGAATTTGAGAATGCTTCTTTTGAAACCTATTGTGATAGTATAGGTATCTCCCATGAGTTTTCGGCTCCTAGAACACCTCAACAAAATGGAGTTGTTGAGAGGAAAAATAGGGTCCTTCAAGAGATGGCCCGTGTGATGTTGCTTAGCAACAATGTGTCTAGGAATTTATGGGCCGAAGCCATCAACACGGCTTGCTACATAGGAAATAGAGTTTTCCTAAGGCCCGGTACTAGGAATACCTCCTATGAGTTATGGAAAGGCAAGAGGCCAAATGTTAGCTACTTCCACACATTTGGAAGCAAATGCTACATTTTAAATGACCGAGATCAACTTGGCAAATTTGATGCTAAGAGTGATGAAGGTATCTTTATTGGCTATGCCTTGAATAGTAGAGCCTATAGAGTTTTCAATAAGAAAACTCTAAGTGTTATGGAATCATCTAATGTTGTATTTGATGATGAAAGGCTCAAGTGTAGTAATCATGAGGAGGAGGTTATTCTTAGTGATGATTCTCCTTTGGAGAAGGTTGTTGTGACTCCTAATGTGGGGACATCCAATGTTGTTGAAAATGACACACAACCTATTGATAGAGTTCCTAACTTGGACTCTAATGAACCCGCTCCATGGGTTAGAAGACTCCATAACAAAGAGGATGTTATTGGAGATGTGAATGAGGGTGTTAGGACTAGAAGGCAAATAGCTAATCTTATTAGCTTCACATGCTACACCTCTCAAATAGAACCCAAAAAGATTGATGAAGCTCTAAATGATGAGTTTTGGGTTCTTGCCATGCAAGAAGAGCTAAACCAATTCGAAAGGAATGAGGTTTGGACTCTAGTTCCTAGGCCTAAGACCACTAATGTCATAGGCACAAAATGGATATATAGGAACAAATCCGATGAGGATGGCAACGTAGTGCGTAACAAGGCTAGACTTGTTGCACAAGGGTACTCTCAAATTGAGGGTATCGACTTTGAGGAGACTTTTGCTCCCGTTGCCCGCCTAGAGTCCATTAGGCTTCTCTTGTCCATCTCTTGTGTGCACAAGTTCAAATTGCACCAAATGGACGTTAAGAGTGCCTTCCTCAATGGCTTCTTGCAAGAGGAAGTGTTTGTTGAGCAACCCAAGGGGTTTGTGGATGCACACCACCCCAACCATGTCTATCGCCTCAAGAAGGCTCTTTATGGGTTGAAACAAGCACCGAGGGCTTGGTATGAGCGCCTCACTCAATTTCTTGTCAACAATGACTACACAAGAGGTAGTGTTGACAAGACACTATTCATCAAGAAAGACAATGATGAGCTTTTTATAGCTCAAATATATGTTGATGATATAGTGTTTGGATCCACCAACAACACCAAAGTCCAACAATTTGTTGATGTTATGTCTCATGAATTTGAGATGAGCCTTGTTGGTGAGCTTAGTTACTTCCTAGGTTTGCAAATTAGGCAATTAAGTGATGGGATCTTCATATCCCAAGCCAAATATGCCAAAAACCTAGTGAAGAAGTTTGGTCTTGAGAAAGCCAAACATTGTAACACACCCATGAGCACCACTTTGAAACTAAGCAAAGATGCTAGTGGTAAAAGTGTAGAACAAACACTTTATAGGGGTATGATAGGAAGCTTGCTTTATTTGACCGCAAGTAGGCCCGACATATCCTTTAGTGTGGGTGTGTGTGCTAGGTACCAATCCGATCCCAAGGAGTCCCATCTCTCTTGCGTCAAGAGAATCATTCGATTTGTGAATGGGACTTCTAACTATGGGATTTGGTACTCATTTGACACTAATGCTAGTCTTGTAGGCTTTAGTGACGCGGATTGGGCCGGAAATTGTGATGATAGGAAAAGTACATCGGGCGGTTGCTTTTTCCTTGGAAACAATCTTGTTTCTTGGTTTTGCAAGAAGCAAAACTCAATTTCCTTGTCCACGGCGGAGGCCGAGTACATAGCCGCGGGGAGTGGATGCACACAACTCCTATGGATGAAGCAAATGCTAGTAGACTACGGATTCAACCAAGGTACACTCACTCTCTTTTGTGATAACATGAGTGCTATTAATATTTCCAAGAATCCGGTTCAACATTCTAGAACTAAGCATATTGACATCCGTCATCATTTCATTAGAGAACTAGTTGAAAATAAATGCATTGTACTTGAGCATGTAGGTACAAATGATCAACTAGCCGACTTGTTTACAAAACCTCTAGATGCTACTCGATTTAAAACTCTTAGTAGATCTATTGGAATATGTCTTGTGGAGTGATGAGTTATAGTATTTGACCCCTATAAGGGGAGCTCAAGCAAAGAGAGCAAACTTGCATGAATTGTCATATGCAAAAAGTTAACTTCTTTTATGCTCTTTTATGATTGTTTGAGAATGCTTGGTGAATAACATTGATTAATGCTTTAATAATGTTTTTAATAACACCTTGCACGGTTGCCTAGCATGTACTGCATGATTTCTATTTTTGCTTGAGTATGCTTATCCATTTGAGGAATGTTCTACTTGTTAGTACATGTGATTGACCTCAAATTATTCTCCATGTTCATGATTCTTTGATATGCATTCTTAAGCTCTCTCTTGAAAAAGGGCTACTGGCAATATGACGTGCAGCCGCCCAATGTAGGAAATGGCTACTCATTTGAAACCGAGTGAAAGCCTTCAAGAGAGTTACATTAGCATGATAAACAGAAATACATGCTTGCTAGGATAAAGGAGAAAAAAAAAAAAAAAAAAAAAAAAAAAAAAAAAAAAAAAAAAAAAAAAGTTGAAATGTGTTTGATGATGTGTGTGATGCATTGCTTAATAAAGACCTCAAAATTGTTGATTGATGATGTGTCTTGCAATGTAGAAAAGATGATATTTTTTGATGTGATTAGTACACTCTGCACACAAATGCTTGGATATATATCTTCTTGTCATAACAACAGGGCTCTAATTGGTTTGACTTCATTTGGAAAACCTGTTGATTGTTGCTTTGATTGATTCTTATGCATGAGCTCAATAGTGCTTGTATTACATGCTAAGCAACTTTTACACACACACACTGTTCTGTGAATAAAATCTCCTTGAATCTCTCTCAATTCTTGAATTGCATAAAGTTCGTTTATATGATTATGCAAATGCCTTTTATGCAAATAGCTCTCTTTGCTAAAGCAATCCAATAGGGGGAGCTCCTTTGCCTATCTCATGACAAAAAGGGGGAGAAGTCTTGAGAGATATAGGGGGAGCATTGTGTATGCTTTGGGGAGAAGTTTGAGAGAGAGTAACCTTTGAGGGGGAGCATTGCATACTCATACATTGCATGATATTGTGGTTAAAAGATTCATATGCAAATGCTTGTTTTTCTTTCACTTGATCATCTCACATACACTTGCTTTGGAAGTGTATTCTAATTGTTTTGAAGGTTTGGTTATTCTACAAGAGATTGAAGACTTGAAGTTTTATTTTCTTATCTCTTTGTACTTTGTAATGTAGAATTTCCCGAAGTTTCATTTATCTTGTGAGGATCAATGTGAGTGGTGGTTTTGTCACGAAATAGCCAAAGGGGGAGATTGTAAGGATTCCCATTGTTGATTGGCTTATTTCGTAGACAAACCACATATTGGGGGTTTGAATTGTAAGGGTAGTTAGGTGATTGAAGATCATGTTCAGAGGCCCTTTTCAAGACCTCAAGGGAAGAAGCACTCCAAAGGTATAATTCTTAGTGTTTCTTGTAATGAAGAGAAATAGATGCACACACACACAACACTTGCATAATTCTTATTCTTGAATGTGTTGTGTCTTTATTGTGTGTATGCATGAATTGCTCATTTAATCTCTCTTCATTCTTGTCCATATGGGTGCATCTTGCTTGGAATTTCACATCATATTTTTCTTTTTAGGAAACTCCATCAGGTGCGTTTTTGCGCCCTGTTCTGCGGGCAAGGCCGCAGAAATAAGGGCGCAGAACAAGGATCAGAATTCATACTCTCTGTCCTCTTTTCTGCGCCCTTGGTTTTTGCGTTTAGGGGCCGCAAAACCATCAGGTGCATTTTTGCGCCCTTGTTCTGCGGCCAAGGGCGCAGAACAAGGGCGCAGAATCGGGCGGTCTGTTGCAAATTTTTCAAAACGACGTCATTTCATCTAGGGGTCCTATATAAGTATCATCTTCTTCCTTGCTCGTTTTTTAAGAGCTCAAAATCAGACCTTAGAGTGAGAAACTCAAACCCTAGAGAGAGAAAGCTTCAATCTTGCTTCTTTAACTCTCCAAACCCAAAACCCATGTGCATCTAACATGTTTCATGCATCAATCTTCCATGGGTCTTCTTCATTTATGACTTGGTAAGTAGAACAAACTCAACATCTTCATTTATTGTTCTATCTTAGTCAAGACATGTCTTTTATTGCTTAGTTTAGCAAATCTTCACTCTTATTGCATATTTAGTGAAGTTATGACATGATTGGGTTTTGTTTGTGGTAGCTTACATGATTAGGATGATTTTCCCTAAATAGCTAACCCTAGAACATTCTTGTACAATTGGTTGATGATTAGGTTGATAGATTAATGTTTATTTATCTAGTCAAGCTTAATTGAATGTTCTTGTGGATTTAATTGACAATTATGTTGTTAGAAATTCTCTACAACTAATTGAGTTCACATGTTTGGACATGTTGACATTGTTTGATAGGTAGGATTGTTTTGTGATTGATAACATCTAGCTAAGCTTTATGATATGTCATTTAGCTTTTGATATCTAGGATTGATTTCATTGATATATCATCATTCTAGGTAAGCATATAGAGTTGCCTTGCTCTTGTTGCATTTTGAGTATTTCATATATTCACTTAGGTTGTTTTCTCTTCATTGAGAACTAAGTCTTGTGTTGCTTCCGGGATTAGGTTGCATAAATCACAAGCATTGGGACTAGGTTCACTTATACCGGGATTAGGTAGGTGTGTGATTACTTCCGGGATTAGGTTGTAATCGTTTTACACATTTAGTGGATTCGAGGTTCAAGTGTGGCTCACTTACATAGCCCGTGGTTTTTCCCGTGAGGGTTTCCACGTAAATATCAAGTGTCTTTTAATTTCCGCACCATATTACACTTGCTATTGTATTTTGACTAGTGGAGGGTATTTTCGTAATCTTGACCATTAACGAAAATTTGGTAAAATTGGGTAAAATCTATTCACCCCCCCTCTAGATTAATATTGAACACACCATAATTTGTTTCATTAATTGGAAATAAAATTAATTACAAATAAAATATATCGGAAATAAAATAAATTGGAAATAAAATATATTGCAAATGAAATAAATATTAAAAACTTACTAATTGACAATATTAAATATTTGGAAACTTGGAGAGTTGGAGAATAGAAAGAGAAATTAGAAATTTAGAATTAGCAATAAAATAAATTGAAAATAAAATTAATTACAAATAAAATATATCGGAAATAAAATAAATTGGAAATAAAATATATTGCAAATGAAATAAATATTAAAAACTTACTAATTGAGTAATTGCCAATATTAAATATTTGGAAACTTGGAGAATTGAGAGAGAAATTAAAATTAGAGAGAATTGGGAGGAAATAATTGTGAGGAAAAATGAAAGGGGGGGGGGGGGGGGGGGGGGGGGGGGTTATTTATAATAAACAAAAAAGAAAAAGAAAAAAAAAAAAAAAAAAAAAAATCAGCCGTTGGAGGCCCAACGGCCTGCTGACGTCAGCAGACCGTTGGGGGCAACGGTCGGCTGACGTCAGCCGACCGTTGGGCTCCAACGGTAATTTAAAAAAAAAAAAAAAAAAAAAAAGGAACCGGCCGGTTCAGAACCGGAACCGGGTCCCGGTTCGGAACCGACCGGTTCCGGTTAGAACCGGAACCGCGCCAGGTCTAGTCTCGAGATTCAGGGGAAAGCACCCCCTTAGCCCATTTATCCCTTGTAGTGAATTGGGTGGGGACGGGGTACTCGTATCCCTCGATAAAGGCCGTGCGGCCCTACTCACCTTCAACCCCGAACCATTCCTCCTTCCAAGGTGCGGCGTACTTCACATTCACTCCTGTGACAGTGAACTTCATGTCATTTGATGCCCTCAGATAAAAATGACCCCAGGGCACCATATTTGTAATGTTGAAAAGGAAGCAGAGCTCGTCCAGCCCCGGCTCCCAGTCTATGCGATCTTTCTGGCACTGCTCCTTCTAGAGCACCAAGAACCCCGTAAAGTGCTTCAAGAACCCCGGTGAGATCTGGAGGGGGGCTAACTCCAGCGCAACAAGGGCCCGACGAAGTGTGGGGTGCTGATCAAACCAAAATTGGTATGATTTTGGGCCCTCATTTCTGTTTCTTTTCGCTTGTTTCTCGGGCATTTCCCGGTGTTTAATGTTGTTAAAATGAGTGTTTCAGGTTTTATCAGGTTTCAAGAGCAATGTAGATGAAGTGGAGGACTTGTGTGAAAAATGCCTCACAAATGGAAAAAAAACAGGGCATTTTCGCCACTTAGGCATGAGAGGTCGCTACATAGGCGCCATGGCGACAGAGGATTCTCCAAAGTCATCAGAAGGTCGCCATTTGGGCGTCATTTGGTCGTCATGGTGACAGAAAGTCTCCAAATGAACCAGGTGGGGTCGCCACTTGGGGTCGCCATGGCGACCACCCTTGCAAGTGGCGACCTTCTTCAATCAAGGCATGGTCGCTATTTAGGGTCGCCACATATGGTCGCCATGGCGACCTAGAGGTGCAAGTGGCGACCTCTACACAAATTGGTCATGGTCGCCACTTGCTAAATGGCGAAAAAGATGGTTCTCATGGCGACCCTTGCCTGTAACCGTTTTACGCACCATGGTCGCCATCGCGACGAAATAGCGAACAAGGCGCCACATCAGCGAATCAAGCGGTTATCAGTACATGTCCAAGAGTGTGTATAAATAGGACGACCATTCTTCTACAAAGGCATCGAAAATCTGAGAAAGAGATCAAAAAACACATTTGAGATCTAGCTCTTCATCCATGGCACACTATTCCTCATCCTCCATTTCTCTCCTTGAACTCATCTAATCCATCCAACCCTCAACACAAAACCTTGATTACTTCACTACATCATTCCTCATCCCACCATTTCTCCACCAAAATCCTTAGTCACTTCCCACCAAAACACCCACATTCCAAGACATATCCTCTACTTCCCTTCCTTGCATCTAGGAGCATAGAGGAGAAGAAGGATCAAGCTTAAAGAAGGTGACCCAAGGGTTATTTCCTTACTATTTACTTCTTTTCATTTATTGTAATATGTGTAATTAAATCCCCTTTCTAGGGTTTTGATGTGAGAATATTTGGATTGGGATTTGCTTAAGCTTTAATATATTTTAATTTCTATTTGTGTTCTATTCATTTTATAATTAGATTCTTTGCATTATATAATTGACATGTATACCCACTAGTTGATTATAATCTTGCTTAAGATAATTTGTTATATAATCTTGATTGGATTGACAACCTTGATGGATTGAGAACTTAGTGAATAGGATAGATTGTCGGAGGGTATATCAACCACGATAATCTAAGCCGTTAATTGTAACAAATCGATCCCGCCGTGACCCCTTTTCCTTAATCGGTTAGGCATTGCGGTGGGAAGTTGTTTAGGGTTCATTATAATGGCCCAAACACATTTTAGAAATCAATTGGTTAACATTTGTGAGATTTGTTCACTAAAGTAGCTTGATAAGCATTTCCCGTAATTCATTTGTGATCTCATTAATTCCCTAGCTATTCTTTTAATTGTTTATTCCATTATCTTATCTAGATTTGTTAAGTATTCTTTTATCAGTTTATTAGGTTTATTTTTCATGTATGTTTGATGGCTTGACAACCCATTCACTCATCCATATTTTTATGATTTATTTTATTGCATATAGATTAGTTAATTTATTCAACTAATCACTCTAATTCCCTGTGGAACGAATCCCACTTGCCACTTTACTAATTTTCTATCTAAGTGGTGAAAAATCAGTTTTCTAAACGATCACATTTTAAATATCATTTTGTTGAGTACACAAACGACGCTCATCAGGTGCAATGGCAGCAAAACTCCACATTCGAAGGCCACCTTGTGAATCAGCAGATGATCCTGAGGCGGGGTGTACACGTCGTAACCCCGATGAGGAAGAGAGAAAGTGATGTAGTCTGGAATCTTGTACTCCTCCCTCAACTTGGCCAGTGTGTCCAAGGTACACACGGAATCGGGGACTATCTGCCTGTCATGGAAGGGGACGAAAGAGCCGGCCTGGACCCCGACTAGAGAGACGCTTCCGTCATCGCCTCCATCTCCACCACCGACCCTTGCCGCATCCACCCCATCATTGATAATAACAGGGTCCTCCGGTTGATTGTGGAAACTAAACCAGACATGATTCGGGGGTTTCGGGTAGAGCGACGGTGTTGGGCCCACAGGGTATCGTCAGCAGCCCCGTCACCCTCTCGACCTCGCTTCCTCCCATCTGATGTCAGGGAGTCCTCCACCAAGTCAGCATTCTCCGTATTGAAGAGGGCGTCGATACTATTAGATAGACGCGGAGAGGCGGGGTCGGGATAAGTAGAGGCCACCACCGGAGGGTTTTGATTAGTGGAAACCTCTTGTGAAGCAGTGGGAGATTTTGAAGGAGATGCCATATAGGAAGAAGAGGATGAAAGAAACCTGTGATATCGCTGTTAGGAAAGAAAGAAGGCAAGAAAGCTAGGTTTTCTTCTTTGCAATAATTTTGAAAGTTTGAAACTGGTAAAGAAGGTACCAGTGAGCCCGGTCTATTTATAAAAGAGGGCTGACAGTTGCACACCTGGAAATCAGGATCGATGACCAACAAAATGGGTTAGAGACGTTTTCCTCATTAATCGCACCAAAATGGCTCTTTTGAAAACGAAGAAACCAATCATTGAGTGACACGCAGACTGTGCAATTAGTACTAACGTATTAAAGAAAGATTTCCTCTTCCACCGTGGAAAACCAATCAGACAAGGAAATATGCGGACAGATAAGGTAGAAAATCCTTCAAGCATAATCAGGATCCTGATTCCTTACCTGACTCCGACCCCATTAAGGAATCAGTGTCCAAGTCAGGGGGGACTTCTGTTAACCACCAAAATTGGCGAAGGACCAAAGAAGAATTTTTCACCTCGACACAAGGAGGACATAGGAATCCAGACACCATCCAGCTACCCCGATGAAGGGGACCCCGACTGATCCAAGTGCATACCCCTTCTAGCGTGGTCCGGCCCAGCCTTTCCCCAGTTTTTCAAGGACCCCGCCAGCGTCTTGATTCATAAGCATTGCCCCGAGCCGGACTACTAGTTAAAGCCTGCAGTGGGGTCCAACCCAGTCATGCCCTAGCTTCCTATGAACCCCGCCACACCCCGACACGGAGTTCCACTAAGCATCCCGCTATGGTACCAGCTAGACATCCCCCAACTTCAGCAGCAGGATGCCTAGTGGTTTACACCTTCTGATATAACCAGCCCGCCAAACAGGAATATACCAAGCAGTAAGATTCTCTTACCAAAATTAAAAGCTCCATAAAGATTTATTAAAACGCCGCCGTCCAGTCAAAATAGAGGAGATGTACTCCTTCCCGCCAGAGAGTCCTATTTTAAACATGTCAACTCAGTTAGAACCCTCATAGGAAGGAAAGATTTGCTTATGAGATTGACTCCTCCTAGGAGGGAAATACTAGATTCTGTATGTAAAAGATCCGAGATTATCTCCTAAAAGGAAGGAGGTCCTGTAATTACCAAACCCTAGTCTGAAATTGTAAGAGTGCATGGTAAGCAACAGGACTTATATATACAACATCTTGCTCACCAGAAAAGGGGGCCGAAAAGATCATCTCCAGAAACCCTACGACTAGTTCTTATCGACACGCATGAGTTCACCATCACCACCATCTCCATTACTCACCGAGTCTTCATAATTCACTTTTAATCCTTAAAAACATAGTTCATGTATTTGTAACGTAAAGTGATGAATAAAAAGCTCTTCTTGTTTGTTTACTAGTGTTCCTAATCATTTGTGCATTATCGAGGACTTAGTCTGTATCAAACTACTTGATACCTTTCCGACCGGGGTCATCTCTGATCTTGGTCCCCTTAAAGTCATTATTTGGAATTTCACCCCCAGTGACGATTTTCCAATAACACCTACAATCGCCAAACCTTAGACCCAAACTATAGGAGTGCATGGCAAGTAACAAGACCTATATAAACAACATGATACTCACTAGAAAGGGATCCGAAAATCTCCATATAAAGACCTTACGTTCAATCCTACTTATCGACACATACGAATTCGCCACCTCCATCTCCAACACAGACTAAAGCTCTATACTCCGCTATTAGCTCAAAAAAAAAAAAAAAAACACTATTCTTATACTTATAATAAAAAGTGACAATCAATAAAGATTCTGTTTCTTTGTTATAGTCTCGTTCCAATTGTATTTCTACCTTCATATCACCCATATTATAGCAGGTAGATTATTGGTATCGAACTACGTTATACCCCTCCGACCGGGATCACTTTCGATCTTGGTCCCTTAAAGTCGTTATTTGGAGATTCACCCTAGTGACGATTTTCCGGTATCAGAGACCTTAACCAATTTCTGAAGAAACCTGTGGGCTGGCAGACTATTTCGCTCATTTGCTAAGCATCCACCAGAAACTTATCAGGAAGCCTACAATCGAGCTTTAGAACAAGTAGACATAGAGGAACAACTCCAGATCTAGGTTGAACATGATGAAGCCTGGTTAACCCTGCGTCATAAGAAGGAGGTTCCAAAGCCTACACCAATCAAGAGATTCCAGAATCAACCCCCAAACCGGTCCACCTACCGGCCGCCTCTTATTCCCTTGTACTAGGAAAGATATCCGGCTAGAAGATCACCCCCTAGGGCGATCCCTCTAAAAGATGTAGCCAGGGTAGCAAGAGAGAAAGATGGATATAATCACTACACCCCCCTCAATGCTTTGTAAGAAACCATCTACCTCGCCATCCAAGATAAGGGCTTGCTTATAAAGCTAGGTCTCATGAAAGTCCCAGCTGATAGGAGTAATCAATACAAGTATTGTGATTTCCACGAAGACGTAGGACATAACACATCTGAGTGCTACAACCTCTATAACCAGGTCAAAGGATTGGTAAGAGGAGGCCTTTTAACTGAATTTTTACAGTAGGTGCGGGACAACATCAAAGAAGGGAAACATGCATAGAGAGGGATACAGGAAACAACAGAAAGAAGAAGGGACGGAGAGAAGGATTTGATGCAGTAGATCCAGGTGATTCACACCATTAGTAGAGGCCCTACTCTAGCCGGAACCTCCAATAATTCAAGAAAAAACCATGCAAGGATGATGCCCAGGCTCAATACCGATCATGAGGTGCTCAAAGTCAGTAGTGGATCCCGAGATCTACCCCGCTCTACCAAGATTATTTTCACGGAGGAAGATTTTTACAATACGGTTCAACCACATGATGATCCCATGGTAATCTCAGTACAGATCGCCAACTGCTGGGTACACCATGTTCTGATTGATACAAGAAGCAGTGTTGACATCCTGTTCAAGAGAGCCCATGAACAACTTAACTTGAAAAATTCCAGTTACAATAGTGCACCTCACTTTTGTATGGATTCAAAGGGGACTCTGTAATGCCAATGGGGTCTAAAATCCTGCCAGTAATAGTCGGAGAAGCTCCATTTCAGCAGAATGTGATGACATAGTTCATTGTGGTGGACACCCTATCTGCCTACAACGCTATCCTAGGTAGGCCCTTCCTATCTGGGATTAGGGGAGCGCTATCCATCTTCCACAACATCCTGAAGTTCCCAATAGGAGCAGATGTGGGGGAAGTCAGAGGTGACCAACAGGCAGCCTATAACTGTTATGCGGTATCTACCAATCCCGCTACGCTTACAAGACAATGCACTCATGTCACTGGCGAACCCAGCCAGGGAATGCCGGAACATGACCACTATGTTCTGGAAGAAGGTGAGGTACCATATATAATCGTGGAGGAGCCAGAGGAGGAAGAGCGAGGTTGGGCCAGTGGACACCCCATGGATCAACTAGAAGGGGTGAAGACCCAACTAAGGCAGTTAAAATTGGAGGGGGACTAGACCCCGAAATCAAGAAGGACATGGTAAAACTCCTCAGGGAATACGGCGACATCTTCGCTTGGAGCCATGAAGAGATGCCTGGCATTCCTCTTAGCCTAGCTACTCATAGATTGGCAGTAGATGCAACCTTCAAACCAATAAAACAGAAACGAAGACATTTTAATACCGAATGGAATGTTGCAGTCCAAGAAGAAGTAGACAAGCTCCTAAAAGCCAGGTTCATCAGGGAATCTCGGTACCCCGAATGGATCGCCAATGTGGTCATGGTAACCAAGTCTAATGGGAAATGGCGAATGTGTGTGGATTACACCGACCTTAATCAGGCTTGCCCCAAAGATAGCTTCCCTCTGCCTAAGATATATCAGCTCATTGATTCCACCGTGGGCAACAAACTCCTAAGCTTCATGGATGCTTTCTCGGGGTACAATCAGATTATGATGCACCCCTCTGATCAAGACAAAACCAGTTTTATCACCGGCCAGGGCCTCTACTGCTACAAGGTAATGCCTTTCAGACTTAAAAATACAGGTGCCACATACCAACGTATGATGAACAAATTATTCAAAGAATAGATAGGAAGATCCATGGAGGTATGCATAGATGACATGATCAAAAATCTTAGGAGGCTGAACAAAATACAGGAGACTTGCGCCATACGTTTTAAGTGATAAGACAGAATCAGATGAGATTAAACCCCGTAAAGTGTGCTTTCGGGGTAGCAGCGGGAAAATTCCTGGGATTCATGGTGCATGAAAGGGGGATCGAGGCCAATCCCGAGAAGATCAAGGCCATCCTGGATCTTAAATCCCCCACAACTCTCAAGCAAGTACAAGGATTAACTAGCCGGACAGCGCTGAACTGATTCATATCTCGCTCCACAGATAAGTGCCTCCCCCTTTTCAAGATTATCAAACAGGGAAAGAAGATGAAATAGGATGAATAAAGCGAATAGGCCTTTCAGGCTTTAAGAGAATACTTAGCCAGCCCGCCTTTACTGGTTAAACCCACTTCAGGAGAAGAGCTCCATCTCTATCTGGCAGTTTCAGAAGCTACTACTAGTGGAGCCTTAGTGAAGGAGTACAGAGACGGGGTGTAGAGACTGGTTTACTACATGAGTCAAGCTTTCACTAAGTCTGAGAAAAACTACACCCTCCTGGAGAAGCTCGCCTATGCCTTGGTAACTACATCCAGAAAGCTCCAGCCTTACTTTTAGGCTCACACCATCGTGGTAGTCATGGACCAGCCATTGCGACAATTCCTCCAAAGGCTAGATGTGTCTGATAGATTGGTTATATGGGCCTTGGAGCTCACCCAGTTTGACATCAAGTACAAGGCAAAAACCACGATCAAAGCTCAAGCCTTAGCTGATTTCGTAATGGAATTCAGCACGACCTCAGAACCGGATACGACACCAGACCCGGGTTCAGATCCAACCAATCCAAATTGGCCCAAAGGTAGCAAGACCTAGATCCTTTACATTGATGGAGCCTCAAATCAGTCTGGGTACGGAGCCGAGATTGTTGTGATTGACCCGAAGAGGGTTGAATGCAGTCACTGTTTCATGTTTGAATTCAGTCAATGTTTCATGTTTGAATTCAGAGCCATTAATAACGAAGCAGAATATGAAGCCTTGCTACCAGGAATGGGAGTAGCAGCAGCAGCCTTAGGGGCTGATTTCCTCCTAGTCAAAAATGACTCCCAGTTGGTGGTCAACCAGGTGTCGGGATTATACTAGGCAAAAGGTGACAACATGGTAGCATATCTGGCTAGAGTCCGAGAAGCAATGAAGAGATTCAAAGGTGTAAGGATGGAACAAGTACCCCGAGAGAAGAATCACCGGGCAGATGTCCTGGCCAAGATTGCAGCAGGTGAAGGGCATGCCTTACCAAGAGGGGTGCCCCTCCAACTAATCCCTCGTTCCAGCATAGCTAAGGCTGTGGAAGTCCTCCTTGTCAGCCGCCTCCCATGTTGGATGGATCCAATAGCGGACTACCTCAAAAGTGATACTCTTCCTGCAAATCCGGATCAAGCCCGCCAGTTTAAGAGAATTGCTACCCTATACTGCATGGTAGACGGACACCTCTACCGTAAAGGAAAATCTCCCCCCTACTCAGATGTCTTCACCCAGACGATGCATGCTGGGCACTCGATGAGGTACATTTAGGGGATTGTGGTAACCATGAATCAGGTGAGACACTAGCTTACTAGATACTTAGAATGGGCTACTTCTGGCCGACTATACACCAGGATGCAAAGCAGTTTGCACCGTCTTGCGAGGCTTATCAAAAGATAGAAAACCTCCATCATCTCCCTCCGGAAAGACTCTTCAATTAATACGCTCTACCCCTTTGCAATATGGGGACTAGATCTAATCGAGCCACTCCCTACTACACCCGGCCAGGCTAAACATGTAGTGGTGGCAATAAATTACTTTACCCGATAGGTAGAAGCTAAGGCCCTTACCTGGATAACTGAAAAAAAGACCACCAGCTTTGTCAAGGAGAACATTGTTTACCGTTTTGGTACCCCGATGGCCATCATAACTGATTTGGGAAAGTAGTTTGATAGCGCCAAATTCAGGGAATTCTATGAAGGCCGGAACATTGATCTCCATTTTACATCAGTAGCTCATCCTTAAACTAATGGGTTGGTCAAGGCTACCAACAAAACCATTAAGAAGCTCCTGAAGAAAAAGCTCTAACAAAAGAAAGGATTATGGGTTGAAGAATTACACAATGTGCTATAAGCATACAGACAACCAGGAGGACTGCAATGAGGGAGACCCCTTACTCATTGGTATTCGGGACTGAAGCAGTCTTGCCTATCAAGCATAAGCTTATATCTTTCCGAGTCCAAAATTATGAACCGGAAGATAATGAGGCTAAGTTAAGAGCCAATCTGGATCTACTTGAAGAAAACAGAGTAGAACCGTCGAAAAAGTGGCAGTATACCAGAGTAAGATAGCCTGACACTTCAATAAGAGGGTAAGGATCCAGAATTTCAAAAAAGGAGATTTAGTTCTTAGGAAAGTAACTCATAACACACGAAGAGGTCCAACGGGGTACTAGCTCCTAACTAGGAAGGCCCCTACCTGATTAAAGTAATGCTCTGGGGTGGCGCCTACAAGCTGGAAGACATGGAAGGATACCCAGTAGATCATACATGGAATGCTGATCATCTTAAGAGGTTCTACCCTTAGAAATTCAACTTATATTGGCTAGTATACATACCCCGAATTCATATTGTACTGCTCGGGAAATTCAATAAAATCAGTTTTCTTTCCTACATGATTCTCCTATGTTCATTCTGCAATATCTCCTACATGATTCTCCAATGTTCGTTCTATAATTTTTCACCATTACTGAATCGCCTCAAGACCAGGAGATAGCCTTATGGCGCTCATGCTGCCTTGGTTGGGGTATACCCTCCTCCAAGAAGATTCTGGGTTATCAGACTACAGATTCGGACTAATGGCCTTAATTGCCCGCCGCATCCTCGAGACCAAGAAATAGCCTTGGCACTCCTACTGCCTTGGTCGAAGTATACCCTCATATGAGAAGGATTTGATTTACCAGACTAAGGACCCGGACTCGTGGCCTTAGTTGCCCGCCGTATCCTCAAAACCAAGAAATAGCCTTATGGCGCTCCTGTTGCCTTGGTCGGGGTATACCCTCCACCAGGAAGGCTGGTGCTAAAGTGGCCTAAGTTGCCTACCAAGATAGATTGTCACAAGGATCGGGATACCCTGCCAGGGTACCTGATTCCTTACTTCTCAATTTCTCCAAAAAAAACTGGTGCTGAAGTGGCCTAAGTTGCCTACCAGGATAGATTATCAGAAGGATCGGGATACCTTGCCAGGGTATCTGACACCTTATTTCCATATTCCTCCAGAATAACTGATATCCTATTCCTTCCAAGAGCACTTAGAGTTAAGGTAGCCTTAATTGCCAATCGGGATGGTCAACCTTAAGGACTAGGATACCTTATCGGGATACCCAGAACCTTAAATCATTACATGTTCATATGGCCCGATTGAAGAAGAAAACGTAATCACTTGATAGATCCCGCTGGTACTTTAAATAACAAGGTACAAGGATGTTAAGCATTTGGTTAATAAGTATCCTAGTTGAAGTTATCAGAAGATAAGTATCCAAGCTTGGTTCAACCATTCACAAGTGTGTAAGCTGCAAGATTTTCTCTAAAGTTAAAATTTTCTCTAAAGGTTAAAGAGCAAGCAAGATACGATAAGAGTCAGCAAAATGAAATTTTTTTATTTAATCAAACGAGGTGCCCAACTCCCAATTCCGGGCTATAAAAAAATAGAGTACAATAAAATGCCAAGTCATGCTTTCTTCTCCCCCTCCAGGTGCTCTTCTTAGCCGGCTGCTTCCACCCTTGTGACATCAACTGCAATACCAGTCTGGGTCCCCTTAATTGTCGGAACCTGAGGTCTAGCTGGATCATCCTCTTCCACAGCTGCAGAATCATTATGTCCCTTCAACTATTGGAACCCCAGATCCAGCTGGGTCATCTTCCTCCTCCACCAAGACAACCTCTGAAAAAGGCACGAGGTCGTGCGCTTGCTTTTCTTGAGTAGAAGGAAGGTCCTGGACCATCTTTTCAGTGCTATCAGATAAGACTTCAGTAGGAAGATCAACCCTCTGATCCAGATGCGCAGCGTCTTGTGATTCCTGATCCTCACCTGCCAGCTAGGCAGCCTGTGCCATGATTTGATCTCGATCCCAGTTCAAAGCTACCTGAAGATCGAAGGGAGGAGGCAGGGCCGTGGCCACCTCATAACAAGCCGTGAAGTAGTCATCCTAGAAAGAAGGACCCTCTTAGGCCTCCTGGGCCTCCAGACTTCTCATGGTTTCCTACGGAAGCTGGTTTTCATCTTGTAGCAACTTCTTCTCTCTCTTCAGGCACTCCTTCTCCTCTCAGCAACGTAGAGACTTGATGGTTATAATATCTAGGCAGCGCTCATAGCGCCTGGCTTCCACCAAGGCTACTTGCCTGTCTTCTTCAGCTTTTGCAGCAACTTGGACCAAGGGGGCCACAATCTGCTGGGCCTGAACCAGCTCCTGCTGGGTAGTATCCTCCAATTTTGCCTGAAGTCCGATGCAGGCCTCCTTCAGGATCAGCAATTACTTCTCCATAACCAAAGAAAATTTAAAACCCTACAAAAGAAGAAAGGTCAATACCTGTAAAAAGAAAGAAAGAGGACAATAAGGGAGGGAATAGAACTCTACCTCAGCTAGGACGGATGCTCCCTTGACGACCAGGATCTTAGTAGGGAGCTTTGCCATGTTCATCAAACTCCCATCGGGGCAGGAGGCGACAAACCGGGATACCACCTCATCTTGGGTGGTACCCCCCAACCCCGATCCCAAAGGGATGTCAATAGATGGGGCAAGAGTAGGGGCAACTTCCTCCTTCTTTGAGTTTTTAATTCGGTCGTTGAAAGGTGTTATTGGAGGAGGAGAGATAGGAGAAACCTTCACAGTAGGCAGAGTAGCATTACGAATCTTCTTTTGAGTTTGTTTTGAAGAACCCCTAGCCTTGGCTGCTCGAGCCAGCATTGCCTTTATCGATAGACGCGTTAGAGTGAGAGTGGGAAGACGTGTGGGAGTCTTGGCAGACGACCCCATTGAAGCAGGAGAGGGTGTAGAAATCTTGGTAGCTGGAGCAAGAGGAAGATTAATATCATTTTTAGGCTGGGTAAACCCCGGCATTACCTTGGCAGTAGAAGAAGGAAAGGAGATGGGAGAAGAGGAAAGGAGCAGACCTATATTACCCGGCCTGGAAAAAGAGAGAGAATCATGATCCATTAAGGTAGAGGAAACTGCCAAGAAAGAGAAAGTAAAATGAGAAAAAAGGGCAAAAATATGCATATAAGTAAGTAGGACAAGTAAGGCTACATACCCGAAAAAGTGATAGAGATCCTCAGGTATCTCTCCAGCCGGTCCTCTTCGAAAGCATCCAAGGTAGGATACTTCATATTGGTGTAGCCTCTCCTCATGATCCTCTTGAGGACATCCCGGGATTCTGAAGAAAGCACTCCTTTGGCCCAATTATCCCGCATGGTGAACTAGGTAGGAACTGGATACTCAACACCCCCAATAAAGGCAATACGCCCCTAGTCTCCCTCTACCACGATCCATTCTTCTTTCCAAGGCACGACGTACTTTACATTCACCCCGGGAACCATGAACTTCATCTTGTTGCTCACCCTCAGGTAGAACTGACCCCGAGGCACTAGATTAGCTATCTGGAATATGTAACGAAGCTAGTCAAGCCCTGGCTCCCTTTCCACCTTATCTCGCTCACACTGCTCCTTCTAGAGCACTAAGAACCTAGTTAGGTGCTTCCAAAAACCAGGCGAGATCTACAATAGGGCTAACTCAAGAAAAACGAGAGCCCGACGGAGAGTAAGGTGGAGAGGAAGTCGAACCCCGCATTCGAAAGCGGCCTTGTGAATCAAGAGACGATCCTGAGGTGGAGTGTATACGTTGTAACCCTGATGGGGGAGGAACAGAGTGATGTAGTCGAGGATCTTATAGTTTTCTCGAAGTTTAGCTAGGGTGTCCAAAGCACACACCGAATCAGGAATAATCATACTGTCGTGGTAGGATGCAAACGAACTGGTGGGTACCCCGACCAGGGTGACGTCAGGTGCTCCACCTCCCTCCTATCCGCCAATGTTCGTAGCATCCTCCTCGTCAATAATCTGAACCGAGTCTTCTGGTCTATTATGAAAACCCGACCCGATTCATGGATTCCTTGTAGAACGACAGCGCTGTGTTGGGGTATCGACATCGGCCGCGTCATCTTCTTCACGCCCTCGTTTCATCCCTCTCGATGTCGAGGAGCCCCCCGCCGAGTTAGCCTTCTCCATATTGAATAAGGCATCAAGACTGTCTAAAGGGTGTGGAGAAGCAGTTTTGGATGTGTAAAAGTTGTGACAGGGTTAGTTTGATCGGCGGAAATTTCTTGTAAAGCAGTAGGGATTTTGGAGGGGGATGCCATTGAGAAAGAAGAAGAAGAAGAAGAAGGTAGGAGAAGCTTGGAAGATTGCTGGTAAGAGGAAGGAGAAAGCTGGGTTTTCTCTTTTGCTTTTGAAAATTTGAAAGTGGTAGGGGAAATACAAGAGTCGTGGCTTATTTATAGAGAGAGATAGGCAGTTACCGAGGAGAATATGGAATTCGGAGTTAATGACCGGGGGCATGCTAGAGACGGTTTCGCATTTATCGCGCCAAAAATGGCCCATTTGAAATCGTAGAACCAATCATTATCTGACACATGGATTATGCAATTAATACCAGCGTGTCCAAGAAAGATTTCCTCTTTTACAATGGAAGCTAGTTAGACAGGGGATATGTAGACAGACAAGGCAGAAAATCCTTCAAGCATAATCGAAATCCTGACTCTAACCCCGACAAGGTGTTAGTGTCCAAGTCAGGGGGACTTCTGTTAACCGCCAAAATTGGTGGAGAACCAAAGAAAAATTTTCCACCCTAATACAGGGAGAAGATGGGAATCCAGATACCATCCAGCTACCCTAAGAAGGGAGGGATCCCGGTCGATCCGGATATATACCCCTTCAAGAGGGATCTAGCCCAGCAATTCCCTAGCTTCTTATGAACCCCGCAGTATCCCGATACGAAGCTCTACCAAGCATCCCAATGCACAGTTCAGCACGCTGCATCCCGACATGGAGTTCCACTCAATGCCCTGATATGAAGCTCTACTAAGCATCCCATTATTACCTCATCTAGACATCCCGCTATTGCATCAGTTGGATACCCCGCTGCAGCCTCAGTTGGTATCCCGATCCTCAGGTGATAGCGGGATACTCAAGAATGCATAACACCTTCTAGAATTAGCTCATTAGGCAATAAGATACCAGACGAAGAATTTACAAAAGAACAAGACTCATACGCTTAGAAGGTCGGGGTAAAGCTCCATACTGGAACGTCGTCGTTTAGTCAAGCAAAAGAAGTAAACTTCTTCTCACCAACTGAGAGTTTCATTTGAACAAGGGTCAACTCAATTAGAATCCTACTAGGAAGGAATGACTTAATTCTGATGATTAAAGCTCCTACAAGATTGTCTCCTCCTAGGAAGGAAATACGTGATTCTAACGATTAAAACTCCTACGAGATTGTTTCCTATAAAGAAGGAAAGTCCTGTAATCGCCAAACCCTAGACCGAAATTATAAAAGTGCATGACAAGCAACGGAACCTATATATACAACATCATACTCACCAGAAAAGGGATCGAGGAAAATCACCTCCTTAAACCCTAACCTACATTCAGTTCTACTTATCAGCATACACGAAGATGCCACCACCCTCTCCTCCTCCATCTAAATGTCTTTTGGCTATCACCATAGGTAAACGAAACACCAATGTATCACTAAAACAAGTCATATTATGAATAAAACATCGTTGGTTCAGCCTAGTCTTTGTGTTCTAATCTTATCTGTTTCGGAAGAAATAATATAGGTATCGATCCATTTGATACCACTCCAATCGGGATCCACCCCGATCTCAGTCCTTAAAATTGTTATTTGGAATCTCACCAAATGACGATTTTCTGGTAACATAAACTATCCTGGAATCGTGGAAGGCAGAAAGGGGGCTGCTTAACACCCCTGAGGGATCTCTAACTAAAACA
The DNA here is from genome assembly GCA_954870605.1 of Acer campestre. Taxonomy (NCBI): domain Eukaryota; kingdom Viridiplantae; phylum Streptophyta; class Magnoliopsida; order Sapindales; family Sapindaceae; genus Acer; species Acer campestre. The sequence goes on along the minus strand of OX940811.1, from coordinate 32,225,390 downwards.
CCTTCCCTTTAACCTCAACGTCTACGTCATCGTCATCCTCATCAACGAGATTGACTGGATCCTCGGGTCTGTTATTGAAACCCGACCCAACACCAGTATTCCTGTTAGAACGACAGCGTTGGGTTGGGATAGGACTCTCAGCGGTGTCACTTTCCTCTCAACCCCTCTTCCTCACATTTAAGGAGGAGATGTCAACCGAATCATTATCCCCTATATTGAAAAGGTTGTCAAGACTGTTAGTAGGTGGTGGTGGATTTGCCATTGTTTTTTGCTTGGTTGGAACTTTAGAATTAATCTCTGAATCGGTATTATTTTGTTTGGTTAACAACGGAATGGAATGGAGTTAACTATATTTTGACCAAAATACGCCTAATTATGAATGTATAATAACATGATATATTATGGATAATAATATATTATATATTATATATTATTATATTATATATTATATATTATTATATTATATATAATAATATAATATATAAATGTATTATATTATATATGTTTTATATACCGTTATATATATTATAATAATATAATATATATAATAATATAATATATAGTACCATAAAATATATATTTATATATCATTAATATAATATATTATTTTTGGAAAGGAGTTGAGGGTATTTTTGTAATGGAGTTGTGGCGTATGAGGGAATTTATGGAATATAAATTTTAGTTTGAAATGGAATGCCCATTCCACCAAATGGTGGAATCCCCATTCCAATGGAATCACCATTCAATTGCATTTTAACAAACCAAACAAATGGAATGGCTTTCTTTCCATTCCATTCCATTCCATTCAATTTCATCCAACTAAACATAACCTATAGGAAACTCGTGACATCAGTTGTAATAAGCATGATTTGGAATACAACTCTCACTACATGGGAGATATTTCTCAACATGCATATTGCAATTTAATAAATAAATGTAAGACTCAAATTACTAATTTATATAGTTAATTGCATTATTAATGTTTCTCTTAGTATGAAACAAGAGGGTGCAAAACAAATAAACAATTTTTTTAAAATTATTTTTTTGAATATTTTAAAGTAAATGATTTAAAAGTAAATTTATTAAATTTAAAATTTTACTTATCCAATATCGGTTTGCCCAAAAATTGATATCTTACTGTAAAATAAATCCATATTCGAATTTTGTTTGGTGTTGAAAATAGGAAATAAAAGTTTAAAAAAATTATTAAAGATAATTAAAAAATTATATATTATGAATGTTTTATAATATAATATATAATATATATTATTATATTAAATAATATATATTATATATTTATTAAATAATATATATTATATGTTTATATTATATAAATATATTATTATATATATTGTTTAACAACGGAATGGAATTGAGTTAACTATATTTTGACCAAAATACCCCTAATTATAAAACATTCATAATATATAATTTAAAATACATATATATTATGTATAATACATATAATAATATATAAATAATAAAATATAATATATATAATTTAAAATATATATATATATATATTATACAATATTTATGTAAGATCCTTTATTTGTGTTGGCTTGATTCCATTGCAAAACTCTCTTTATTTGTATTAGTTGTTGCTTAGGTGATTCTTGGAAGAAAGAAGCCTCAAAGGTGAAGAAGCAACATCTCATGCAAATCTCATCTTTAAGGGGAACATCGCATTCTTGGATGCTAAGGTATCAAGATTCTTCTTCCTCTTGCAAGGCGTTGGTGCACACACACACAATTCATACATGTGTGTCCCTGCATCATTGTTCAAACATTTGGTATAACACTTTCACACACATTTAGTATGCACATGCATTTATCTCATTGTTGACAATCTTGTAGAATTGCATGTTTTCTCACTATCGCTTAGATATGGCATGCTTGTGTTGCATAGTGTTTATTTGTTTGTGTTTCTTATGTTTTGGACTTGAATATGATCTTATTTGATTCCTTATTGAGTTCCGGTCATTTCAGTTACTCATTCGTTAAGTTTCAAGTCTATACGACGTAGTTATGCCACTTTACATTCTCATTCGTTGAGTTGTCTTCATCATCGTTTTTCGAGATGAATTCTCAATCTTTTGTCAAAGTTTCATAGTCATCATTGTGTGTGAGGGAGTCACAGTTAGTAATCCAAAAACGGATTCAAATTCGGAGTTCGGAGGCCCGAATACGGTCGAAGAACGTGGGAGGTGTGCGAGAGGGGTTTGTATGGCCAAAGGCCATGCCTTGGGCACCCCGTGGGGAGGCCATGTGACCCAGGGCTAGAGCAGCCCTCTGGTCCCATGGGCCACACGTGCCCCACACAAGAGTGTGAGGTGGCTGCTTCTGATTTGCTTGAATCTTCCCTTCTTGAAATCCTTTTTAAAGCCTTCCTTCCTCCCTCCATTTTCAAGAACTTGAAGAAAATGAAAAACATGATTTCTACATAATTCTTTAACATTTTTATTTTCTTATTTTGATCATAACTCTCTCATACGAACTCGAAATTGAGTGATCCAAAAGCCAAAATTGTTGGTCTTAAAGAGAGCTACAAACACCAAGCATTTTCAGAGTCATTTAAATTCGTGATTGTTCACAGCTAGCTGTTCTTCAATCCGAGTTTTATCATTGTATGTTAAACTTCTTCTTTTCACTTCATCTTTTGATCTACTCTTTAATCTTTCGATTTGATAGATGATTTGTGTTTAGAATGATGTTAGAACATATTCTAGGGGTGGTTGATCATTTGGTAATTGAGTTTTAGCTTTGTGATTTCTCTTGAACATATATTTGCTAAACTTGGTTAAACTTGAAATTGATTCTAGAAATGATATATATGATGTGCTTTATGAAATTTTCTAGGTTTAATTTCATGATCCAAGAACTAGGTTCTTAGTGTGATATATTAAATATTCATACCTTGTTCTTATTGATTCACATGCTTTGATTTCTAGATAAATTTTGTGATTATGTGTTGAAAGCATATTCTAGAATATCTCTAAGCATGTTCATAGAGTTTGATTGATCATCTTGCTTTATTTGATTGTACTTGCATCATTTGCATCACTTAGATCATTGCCTTGTAATAGGTTGAAGTCTCTTGCAAAGTGAGTGAAGATTTGTCTTGAGCAAGGAGTCTTGGCTAGGAATAAGTTCCGGATAGCCAAGTGAAAGTCTTAGCAAGGAGTTGCATACTCCGGATGGTTGAGCTTGAGTAACTTGACCAGGATCCTAGTGATCTAGATTGCTAAGCGAGAAAATCTTCCTAGAGGCTTGAGAGCCTTGAATAGGGAGTTGCTCTCTAGAGGTGTAGGACACATCTTGGATAGAGAGTAGGCTTTGTGAATCACTAGCCCGAGGGTTGATTAGGATTTGATAGCTTGAAGTGGATATCATAGTGTTGATAGCTTTGAGTGTATAAGTCCTTTTCATATAGTGGATTTGCTTTGTCGGTGGTTGTGGATTCAACTCGTGGATGTTTCCTCTTTGAGGTTTTACCACGTTAAAATATCTTGTGTCTCATTTTTGCTTTATATTTCTTTATCTTCCATATGTTCACTTGTATTGATTCTTTTGTATATTGATGCTTACATGTATTGATTCATATTATACATTTTCTATATCATATCAAGTGTTCATTTCATTTTTGTATTCCGTAATTTTTTGAATATTGGAAGTATTTGGAACTATACCTATAAAACACTATTGCTTTAAAGGGAATTTCAATATATAATAATATATTTATATAATATATATAATTTATATAATTTATAATATATATATATATACTATATTATATTATATATATAATAATATATTTATATAATATATATTACATATATTATATAATATAATATATATAATATAATATATTTATATATTATATATTATTATAGATCCTACGATCTGAAGGCCTCCTACCCAATCCTGAACTACAAACCTCTGCTCAGATTCCATTGCCACAACCTATCCCCTGCTTCATGGCTTCCAAGTATGATAAGGACTTTCCACCTCTGGAACCCAGATCTCTCCTGGATCAGAATCTATATTATATATATAATATAATATATATTATAAAAATATATTATTATATATTGAAATTCCCTTTAAAGTAATAGAGTTTTATACCTAGAGGGGGGGGGGGGGGGGGGGGGGGTATATATATAATAATATATTTATATAATATAAATATATATTATATATAATTTAATATAATAATATTATATAATATACAAAAATTGTCTTTCTTGACAGTTTAACTAAAAACTGTAAAAAAAAAAAACAGTATTTCTTGACAGTTAAAAATTGTTAAGAACTTGTTATTCTTGACAGTTTTTCAAAACCGTTAAGAAATAACTGTCAACAAAAGTAGTTTTTCTTGTAGTGAGAAATACAGGAGGGAGATAATTTACTTTTCAATATATTCAATAATAATAAAAACAAGAGTTCTAGACTACATTTATAGTTGAAGAAGTTACACACTAACAACCAAATAACTATAATGCCAAATATTCTGGAAACCCACTAAGCACACAATCATACTCAAGGAACTTAATATCGGTATCGGCATCAATGTCGGGCTTCTAAATTTATGGATATTTCAGGGATATTATCGATATCGGTGGATATTCTGTCAAAAATTAAAAAAATAATGGATATTTACATCTAAAGTTAGATTTTTTTGGTGAAATTTTAGGACAAACTTAAACAAATGATTATACATCAAATGAATCATATTTCAAAAATAAATTAGCATAGTTATGAGTTTAATATAAATTATAACATAAATAGAGTCTGTATATAATTTTTAAAATTGAGTATTTAATAGAATAATATTTTGTTTCACTTTTACAATATTATATGCAATATAAAGAGATTAAATATTTAATAAACAAAATTATCATTAAAATATATATGTAGTAATAGTTCCACACTTCCAAGGTTCTATCATAAATCATAATTCATACATAATAATACATTGCATGTCTGAAATTTAAAACCAAAATGAATTCCTTGCTGGTTCAAATACATAAGATACATTTCTATCTTGATTCGAACAATAAATTTCCCAAGAAAACGTGATTGCATAGTTTTCAATGTAGTTATTAATATGCCACACGTATGCTGTTTGATCTCTTCCAACTGATCCATGAATTAGGTAGTTTGGATTTACCCAACTTGGTGGATATTGTTGATCTGCATGTATAGGTACTGCATATAACATTTGCGGAGAAGGATAATCAAATATATTGTAGCCACCATAACTACCATAATATGGTACATGAGAACCTGACATTGTCTGCGAATCACCTAAAGAACTATGTTCTATGTCTATACTCATTGAGGAGAGAGTCATATTCAAAGAATCTTCATCATTTTGACTTGTTCCTCCATGCTGTCTACCACGAGTTTGATCAAAATTACCTGCATGAGCATCCTAACCCACCGCACTAGCATTCCAACATGTTGCACCAGCATCCCAACCTCCAGCACAAACATCCCAACTTGTTGCACCAACATTCCAACCTCCTGCACCAAAATCTCAACCTCTTGCCTCATTCCCACCATCCTCATCATCTCCATCATCTTTTCCTCCACTATTTACATCAGAGGTATGTTGGTCATCGGAAGAGCTGGTAACAATAACTCTACGATCTACACCAACTTCTTCTCTAATCACTTGTTCAACATTTATTCTCATTTCTCGAGCACGCGAAGCAATATGTGAATAAGGATTTCCCTCGTCATCATCCAAGGAGGCAGGTCTAACCCAGTTAAAAATAGGATTTTCATTATCGTCTCCAGCTTCAACAGCTACTTGAAGTAGATCCATAAAATCAGTTTCATTTACTTTATCTTTTTCAGTTGCCATATCCCTAAGTTTCAACATCATATTATAATAACAATAAACAAGTTGTTCAAGCTTAAAATAGGTAAGACGATTCCTTTGTTTTTTGTGGATCAAAGCAAATGTGGACCAATTTCTTTTACATGCAGAAGATGATGATGCTTGTGATAGTATGCGAACTGCTATTGCACTCAATGATGGAGCACAGTTTCCATACATTATCCACCAATCAGCTGTAATAAAAATTATTAAGTATTATAAGTATGAATATTATTTCAATGATATTATTATTTATTATAAATATGTAAATTTTTGTAATAAAAGTTATATACCTGGTTGTATTTTGCTTATAGCTGCAATGGCTGCTCGTTCACCAAAACTTTTCCTTCCATCCTTAAAGTATGTGAGCTGCATTCATGAGATCAATATGTATATAATATATATTAATATGAGTATATGACACAATACTCTCATGCAAAGAATTAATAATACTGGAATTATAAAATTGGTTGTAAATTGTAACTTTTTACCTCATTTCCAAAATTAACAATTCCTACAGCTTCAGTGTCTAATTACGCATAGACATTATGTACGGCTTTCAGAAGATCTGAATTATCCCCAATATTGTCTCTATATTGGTACTTTTGGTTCAAATAATAAGCTAGAATAAAAAAAATAGTATAAATAATATACTAAATTTTAATTATGAATGACAAACAATCTAAAATAAAATTTACCTGCAGCATGTAGTGGGTGATTGAGCATTTTATCTCATTGTCTTGTATAATGTTTAGAACTCATTTACTCCCTCTTTGTTGTTTTACTGTATCTTTCATCACACGCATTAACTCATGCACGATAGGCATAGTGGGTACAACTTATGTATCAACCAATCTCAGAACTTGGTACAGTGGCTCATATATTTTAACTATAGAAACCACATTATCCCAAAACTCTACATCTAAAATACGCCGTTCTATTCTTTTTCCATTTACTGTTCGACTTAATCAATTTGCAACCCATGCATCACTGGTAAATAATTGTTTCAAATTTGTCTTTTTTTTTTCAAAAGACTATCATTATGATTCTCTACCATACTATTTTTCAAAATTCTATCATTATGATTCTCTACCATACGGGTCATACCAAATAATTGTGTTCTTATTTTTTAATTTTTTTTTTTTTTTTTTTTGATAAAAATATTTGAGTTTCTTTAGATTCTCTACTCAAAACTCAAAAGAAACAATTTGATTATTTTTACACGTTTTGCACAAATAATTTTGAGATTCTTTTATTTGGAATGTCGGCACAAAGTTACAAAAAAATCAATTCTATATATTTATAAATTGATTGGTACATATTTAATACTATTTGGAGTTAGTTTTACACATTTGAGTCACAAACAATTTTATTTTTTCATATTGCTTTCACAAAATTTTACATATTTTACACGTCCACTATTTAGTTCTTTATTCAATTTTACTTCAAGTCCTCAATAATTTTACTATTGACTATTATGTTAGAAATTTTTTATAAATTTGTTAATACTTCTTCTAAAATAATTTTCAAGCTAAATTATTTTAACAATAATTTAATTGTTTAGGATTAAAAAAATTATTTTAATAATATGCAAAATATCCCTGGACTTTCGGGGTAAAATTCATAAAATTTCAGGAATTTCAGGATATTTCGGGAATATTGGGAGATTTTAATGGATATTTTGAAATCGACCGGATATTCTGCAGGATATTGGATATTTACCTGTTTCAATATCGGTCCCTCCAAAATACGGATATATCGATGGATATTTCGGTATATCTATCGATTTTAAGTACCCTGATCATACCCACTAACTTATCCACTACTGTTAAGTATTAACCGACTCCACTAAAGCTATTAACTGACTCTACAATTAACACCTACTTATTGGACCACTAATTAACAAAATGAACACATCATTAATATTATGTATTTTTCCGATCCAGGAATGTACATAAAGAGAATTTAGAAAAGAGATAGTATTTAAGAGAGAAAGCAGTAAAGTGTAGAGAGAAACATGAGAGATATTTGCTAAACAATTCGTTGATTCCACTTCCTTGCAACTGACATTAAATAGGCCTAAATGGATAATAAACTGACAACAACTAAACCTAAAAAATAGGAACAAAATGGTAAATGGGTGCTAGGGACAAGCAACACGTTCTGCACAATCACAACAACAAAAACATACTAATTTATCCACTTGCACGTATTACTTGAATTAAGCACGTATCATAGCAATATCAAAACCCGTAGAATTTGCATGTAGCATAAAGAATATAGTTTTCAAAAAACCAAGAAATACAATCTTGTTTGAATTCTAATGTAATCACTTGGTAGAATTATTCGTTGCGGATGATTCTTGGAGATTTCTTCCTCGAAGGAGCTCTCCCAGGAGACTTTGAATTGTTACCTTTTCGCTTCCTCTTCTCTCCACCAGTTGTACTCACCATCCCCACCTCCATTTCTGCTGCCAGGTCAGTTTCTGCCTCTTCCGCTATCTCTCCCCCGTCATCTATCTCCATCTCCATCTCCATCTCCATCTCTTCTTCTTGCAACTCCATTCTCGCTTCCACTGTCTTTGCCAAGTCAGCAATCGCCTTATCTTCCTTCTCCTCAACTGCATCACCCTTTTCAAGCATATGATCCATGAAAATACGCAATTGTCATTTTTTTTTTTTTTTTTTTTGTTTTGTTGAAATCGTAACATGTTGTAGAGTGTAGACATAGCAATGTGTCAAAGAATCGGATACATGTATAGTTATAAATGGGCCGACTCAAATTTTGCTCAACCCAAACCCACTTTCTAGGATATTGGGTTTGAAAATGGAAAGCCCAACTCATGTTATTTCAATGGCCAAAACTGATCCATTTAGCTTGTTATTTTTTATTTTTTTGAAGCTAATTTGTCATGTTTTATTATTATTATTTTTAGTAATTAATAATTTGATTTCATTAGAGAAGAAAAAACTGTAAAAGTAAGAAAATTAAGGAAAAAAAAAAAAAGAATAATCAAATATAAAAAAGAGTTCAAAAATTTTGTAGCACTCTTTACTCCCATACTTTTAAAACTAGCATCAACCTAATAACTTAAGTTTTAATAGCACATAAAGTGTTATTTTGATAAAAATACCCTTAAAACACACTCACAAAACTAAGTCTCACGTTTTTTTTCCGTGACTTCTTTTGTATTTCAGAGACTCATTTTGTAATTTTTGAGACTTATTTTGTAGTTTTCAAAACTTTTTGGGCATTTTTACAATTTCCGATACTTATTGGGAAAAATGAAAATTTTCAATTTATTTTCCAGACCTCCAACAGATGTTGAGGTCGAACGAACCGACCTCCAATGGAAGTCAGTGGAGGTCTTTGACATCCATTGGAGGTTTGTTCCATCTCCATTGATGGAGGATCATTGGTCTTCCATCAATGGAGGTTTTTGAATTTAAAAATCAAACCTAAAAATGGTTAAAAAAAAAAAAAAGTAATAAAAGAAGAAGTGATGTAGGACAGTTGGCGTTAGATTTTGAAGAAGAGATGGACAGAAAACTGTCCAAAAGAGGAGCTCCGAAGAAACGGGCATAACTTTTAGCTCGGTTGTCAGATTTCCTATTATAATATGTTTTCGGAAAAGGGTTTTCAGAGCTCCACAGCAGGGCAACCGGGGTTCCCCCGGTTGACGTCATTTGCATCCTCAACGGAGCTGTTTAAGTTAGGTTGTCGGGCAGCCGAAGTTTTTAGTGTTTTTATTTGTTTTTATTTGTTTTCCGTTTTGGTTTAGTTTTAGGATATTTTAGTCTTTTTTGCTTATTTTAGGGTTTCCCGAGTCTATTTAAGGCTTTTTGTTATCAGTTTCGAGGTATTGAATAATATTATTATTTTGGTTTCAATTGAATTTGCTGGTGGATTCCAGATTGTGAGAACTTAGGGTTTACGCTGGTTAATCCTTTACTTCCGTTCTGCGTCAAGTGGTATCAGAGCATAAGGACTTGCCTTATACGATGGTCAACAACGAAGCCGGAAGAGTTAACCCTAACGACGCTGGTCGAAGGGATGCCGATGTGTGGGCGGCGATTGATGAGCAGCGACAGTCGATGGAGAAGTTGGAAGCTATGGTTCGTCAACTGATGGAGCGACTGCCTACCCCCAACAACCCTACGGGCCAAGTTCCTGCTCCCGTTCCTACCCCTGCCAACAGAGATGGAGTCGAGGGATTGGCCCTTGACCGCCCTGAAGGTAGACGTCCGCCTAGAGCCGCGAGACATGTGCAGCATGAAGATTTCAGTGATGAAGATTCTGAAGAGGATTTCGTGGGTTACCAAGGAGTTCGTCAACTGAACCGAAATCAACCTGATTATCGGATCCGCGCAGACATACCTCTGTTCCATGGGAAACTACAGATTGAAGAGTTCCTGGACTGGATTTCGGAGGTTGAGAGATTCTTCGAGTTTACTGAGGTGACGGAAGAACGTCAAGTCAAATTGGTAGCTTACAAGTTGAGAAGCGGGGCTGCTGTTTGGTGGGAGAAATTACAGATGGATAGACGGCGACAAGGCAAGGTTCCTATACGATCCTGGAGGCGAATGAAACAGCTTATGATGAGCAGGTTTTTACCTCCTGACTATGAGCAATTTATTTTTCAGAGTTATCAGAATTGCGTGCAGGGTAACAAAACCGTTGCGGATTATACTGAGGAGTGGTCCAGACTTTTAGTTCGTAACAACCTTAATGAGACTGAGGGACAACAGGTTTCGAGATATTTGGGGGGTTTAAAGTCGACCATTCGAGACAAGATTGGGCTACAAGTCGTGTGGACAGTAGATGAGGCGCATAACATGGCTTTGAAAGCGGAGTTAATGGAGAAATCACCCAATCGTTATACTCAATACAAGAAGGACATGGGTGAGTCGTCCAACGCAGCTGCAAATAGGAGTAGATTTTCACCAAGTGATGGACATGGCCAAGCTAAAACTACTGCAGATCAGGTGCAAAGGGGTTCGGGTCCGAGTAATAATTTTGGTGGGTCTCGTCCGGCAGCAGCAACAGCAGTTACGAAAGAAATTCCACGAGTGGCGCCAAACCCGTACAGTAGACCAGGTAGTATGAAGTGTTACAGGTGCGGCCAACCGGGACACCGATCGAATGAATGCCCAGCCCGAAAACCGGTGAATTTCGTGGATGCTGAAGAGGAAGAGGAAGAGAATTTTGAAGATGAGGGGAACATGGACGAGTTCTTGGAAGGAGCAGAAATTGCAGAGGAACAAGGGGAGCCGGTAAATTGTGTGATTCAGCGAGTCATGTGTGCCACGAAATTGGAGGGCTTATCGCAACGAAACAGTATTTTCAAGACTTGTTGCAGTGTACAGGGAAAGGTTTGTGACGTGATTGTCGACAGTGGGAGTTGTGAGAATTTTGTGTCTAGAAAATTGGTAGAACATCTGAAACTGCGTGCAGAGAAGCATCCCAGGCCTTATGCGATTGGTTGGATTCAAAAGGGACCTAAGGCGAATGTGACAGAGGTGTGCAAAGTTCCTATTTCGATTGGGCAGTACTACCGGGAAGAGGTGGCATGCGATGTAGTCGACATGGATGCTGGACACATACTACTGGGGCGTCCATGGCAGTTTGATGTGGATATAATCTACAGAGGTCGTGATAATATTTGTATTTTCAATTGGGGTGGCAGGAGGATCGCAATGGTTCCGAAACAGGTTTCAGTCGGAAGCTCAACTAAGGCCACGGTAGATGAGCAGTCTTTGGTCACTTTAATCACGTCCGTAACTGAATTGGAAGCTGAGATTAAGGAGGCACAGGAGGTACATGTTGTAGTTGTGCGAGCTTTGGTGATTGAAAGCAAAGAAGAGCAGAGAGTTGCAGTACCCGAGAAGGTGCAGACTTTACTGACTGAATTCAATGATTTGGTGTCAGAAGACTTACCAGATGACCTTCCACCATTGAGAGATATTCAGCACCAGATTGACTTAGTTCCAGGAGCAAGCTTACCGAATTTACCACACTATAGGATGAGTCCCAAAGAGAATCAAATTTTACAGGGAAAAGTAGAGGAGTTAATGAAGAAGGGGTTTATTCGAGAAAGCATGAGTCCATGTGCAGTTCCCACATTACTTGTTCCAAAGAAAGATGGCAGTTGGAGGATGTGCGTTGATAGTCGCGCGATCAACAAGATAACTGTCAGGTATAGCTTCCCTATTCCGAGATTGGATGACATGTTAGATATGCTGGAGGGGTCGAAATTATTCTCTAAAATCGACCTGAGAAGTGGGTACCATCAGATTCGGGTCAAGCCTGGGGATGAATGGAAGACAGCCTTCAAAACTAAGGATGGACTGTACGAGTGGTTGGTGATGCCTTTCGGACTTTCCAATGCGCCAAGCACTTTTATGCGGCTTATGAACCAGGTATTACGGCCTTTCATTGGAAAATATGTAGTCGTTTACTTCGACGATATATTGATTTACAGCCGGAGTGAGGAAGACCACATGGAGCATCTACGAGCTGTGTTAGAGGTATTGTCCAAAAATCAATTGTTTATCAACTTTAAAAAATGCAGTTGGATGACGGAGCAGTTACTATTCCTTGGGTACGTGGTCAGTTCAGAAGGGATTTTGGTTGATGAAGAAAAGGTTAAAGCCATTCGAGATTGGCCTACACCGAAGACGGTTGGGGAAGTGAGGAGTTTTCATGGTTTGGCGACGTTTTATCGTCGATTTGTGAGGGATTTTAGCAGTATTGTGGCTCCCATCACAGAGTGTTTAAAAAAAGGGAAGTTTCAGTGGAGTGAGGCAGCCGAAACAGCCTTCGCAGTTATCAAAGAAAAACTGTGCACCACTCCTGTTCTTGCTCTACCCAGTTTTGAGAAGTTATTCGAAGTGGAATGTGATGCTAGTGGGGTTGGGATTGGAGCAGTGCTGACACAAGAGAAGAAACCAGTGGCGTTTTTTAGTGAAAAGCTGAGTGATGCGCGATGAAAGTGGAGTACCTATGATCAGGAATTCTACGCAATTATTCGTGCTTTAAAGAATTGGGAGCATTACTTAATTCAGCGCGAGTTTATTCTTTACACTGATCATCAAGCTCTGAAGTATCTGAACAGCCAGAGAAGCTTAAGTAATATGCATGCTCGGTGGGCAACTTACTTGCAGAAATTTCCGTTTGTTCTGAAGCACAAGTCTGGGGTTCTAAATAAGGTGGCAGACGCGTTGAGTCGACGTGCAAGCTTATTGGTTACTATGCAACAAGAGATTATTGGGTTTGAGTTTCTGAAAGAATTGTATTCTGATGATGAGGACTTCGGAGAGATATGGGAAAAGTGTGTTCTGAAACAGACTGACGGAGAGTTTCATATGAGCGAAGGCTATCTGTTCTGTGGCAATCAGTTGTGCATCCCGCGTAGCTCCCTGAGAGAGAAACTGATTCGAGAGTTGCACGGGGGAGGTTTGGGTGGTCACTTAGGGCGTGACAAAACTATCAGTGGGGTGGCTGAACGATATTACTGGCCTCAGTTGAAACGCGACGTCGGTAACGTTGTTCGCAAGTGTTACGTCTGTCAAACTTCTAAGGGACAGGCTCAAAATACGGGCCTCTACATGCCACTACCTGTTCCGAATGCCATATGGGAGGATTTAGCAATGGACTTCGTTTTGGGTCTTCCACGAACTCAACGTGGGGTCGACTCCGTGTTTGTTGTGGTTGACAGGTTCTCGAAGATGGGGCATTTTATACCTTGTCGAAAGACATCTGATGCATCACATGTGGCGCAGCTGTTCTTTCGGGAGGTGGTTCGGTTGCATGGTGTTCCCCAGTCTATCACATCTGACAGGGACTCGAAATTTCTTAGCCATTTCTGGGTTACATTGTGGCGGCGGATGGATACTACTCTGAAATTTAGTAGCACTGCACATCCACAGACCGATGGACAGACGGAGAACTTAAACCGAACATTGGGCAATTTAATTCGGAGCATCTGTGGAGACAAGCCAAAACAGTGGGACGTGGCGCTGGCACAAGCTGAGTTTGCATACAACAATGCTGTTCACACTGCTACAGGTAAATCTCCCTTCGCTTTAGTGTATCGGCAACCTCCTAATCATGCGTTGGACTTGGCAAAACTTCCCAAGGTCACCGGTATGAGTGTTGCTGCTGAGACTATGGCAGAGCAGGTTCGTGATGTTCAGGCTGAAGTGAAGGCGCGGTTGGAGGAGAAGAATGCAAAGTATAAGGCTGCAGCAGATGTTAAAAGGCGTGAGAAATTGTTTGCTGAGGGAGAACAGGTTATGGTGTTCTTGCGCAAAGAGAGGTTTCCAGTTGGTACCTATAACAAGTTGAAACCAAGGAAGTATGGACCGTACAAGGTGATCAAGAAGATCAACAATAATGCCTATGTGATTGACTTGCCTGCTGATATGAACATATCCCGAACTTTCAATGTAGCTGACCTGTATGAGTTTCGTGAGGATGTTCCGCTTTATCCAGATTATAACTCGAGGTCGAGTTCTTCACAGGTGGGAGGGACTGATGTAGGACAGTTGGCGTTAGATTTTGAAGAAGAGATGGACAGAAAACTGTCCAAAAGAGGAGCTCCGAAGAAATGGGCATAACTTTTAGCTCGGTTGTCAGATTTCCTATTATAATATGTTTTCGGAAAGGGTTTTCAGAGCTCCACAGCAGGGCAACCGGGGTTCCCCCGGTTGACGTCATTTGCATCCTCAACGGAGCTGTTTAAGTTAGGTTGTCGGGCAGCCGAAGTTTTTAGTGTTTTTATTTGTTTTTATTTGTTTTCCGTTTTGGTTTAGTTTGAGGATATTTTAGTCTTTTTTGCTTATTTTAGGGTTTCCCGAGTCTATTTAAGGCTTTTTGTTATCAGTTTCGAGGTATTGAATAATATTATTATTTTGGTTTCAATTGAATTTGCTGGTGGATTCCAGATTGTGAGAACTTAGGGTTTACGCTGGTAAATCCTTTACTTCCGTTCTGCGTCAAGAAGGTTAGAGTGTTTTTGTCGATTGATGCTATTTAAATTCAAATTATTAATCTAGTATTAGTCTTAAAAGTCACTATGGATTTCCACATATTAAACAAGCATATTATAAATTTATAATGCATTATAACTCATGTCTAAAATAAATTAAGTTGAAATAAATTTATATTAAAACTGTCTTATGAAAAACTATAACCCCAAAAATGTTCAAAATTAAAATATTTTTTAAATTAATAGGTCATGGCTTGTTTTAAGAGATAAACTCAAACTCGAACTATTAATTTTTGGGTTTTAATAACAAATTCAATAATCACTTATCACCGGACTCAATAGACCTAGACCCAGACCCATATATAAACCGTTTTCTGCTAATGAATTAAATTGGGTCAAATTAATGGATTGATTATAATATACTGCTAGATCCAGTAAAATGCAATGCATTGCATATGATCCTTATCTCAAACTGATTATGAAGATGCAAGAAGATCAAAGAATTGACATACACATTTAAATTTTAGCATGCAACAATTGGCCCTATAAATGTGTAGTGGTTAGCAGAGAAAAAACTGAGAGACTTACCTGGAAGAGAAAAGAGAAACAATTAAACAATGAGCAGTTTAAATGCTCAACTTTTGGTTCAAAGTTGGGATCCTTAGCTTCTTCTTCACCGCCATCTCTTCCACTCCCAACAACAAACTCTACTTGATCACCGGAGCTGTCAATGCCATCATGAGTACTCTTTGTGCTTTCGACGTCTTCCGAGTACAGTAGATGAACCCCACACTTAGTCACCTCGCAATTTGGTAATGGGCACAGCTCAGTATCTAGAAGAGAGAATCGAAAGTAAGCCTCTTTACAGGATGAGAATGAGAATTTTTCTATACTAGAACTGCCTTCTCCATTATCATCATCATCACCACCTCCTCCCTGTACATCAAACAAGTCACGATTGGAGGTCACCAAGAACACATGATCTGAGTTCGGATGTCCAACCGTTACATTGTCCACATGGCAAAGAACTTCATGCAACTCTTCATCCTCGTCGATGAATTCACATATCCATTCAACGAAGAATTCGCTATCATCATCAATAGTAATATTACTGTCCTCGAATGTAGCTACAATGCACATAACAAAACCAAAGAACCTATTACTGTACCAATTTGGAGGCAAGTCAATCATGATCACTGAGGATCCCTCATCTTGTTCCTCTATCCACTCAGGAATTTCACTTCCAGGTAAACAAATGCTGAGTGAAGACCGTAGCCTACGCTTCTGTACCACAAAAACCATTGTATTTATCATTTCTCTAATTAGTTAAGTGAGAGGAGAGAAAAGAGAGAGAGAGAGAGAGAGAGCATACCACTGGATAATCATCCATTGACGCAGTCCCCCATGCATTATTGGCCATGAATTGACTTCTTAGCCGTGCGTCTGCCAAAATATTTATGCGTGCATTTTCATCCAAATTAAAGCAATTAGAATACTTAAATTCCTGTTTGGAATTCCAATTCCCTGTGAAGACTACATTTGAAGTTGGAAATGTTTCTAGTGAGATGCAGTGATGTGCTTCTAAATGTAACAGACTTGATGGCAATGGAAAATCTTGCAAAAATCGAAGTCTCTCGCAATAACTTATAGTAAGTGTTAAAAGACTAGAAAATGGTTTAAGGCTTAAGATTTCGAAATTGTTTCCACTTAGATCCAAATTCGTCAAGGAGGATAGGCAGCTAAGAGCACTCGGCAATGCTAACAGGTTGCATTCACTTAATTTCAGGTACTGCAAAGAACATAAACCTGATGATGGCAAGTTCTCCAGCACTTTTTCCACTCCAGAGTAACCAGAGAGATCAAGAGAAAAAAGAGACCTTAAATTACAATATACAATCGGAAAACTCTCTATGTTTTTGCAATATCCCAAATGCAATCGAGAAATTTCAACGAAAGCTGGTACCTGATCTTCAATGGCTAAATTATCCAGTTTTGAGCAGCCCTCAAGAGAAAGATAATTCATCAATTCCAACTTTAAAATGTCTCTTGAAACTCTTTTAAGTCTTGTGCAATTCTTGAGACTCAGCACAGAAAGTTTAGTGAGATGCTCGATTGAAGATGGCACGTCTTCTATTGCAGTCTCTTCCAAAATCAAAGATTCAACATTCCCATAAATCTCTGGGAATTCGGTGATACTTGAACAGCCGCAAAGATCAAGATTCCTAAGAGATGTCAAATGACGAATGTTGCTTGGAAGATTCTTAAGCCTTGTACAGTTTTTAAGTCCCAAGGTGACAAGTTTATTGAGAGACTCGATTGCTGGGGGAATCTCTTCTATTGCAGTGTGGCTTAAATATAAATCCTTTATATTGCATGGAAAACTAGGAAACTTTTTAAGACTAGAGCACCCATGAAGTATCATAATCTGAAGATTTGAGACTTGTGACAAATTTGGTGTTTCGGTTAACTGTCGGGAATAACTCAGGTCGATTCGTCTCATGTTCTCAAGAGGCTGAAAAAATAAAATGAAATTGGCTTGAACAAATTAAAAAATCGATACAAGTATCACATATATAGAGTCTTGCTCTGGTCAAGTCGGTGTTGAAATTGGAACAAATTTATATAATGTTATGGAACCAACTAGACGTTTAGTTATATACTTTTGTTGAACCGGTATAACGTTATGTAACTAGTTTAGTTACATAATGTTATGAAACCGGTTCCACAATGTTATATAACTCAGTCATGAAATTAACTTTCACAACCGACCTGACTAGAAAATTATTACATCTATATGTTAAGCATACCTGATTTTCTTTCCATAGTTGTTCAATGTTACTGTGAGGCATTTCGAATTCGACAATGCGCTCAGGGTTGAAGTTAGATGGTAGAGATTTCAAAGGATATCTGTGCCAATGAAGATATCTCAACTCTTCAGGAAGTAACTCAAGGCCTTGAAATAGGTGCACCTTATCCTCTTCACTAAAGCCTTCTTGGTATTGAGAGCTATAGAATTTCAAAAATTTAAGTCTACGCATCTTTGTGAAGGCATCGGGACATAGTTGCATCTCATTTATTTGTGACAAGTCAAGGGATATGCTTTCAACTGCGTCAGTCCCCTGCCAAAATTGTACGTAAGATTTGGATACAAGAGAATCAATGCTAAAAAAATGTTATACATTCAGAACAAAATATTCACGTATTGTAAAAAGAAATGCATTTTACTCTTACTATATTTTTCGTGAGTAAAACATAAATATCTTGATGGTCCCATAGTCTGCTGCGTTTTCCGAGCTCGCTAGCGGATTCTTGAAGAACAATACCACGACCCATTTCTTGTATCAAATCATGCATTAGTAATAAATCATGTGTAATTGTTAAGAGACACTTATCAACAAGAACAGCCATTCCGATTTCAGCAAAGAGTCCACAATTATTTAATATAGCTATTACACGATCTTTAGACTCCCCTTTGAAGAAACAAGCAATAGAAAGAAATATTTCTTTCTCTTGATAATCCAATCCTTCGTAGCTTATTCTCAACACATTTTGGATTTTCAAGTTCGGACATTTTTTGAACTTACTCAATGAACTTTTCCATTCTAACTTGCTCTTGTCAAACAAAAAGCGACCCAAAACTTTAAGTGCTAATGGATTGCCTTTAGCATAACATATAACCCGATTTGACAGCTCCATATAATTTTCTGGAGGATGGTTTTGCTTAAAGGCATTTGTACTGAAGAGTTGAAGAGCTTCATGGTAGTTTAACTCCTTAAGTTCATATAACTCATCAACACCATTTTTAAGCACTTGTTTGTCTCTAGATGTTATGATGATTCTACTTCCAGCACCAAATGAATTATGACCTCTCACCAAAAAGTCTAAGTGGTCTAAATCATCTACATCATCTAAAACAATAAGGACCTTCTTGCGACGAAGTCTGTTTAAGGTAAAAGTGTTTATATGTAGATTTCGATCCTCAAAGATTTCGACAAGAAGTTTCTCTTGCAAATGGTTCGGACCATATTTAGCAACATCCTTAACATTTTCTAGAAAGCAATGACCTTCAAATTGATTAGCGATCCGGATTAGTATAGCTCTTGCGATGGTTGTCTTACCTATACCGCCCATGCCCCAAATTCCGATAATGCGGACAATATTTTTGATTCCCATGTATAACAGTGATTCAATTGATTCTATTCGTGTTGTTATTCCAACCAAGCCATCGAAATAATCACTTGATGACATGTGATTCAATCTCTTCAAAACATCTTTTGCAATTTTCTCAACAAATTCTGACTCGGTCCTGTCCAATGTTATGAAAATTTTAAATAAATTATGAATAGATAAAGAAATATTTGTAGGTTGCCGAGCAACCCCAGAGATTTTATAAATTTTAAAGAAAACTGAAAACTTTTTTTTTTTTTTGACAGAAACTAAAACAGTTTATTAATACTACACAAAAATTGAAAATTTATCAATTTACTCACATAGTGTCTCCAACAAATTCAGTAATAACCGTGAAGTTTACAAAGTGTATAATCTAAATGTTCGTGAATACAATTGTAATATTTTTCTTTCTATCAAAAAATTAAAAACTAAAGATGAAATATATACAACCAGATAGAAGATGAAATAAGTTACCCGTCATGCTGGTTGAAGTCCCAGCCAGATAGATTAGCGACTTTTGTCAAAGCAGCCCTCCAATTTTGAACCTTGTCTTTCGTCTTATTGAAGCGCTTTTCATGTTCAGAAAATGCCTTTTTGTACGTCCCAGACTGTTTCCTTATATCGGAGGGTGTTACATGGTAGAAAACAGGTAAAACTATCAGTCCCCTTGTTTTCATGCACTCAAGGATCTCCAGAAGTTCGTTCAAACACCACGAAGAAGATGCATAGTTTTGAGAAAAGACGATGATTGAAAGACTGGAGTTTTGTATTACTTTTGAAAGTGATGGGGAAATCTCATCTCCTCTTCTAAGTTCATGATTATCAATGAAGGTTTCAATCTGTTTCCGGCACAAGGCATCATAGAGAAAGCTTGTAAAGTTCTTGCGAGTGTCTTCACCTCTGAAGCTAAGGAACACATCATACTTAGGAGGGTTGGAGGAAGAAGAAGAAGCCATATTATTATCAGGACACTGTTTTGAGATCTATTGAGTTGAAGAAGCTTATATTTTGTAATATTTATTTATTGTAAAAAAACTTTGGTTTTTCCACCCCTCAACATCCCTGGAACACCATTGGCCAAAATATTTATAAGAATAAATTATTTGATGTAAGCAATGATGAAACAGTATGTTCACAGTCAATAATTTTACTCAGTGCAATTTTTTTAAAAAAATTTTAAATTTTTTTTTAACGCTATCTATCCATTTATCTTAACTAGGTATTTTTTTTGAATTTTTGGTTATTGATAGAATTCGAGTCGCTGATTTAAGAGTGATTTATCTAAACTCAAAACTCGTCCATCTACCAGTTTAGCTATGCCCCTGGAGCTGTTGTATGTTAAATATGGTAATGCTTAATAATTGAAGGATTAAGCTAATTTTATTCTTCGGACAAAACTTTTTAATTCTACTGTTTAGTAATAGCGTTGTTTGTTTGAACCAATATATGCCTTGGACTATATTCGGAGAATTTTATAGGTCTGCATACAAATATATGTGTACATTTGGAAAAAAAATTGTGCGGTCCAATAACATTAATGTGGCATATAACATAATTCATCTTGGAAAAATAAAAAATTTAAAAGTTATATGATTTGGCAAAGTGTAATTGGATGGTTTCACCGTTTAACTGGTGAGACCGTCGCACATAATTTTTTCTTCTATGTTTATGATGCTTTAAGTCCTAGAAAAGAAATATCTGACAAGGGCTATGAAGATTTTATTCTTTTTTTTTCTTCTCTCTTCTCATTTCTCATGTGTATTGTAATGCATTTCATCATTTTATAGTACTTTCAAAGTTCTCATAATTAAAATATTTTGAAATTTGAAAATTATATACCTTAGGTAAAATATTTGTCTTTGGTTTGTTACAATACATATGTAGAAATATTAAGAAAAATTAAAGAAATATATATCAAACTTTGTCTCTTCAATAAAAAAAAAAACACATTTTATATATATATATATAGTAATTTTCCGGTGCAGGATTTTTCGTATTGAATAGTCAATTGCTATCAGTACTTATTGGGATACCACCTCTAGCAATCTAATAAGTATCGGTAGCAATCGACGATTCTATACGGGAAATCATGTACTTGTTTTCATATATATATATATATAGTCTTTCTATTGTCAGTTCGAACATATATAAAATATATTAGTTCTTTGTATGTGGGCCACTGGATTCAAAAGATGATTTGACAAGTGCATGCTGCCAAGTTAAAGCATTTAAATCCAATGACCTACATGTAAGTAACTGATATATTTTATATCGGTCAAATTGACAATAGAAAAACTAATATATGTAAAGTTATAATAGAGATATAAGAAATTTTATTGTAGTCAGAACACAGAGCAAAAAGTGGTGCCTTTTGATCTTTTCCTTTGACATTGATGTGAAAAACAAATTCTTGGGCCCAACTAGAAGAGAATAGTCGGTCGTCTTTTGAAAAGAATATATAGGAATGGGTGCTCACCACCATAAGGAAGAGGATATTTTTTATGAGGAATAAATTTTTATTGATGTTTTTTTAAAAATTAAAAAAAAAATGTTGAGACAAACTGTTTATGATACTCCATTATTGAAAAAAATAGGGGTGTGGGTACTCACAAGCCACCTTAAGCCTGAGAATTCAAGATTGTGGGGGTTTAGTTAATTCTCAAGGTTCAGCTATAATGCGTATCAGCTTAAGGTAAAAGGGTGATCAGATTGATTAGAAAGTTAACTCCAAATCCTACTTGAAAATACACGGGGTGTGCACTACATCCCTTTCAACCGGTCTACAGTATTATTGTAGAAAATCCTCATCTTGTTTTCCACATCCTTATAGGGGGATTGTAAATGAGTTGTTAATCGATTACTTAATAATTTTTTCAATTAGTCAATATTAATATACAAAATAAAAAAATAAAATAAAAAAAACAATAAAAATCAAATGTAAAGTACGGAATTAAAATGACACTTGATTTTTACGTGAGAAACCTTCAAAAAGGAAAAACCCACATGACTAGCCACGCTAGCTACATAGTCACAAAAATCCACTATATGAAAATAAAGTTATACCCTCAAGTGATACAAGGACTCTCAGTCTCGATTACCTCAGACTATGGACACTTCCACTCATCACTTTTGGTTCAATCCCTAGCGATATTCTTCAATCCACTACTCTTGGCGTGAACACCTTCAAATCTATCCGAAGGCCTACCAACCTTTGGTTGCAAGACTTCACTTGCTTGTGCAACTACCACATGTAGCCACAAGGCTTTGACTCATTGAAGAGGATTAAAGTTTAAGTGAATACATGACAATATTCTAAATGATAAAGTGCAAGACTAAACACTATATGCTTAATTAGATGTTTAGATGCAAATCTAACAACCTAATTATCAAACAAGCCTACATGTACATACATGAGGTCTCAGTTAGATGTATAATAATTTTAGCAACTTAATTGTCAAATAACATACACATAAACATTCATGAACTTGACTAGATGAACAAAGCCAACCTAATCATCAACTAAGTATACATGAACATTTATAGATTAACTATTTAGGCATAAATGACCTAATGATGCAAGTTATCACAAACAAACCTCAAACATGTCATAACTTCACTAGATATGCAATTAATGTGAAGATTTGCTAACCTAAACAATAAAATACATGTCGTGATGAAATAGAACAATAAATTAGTTGAGATGTTTGTTCTACTTACCAAGTGAAGACATTAATGAAGATCCATGCCAGATGATGCAAGATTAAGATGGGTCGCCGTGGGGGGGGGGGGGGGGGGGGGGGGGGGGGGGGGGTGGGGGTGGGTGTGTGTGTGTGTGTTGGTGAATGAGTTGTTAAGTATTAGTAATATTATATAAGTCGCGCAACGGAAAAATTTAGGAGTTAAAAACGATAGGTTTTAAAGTTTTTATTGTCTTCAGACCTTTTGTATACACAAATATGAGGAAGATATTTGTTTTTGTTGACAGTGATTTTTGGATGATCACCGGGTCAATGATTTGCTTTTGAATTGTTATGGTTTATGGATAAAAAACAACTGAAGATCAGTAAGAAATAACAAACAATTACGTGGTAAAACCCCAATAATTGGAGAAAACATCCACGGGTTGTTGCCTTAAGCAACTAAGCCAAATTCACTATGAAGAATGATTACAAGAATATCGTATTATGACCTCTCCACAGTGATCTCTCTTTCTCGTTATTTTTTTGTCTCTCTCCTCTCTACGTAGAGATGGGGTACTTATACATGTTTACTAGGGTTTCGTGTGTGATGCCCTAGTTTTAGTCGGATTCTACTTTCCTTTCTCGTGGTGTATTTCCTGATTTGGTTGAGTCTTGATCTGATTCTGATTCTTTCTCCGTAAATAAAGGGGAAACTATTTGTTTTCCTTTCTTGAACTCTGAGTAGTCCCTCTGTTGCTTATCGTGAAGACGCTGGTCGCTGATTACGTTTTGTCTTGAATATGGATGCTTGTGGCTATCTGTTTTTGCTGATTCCCGAGTATGCCCGAGCATGTGCCCGACTGCGATTTATTGCCCGAGCAGGTGGTCTTTGTTTGCGGTCGGGCATCCTACTCTTTTTCTGAGTATGTTTTCGAGAGATTCTTTTGCTTCGTGAATTGACTTATCTTGACTTCTACCTACGTGGCTTTTTATGAGGATGACGTGTCTGTCACGACTATTTTTACCTATAACAATACCCCCTTAAATTTTTGAGCCGACCGCCCCGAGTCAGGTCCTCTCGGATCGAATATTTAACTTCATATATCTTCATAACTAGTCTTCATTTGTCGTTTTCTGTTAATATATCCTCGTTCTATTCGAAGTCTTTAATGACGTGTTTTAATTACGACCGCACGCATTCGATTTAGTACTTATTTCAGAAATCTTTTGATGGTGACGTTTTTGCTTTCTGACGGCTCAAGGTGCTCGCTGGTTGCCACTTGTCCTTTTTTGTTTGGCTGGGGTACAGTGCATTTATGGGACGTAACCCTTCTGTCTGCTTGTTTACGGCCTACGTCACTGCCCACGCCCCTCCAATTTCCCGCTTCTTTGTGCTTCTTCTAGGGTTTTGTTCCCCTTTTTGAAATTGATGCGTTGCCTATATATACTTATAGCGTTTACAGGTTTTCTTTCTTTATTTCCTTTATGCATTTCCCTTTTTTCAGAGAATTTCTTTTCTGCGTTTCCATTTTTTGCTCCTTTTTCTGCTATCTTCGCGCGTTCTTCGAGGAATTTGCTTGCGTCTTTTGCCCTACTGCGGTTGTCTGCTTCAACCCCCAAGCCTTCTCTTCGAAGATTCTCTCCGTAGATTGCGTCATCTCCGCTTCTTGCTATATCAAGGTTAGTTTCTATGGATTCTGCAGCTAGGTTCCGTCTTTACACTGTTGGCATGATTGCTATTGAGCAACACGATGCACACACTGCGTCTGTAGTCCACAATTTATTGAAACCGCCTCTCTTTGATCAACCACATTTCATTGACGCCGACGTTTCTGCAGTTCATCGCAACAACTTCGCCTCTTCCGGAGCTCCATCTCCTCCCGAAGTTCATTCTGTTTCTTCGGATTCCTCGCCTCCCGACTACCAGCCTGGGGCTTGGTCGGATTCTTCTTCCACTTGCGCCAATACTCAGCTTGGGAGACGCCTGGGAAAGAAAATGAGCACTCGCAAAATCTACAAAGATTCTCACTCTCGGGAGAGCCGAGTCGCATACCAGAGAGTTGTAGAGGACGATATCGAGGAGGAGCACAGGACTGCTCGCATTCCCTACTCCCCCGAGCGGATATGTATTTATGACGTTGAGCCGAACGTGGTCGGCCCTGCTGAGATAGCGAAATATATGCGGCGGTTTGATCTGGACTGCCGTATTATTTCGTTGATTCCTGCGGAGGGTCGGGCCGCATGGAATCCACCCCCTGGCCACGTGGCGATCTACGGGGCGATGCTCACCTGTGGAGTTACTCTTCCTTTCCAGCCTTTTATTACCTGGTTTCTGGCTGAGGCTCAACTTGCTCCGGCACAGCTAACCCCGAACAGCTACCGGATTCTAATGTGCCTGTGGCACATGTGGCATAGAATGCACCGGCCACCTCCCACTCCTCTTGAAATCCGGCATTTCTATTCGCTGAGGCCTGTGGGGAAGAGCGGGGTCTACTTCCTCCAATCGACTCAGTCCGAGTTCTGGGTCCCCAAGGACGTCGTGGTTAAAGGTGAAATCGAGCCGACCACGGACGAGAAGATGAAGGGGTTTGTTTGGGGCTTCCCCTCCTCGAACAAATTTTGGAAGAACAGTTGGTTCTTTGTGGGTAAACAATGGGGCCAATCAATCAGTTTTGATCTGGAGGGTACTCGGCTGACCCGCAGGGTTCCTCGTTATTTCTGCTCGCCCCAGTGGAATCATATGACTTCCGCCTTCACCGATGATGAGCTCAAGACCTTGGCTCGGGCTGCTTTCCGCCCTTTAATAAAGAGGGGTAGGCCCTATCTATACGATGAGGGGAAGATGATAAAGGCTCGCCTTTTCCCTCAGATTTCTGCATGCCGCAGACGCCGTAAGTTATTTATCTTATTATTATTATTATTTTATTTTTATTTTTTTTGTGCTGACTCGGCTTCTTTCTAAAGTGTTTGATGTAGATATAGTCTGCGATGCCCAAGCACGTCGGATGAAAGGCGTTGTGGAGGCTAGCCGAAAGGAGGCTCTTCGCCAGCAAGACGCTGGAATTGCCCCTCCCGAAGGTACTTCCGATGAGAGTGCGCCTGAGGATCTTCCTTCTGAAAGGGGACGAGGAAGAGGAGGTGCCCGAGTACGTGCCCGAGGAAACCCATGGTCAAGAGACGACTGTAGATATAATGGGTCCTTCAACTTCAAAAGGGAAGGAAAAGGCGGGGTACCCCTCTGAGTCCGAGCGGGAAACCTTTCCCAGTGGGTCCAATTCTCCCCGTACCGCTGCTCACACACCAGGTATTACTCCTCAAGGTGTCGAAGTAAGCGGGGGACATTCGGACGTGGTGGCTCCAGAGATCCCGGCTCCAGCTGATGTCACTCCTGCCCCAGGAGACGACAATGTTGATGTAGAGCAGCCCGGCAAGATTTCCGCAGATCAGGCGGTTAGCCCTAGCTCTCGCGGGAGGCAATCTGGAAAACGGAAGGCTTCGTTTTCTCCTGGTCGCCCAACCCCCAAGATCCCCCGAGTGGTTGCTTATGTTGATTCATCTTCGGATGACGAAGGGGTGGGTACCGTTGGGAAAGATGCGAGTGTTCCCCCTCCACTGGATCAAGTCAGGGGTGATATTGGAGGTTCACCTGGCTCTCCTCGGGTGGCCTCGTCTGCTGAGCTCCCTGAGGCAGGTGTGAGCGGTTCAGAGCCCTCCCCCCAGACCGACGATCCTGCTCCCGAAACCATGCTTAGGGCCATGGCTTCAGGCCGTGCCTATATAGGGGAGGATCGCTGGAGTCACTTCCGGAAGGGGACTGTGTCGGACCGTCTCTGTAACTTCTTCAACAGCGCCTCTTACGTAAGTAACGCTTTGGTTATGCCTAAAACTTCGTATTTCTTCCTTTTATTTTTGTTTTTACGTTACTTATTGCTGTTTTAACTTGCTGCAGATGGTGGCGGAGATGTCCGGGGCTTGTCAGGCCGGCGAAGCCCAGGCGGACAGAATAAGGCGGCTAGAGGCCCAGCTGAAGGAGAGTGTGGATCGCTGCTCTCGGGCTGAGCTGGCTTGCCAAGAAGGTGCAAAGTCGAGTCAGGTGCTCATGGATCAATGCCTGGCTCGGCAACTGGAGGCTGAACAGCGAGCATCTTCTGCTGCTGAGGAGGTCAAGATTTTGCAAGATCTGCTGTCATCAACTCAAGGTGCTCTGCTCCAGGCTGAGCAGACCGCTGAAGAAGCCAAGTCTGCTTACGAGCATCGAATTGAAGACCTTGAGCGTCAGGCCCTGACAGTTAGGTCCCTATCGAAGGAAGCTAGGCTGGAGCTGGAAATACAAGGTGTCGATCGGTTCAAGAGGTCTCCAGCCTATGATGCTTTGCTTCTGCGTGAATTCCAGCGGGGAATGGTCTCGGCTGGGGAATTCTTCAAGCAGAAGAATAGGGCGACTGATCGGGCTAGGGCCAACTGGAGCCTTTCAATCAAAAAGCATGTGGATACCTCTCTGGAGTCTCTTCGGGTCCAGATGAGAGAGTGGCGGGCGTATTGTAGAAGTAAGGGTAAAGCGCCGCATCCCATGCACCTTGAGGTTCCTTCTGCTGACTCCTTCTCTACCTTTTATGCCTGTGAGAAGGCGGGGATCGACAACGAGACACCCGACTTGGGTCCCGTCCCCGGGGTTGATTATACCGACTGGATGGTCGATGATGAGGAGGAGGATGTGATTGTGTGGCCCTCGGATGACAGCCTGTTGAGCGAATATGTGATGGAGCCTGATCCGGACGTTGGTGGGAGCAGCTCCCGACCCCCAGCACCGCCTTCTTGAGTTCTGATTTCAAATCTTTTTCTTTTGTATACTAAGTCTTTTACAACCGACTATTTGTAACTATTTGTATACTATATACCTCATATATATACATGGATTTTTCTTCGGAATATTTTGTGGTCAATCTAAGCTCGTTTGCCTGTTCGCACTTAGCGTTCTTCGAACTTGTGGGTCTTTTGGGAGTCCGAAACTTTACTCTAACCGAGTGCTTTATTCTCTGGCCTTTTAGTTGGTCAAATTGAGTCTTTCGACCGGTAACTTATTTTGGCCGAGTATCTTATGTAACTGGCTTTTTATGTAGTTCACACCGCATATCTTATTTAACCGGTTACTAGTTTTGGCCGAGTATCTCATGTAATTGGCCTTTTATGTAGTTTGAACCGAGTATCTTATTTAACCGGTAACTAGTTTTTTGGCCGAGTATCTTATGTAACTGGCCTTTTATGTAGTTTGAACCGAGTATCTTATTTAACCGGTAACTAGTTTTTTGGCCGAGTATCTTATGTAACTGGCCTTTTATGTAGTTTGAACCGAGTATCTTATTTAACTGGTAATTAGTTTTTTGGCCGAGTATCTTATGTAACTGGCCTTCATTTTTTTTTTTTTTTTTTTTCAGTTAGTTTTTACCTCAGCGTTACGTCGAGGCTCGCCACGACCATACGTTAAGGTCCTTGCACAAGTCACCTAGGATGTCTCCTGGTTTTATCTGTGCGAGGTTTTTGCCGAATCGTTGGGGTATTTTATACCGGCCAACACGGCTGCGCGTCTCACTAGCCTTTCTAGCGGCGCTCCGAGCAGTTTTCCAGTTTTATTCTGGTGCCTCGGTTTTGCCATTTTGCTAAAGGATATGTTCGTATCACTTTAACTAGGCGGGCATGCTACTATAGCTTTTCCGCCCTTCGGGCTCAATTTGTCCGCTCTTTCGCGGCTTTATTGCTCCCGTACTGTGTTTACTGGACCAACTTTTTGGTTAACCGTTGTTGCCAACCAATTTTTGGTTGGCCGTTGTTGTCGAAGTGTTGCTTATGGACTATCAATTCCACGATTTATTCTGTACTGGCAACTGAACTTTGGGTGAACTTTATTAGATAAATGTGACTGAAAACGATAAATAAACTTGAAACAATTAAGATAGAAACTAAAAAATTGAGCTAAAGCAGAATTATAAAGATATGGTTGGATCCCTCAGGGATAGAAGGTCTTTAGGTACTGTGCGTTGCATGGTCGGGGTACTAGGCTGCCCTCTGGTCGGGCTATCGTGTAGGCCCCGTGTCCCACAACTCCTTTGATGATGTACGGCCCTTCCCATTTATTGGCAAGAGATCCCGAAGATTTATCCTTGGTGTTTGGGGATACTTTTCTCAATACTAAGTCTCCGAGTTGGAATCTTCGCTCCCGAACGTGGGAATTGTAGTACCGCGCAGCCCTTTGCTGGTACGCGGAATTTCTTGTTTGAGCCGTATCTCTGATTTCTTCGAGTTCGTCTAAACTCTGTTGCAGCATATCTATATTGTGCTCGGGGCTGTATAACTGTATCCTGGGAGATGTGAAAGTTGTTTCTGCTGGGATGACAGCTTCTGTCCCAAATGCCAGTGCAAAAGGGGTCTCCCCCATGGATGACCTCATCGTTGTTTGGTATGCCCATAACACCTCGGGCAATTTGTCCGCCCAACCCCCTTTCTTTGACTCTAGTTTTGCTTTCAGTGTGTGCTTGATCACTTTATTCACAGCTTCCGTCTGACCATTGGTTTGAGGGTGAGCAGGTGATGCGTAGTAGTTGGTGATCTTGAATTCTTTGCACATATCTCTGAAATTCTTGTTGTCGAACTGGGTTCCATTGTCAGTTATGATGATACTCGGGATCCCGAACCTGTATATGATGTTTTTCTTGACAAAGCTGGTGGTGTTAGCCTCCGTAATGTGTACAAGTGCTTCTGCTTCTGCCCATTTGGTGAAATAGTCCACTGCTACAATGGCGTGTTTTGCTCCTCCCTTTGTTCCTGTGGGCATTGGTCCTATCAGATCGAGTCCCCACATGGCGAAGGGCCACGGTGAGGTTAAGCTTCTGAGTAATTCTGGGGGTTGCCGAATGTAGTTTGCTATTTTTTGGCATGTTTCGCAACTCTCTGCGAACCGCTGTGCTTCTGCGAACAGAGTAGGCCAGTAGAACCCCTGCCTAAGCACCTTGTGTGCTAGGCTTTTACCCCCGGTGTGATTCCCACACACTCCACTGTGGATGCTCTTTAGTATTTTTTCAGCTTCTTCACCGGCCACACATCTTTGTAATACTTTGGAGAATCCTCTCCTGTATAGTTCCCCTCTTAGAATCGTGTATCGGGTTGACCGGTATCGGATGCGTTTTGCTTCCACCGCATCCTCTGGTAGTATGTTTTCTTCCAAGTACCTCCTGAGTTTGTATGTCCAGTCGCTTGGGCTCGGTCGGATCTCTGCCACTATGATTTCCTCTGATTCCTCTGTACTTGGTTTAGTCAGGTGTGCCACTGGTATTGCTTTGGACCTGATGCTTGTGGTGGCTGAAGCTAATTTGGACAAAGCATCCGCTTTCTCGTTCTCTTCCCGAGGGATCTGAGAGATTTTGTACATCTTGAATTTTCTAAGTAGTCTTTTTGCAATGTCCAAATAAACTACCATGTGCTCTTCCCTTGCTTGGTACTCGTCCAGTACTTGATTAACTACGACTTGTGAATCGCTGTAAATTTCCAGCTCATCTGCCCCTAATGCTATGCAGACCCTCAGGCCGGCCAACAAGGCTTCATATTCTGCTTGATTGTTGGTTGCTTTGAAATCGAATCTCATGGCACACTCTACAGTATCTCCCTCGGGGGTCGTGATGACTATTCCTGCCCCGCTGCCATGTGTGTTCGATGATCCATCTACATGCAGTTCCCATTGGAGTTTGCCGGGCTGTTCATCTTCCATTGTCCTTCTCACCTCGGCGTCCGGTTCAGTGAATTCTGCTATAAAGTCTGATACCGCCTGCCCTTTAACTGCTGCTTTAGGTGTGTATCTGATGTCATATTCGCTCAGCTCCACTGCCCATTTGGTCAGCCTTCCCGATACCTCCGGTTTTTGAAGGATAAGTTTCAATGGGCAATCAGTGTATACCTCTATCGTGTGCGCCTGGAAATATGGCCTCAATTTTCTCGCCGACGTGATTAGTGCTAGCGCTATTTTT
The DNA here is from genome assembly GCA_954870605.1 of Acer campestre. Lineage (NCBI taxonomy): Eukaryota > Viridiplantae > Streptophyta > Magnoliopsida > Sapindales > Sapindaceae > Acer > Acer campestre. The sequence continues at coordinate 32,194,652 of OX940811.1, read as the reverse complement.
TCTGCTGGTGAGTACCTGGTTTCTGCTGGTAACAATGCCTTACTTGTGTAATACACTGGTTTTTGTACTCCTTCCTCTAACCGGATTAATACTGAACTTGTTGCCACCTTTGTGACCGACAGGTATAAGTACAATGTTTCTCCCACCACCGGTTTCGAAAGGATGGGTGCTCTCCCCAAATACTCTTTCAATCTTTGAAAGGCTTCTTCACATTCTGTACTCCATTCGAGCCATTTTCCTCTTTTTATTGCCCTGAAGAATGGGGCGCATTTGTCTGTTGACTTGGCAATGAACCGGTTGAGTGATGCAAGGCATCCCGTCAGCCTCTATACATCTTTCAATGTCTTCGGTGAGGCCATCTCTTCTAGTGCTCTGATCTTTTCGGGATTTACCTCAATCCCTCTTTGGTGCACCTGAAAACCTAGAAACCTCCCCGAGGGTACTCCGAAAACACATTTACTCGGGTTAAGCTTCATTTTATATTTCCTTAGGACTTCGAAGGTTTCCTTTAAATCTTCCGAATGTTTTTCTGCCGTAGTGCTCTTAGTCAGCATGTCATCTACATAAACCTCCATGTTTCTCCCAATCTGCCGAGCAAACATTCTGTTCACCAACCTTTGGTACGTTGCCCCAGCATTCTTTAATCCAAACGGCATCACTTTGTAGCAATATAACCCTTGATCCGTGGTGAAAGACGTTTTTTCTTCGTCAGCTTTGTTCATCCGGATCTGGTTGTATCCCGAGTAGGCATCCATGAAACTCAGTAGTTCGTATCCTGCCGTTGCATCTACCAACTGGTCAATCCTCGGTCAAGGGAAACTATCCTTCGGGCAAGCTTTGTTCAATCTGTAAAATCTACACACATCCTCCATTGGTTATTCTTTTTCTTGACCAGTACTACATTGGCTACCCATTCCGGGTATTTGACTTCCCTTATTGATCCTGCGGAGAGCAGTTTCTCCACTTCTTTCTTGATTGCAACGCTTCTCTCTGGATTGAACAGCCTTCTCTTTTGTACCACTGGTCGGGACTCTGGGTTGATGGAAAGGCAGTGCGATATCACCTTTGGGTCTACTCCCAGCATGTCTTCGTGACCCCAGGCAAAGACGTCCTCATAACTTCTTAGTAACTTGACGAGTTGGTTTTTTACATGTATGTTTAAACTTGCCCCTATCTTCACCGTCTTACTCGGATCTGCTGGATTCAAGGCTACTTCTTCTGTCGGCTCATCCTTTCTGGCTTCTGGTTCTTCTCTGGGGTCCAATTCAAATTCTTTTGGCACCTCTGTCTGCTCCTCTGGGTCTTCAACCTTTTGCTGGGCTGCTATTGCATATACTTGGTGTACTTCCCTATCTTTGTATACTGACAGGTTGGCTCTTCGAGCCATCTCTTGCGACCCTTTAACCATCCCTACTCCATATTCTGTCGGGAACTTCATCATTAGGGCATAGGTTGCTGTTACTGCCTTGGTTTTGTTCAAAAATGGCCGGCCCAATAAGGCGTTGTATGGCCAGTTCTCCGTATCCACTACCACAAAGTCGAGTAGTGCAGTTTTTTGACAAGGTGCCTTTCCAATCTTTACAGGCAATTTCACCGTTCCTAGCGACCTTACCTCGACTCCTCCAAATCCTCTAAGGGGCGTGGGAAATGGCTGTAGGTCTTTTCTATCTAACCTTAGCTGGTCATATACTTCTGCACTTAGAATATCTGCAGAGCTCCCATTGTCAATCAGAATCCGATGAACTTCTCTATGGCCGATCCGCGCGCCAATCACTAGCGCGTCATTCGGCCTAACATCTACTCCATGCGAGTCGGCTTCTGTGAATACGATTGGGTCCCACCCCTCCTTGATTCTCTTCGGGTCAGGTTCAATGGAATTGACATCCAGGTCTCTCCGTGCCTCCATGGCCTCTCGGATCTCTTGTGTCCTTTCCCTGTTACTTCTGCCTGTTGCCGGTCCTCCAAAGATGGTGTTAATTGCACCCTCGTCCTCGGTTTTCTTGGGATTGAACTTTCTTGCCCGACCGTCCTGCCGGCTATCCTTTTGCCCATCAACCTTTTTTAGGACAATGTCCTTCAAATGCCCTTCCCAGATGAGGGTTTCGATATGGTCTCTCAGTTGGAAACACTTGGATGTCTCGTGCCCGTTCTCTTTGTGGAACCGGCAATATTTGGTGGTGTCCCTCCGAGCATATGTTGACTGCTTAGGCGGTTCTTTAGACATGTTCTTTTCTTCTAGGATTGCCAGGATTTCGCTTTGATCTTTTTTCAATGGGGTATAATTTGTATACCTGCCTTGGAACTTCTGCCGTGGTTGATCGGTTTTCGAATCATATGCTCTCCGCCCATCCCGACTATCCCGCGCTTTATTCTTTTGTCTGTCGCTTTTGGTATCGGGCGCCTTTGTTTGATCTTTGGTTTTGGTTCCCTCTGGGCGACCGCCATGCACGAAATATCCCCCTGTGGCAATTTCTTCCTCTTCAGCCAGGGCGTACCCCCCTGCCATGTCCATCATATCGGCATAACTGGTCAGTTGGGCTCTTCTGAGGTCAAACGATAACTGGCCATTCTGAAGATTGTTGATGAATGCGGCAATTATTGCTTCGTCATTTGCGCTCCCAATCTCGGACACTTCTTGACCGAATCTCCCCAGATATTTCTTTAGCGATTCGTCTTTTCCCTGTCTGAGTTGGGATAAGTGAGCCACCGATTTTTTTCTATGCACATTCCCGAGGAACTGTCTTGAGAAAGCCTTGCTCAGCTCGCCAAAGCTGTTTATGCTTGCCGCTGGCAACCTACCAAACCACCGGGAGCCTAAATCCCCTAGAGTCTGAGGAAAATTCAAACATAGTAGTGCGTCGTTGTGGACGTACTGGGCCATAGCGCTCCTATATCTCCGGACGTGTTCTTTTGGATCAGTATCCTTCTTGAACAGCTCCACATGTGGCATCCTGAATCTCTCTGGAAAAGGTGTCCTCAGGATTCCGCTGGTGAAAGGGCTTCCAGATTCGTCGTTTGACAACTCGTTACGCCCATATCGCCTGACTAAAGCATCCATTTGTCGACGATTGTTCTGAACTTCACGGGTTAGGCTCTGTATGAGTATATCTCTGTCTCCTTCTGGTTCCCCCATTGCATTGAAATTTTGACTTATGGTCAGTTTTTGGCTCCTTTCTTCCGGATTCAACTCTCTGTGATCTCGGTTCAAGCCATGCAGCCGAATTGTGCCCCTGTGGCGCTTGCGATGATGATTCTGTTCGCTATCCGCTCTCGATCGTATCCCTTGTCAGAATCGTTCCCTTCTTTGTGCTCCCTACCTCTCCTAGCTTCCCTTTCCATCTCCGGTCTTCCTGTAGGATCTCGCCTTGCCTTTTGGAGAGCATCAGGGGTTGGTATTACCACTGCAGAACGCAGTCTCGCTGCCTGCTGGCTTGGGGCAGACAGATTGTGGGGTGACATCAAACCTTCCGTGGTGGAAAGGTCAATTCCCTGCCTTGCTGCATCTGACATAAGTTGTTGTAGGGAAGCGCGAAATCGTTGCGCGATTTCTTCATTAGTTGTGGGGAATCGTTGAATACCAGCTAGAGCGGCTGACTGGTCCGCCGTCGTTAGGGTGGCGTCCGCTGTATTGAGCGCGGTGTCATCTTCTAGCTCGTTACTTGGAATGCCTTGACTATACCTGGAATCGCTACCATCTCCTTCGCCAGCCATTGTTGTCACAAACTTTGTGTTCCCCCTCCTTCTAACGCCAATTGTTGACAGTGATTTTTGGATGATCACCGGGTCAATGATTTGCTTTTGAATTGTTATGGTTTATGGATAAAAAACAACTGAAGATCAGTAAGAAATAACAAACAATTACGTGGTAAAACCCCAATAATTGGAGAAAACATCCACGGGTTGTTGCCTTAAGCAACTAAGCCAAATTCACTATGAAGAATGATTACAAGAATATCGTATTATGACCTCTCCACAGTGATCTCTCTTTCTCGTTATTTTTTTGTCTCTCTCCTCTCTACGTAGAGATGGGGTACTTATACATGTTTACTAGGGTTTCGTGTGTGATGCCCTAGTTTTAGGCGGATTCTACTTTCCTTTCTCGTGGTGTATTTCCTGATTTGGTTGAGTCTTGATCTGATTCTGATTCTTTCTCCGTAAATAAAGGGGAAACTATTTGTTTCCCTTTCTTGAACTCTGAGTAGTCCTTCTGTTGCTTATCGTGAAGACGCTGGTCGCTGATTACGTTTTGTCTTGAATATGGATGCTTGTGGCTATCTGTTTTTGCTGATTCCCGAGTATGCCCGAGCATGTGCCCGACTGCGATTTATTGCCCGAGCAGGTGGTCTTTGTTTGCGGTCGGGCATCCTACTCTTTTTCTGAGTATGTTTTCGAGAGATTCTTTTGCTTCGTGAATTGACTTATCTTGACTTCTACCTACGTGGCTTTTTATGAGGATGACGTGTCTGTCACGACTATTTTTACCTATAACAGTTTTCATACCTTTGAAGAACACTCCTTCGTTTTCTTTTCGATCCTTCATCACTAAGCTTTTCGAGCTATGTCCTGCGATCTAGCAACTGCGTGTATAGGCACGTCAGGATTCCAGAAGCAGTTGAATGGAGGCTTGAAAGATCCACAACACCTTGCTTCCTTTTGTTAATTCAGCCAACCCCTTTAAGAAGAATTTTTTTTTCTTTTCCTCTCTATGTTGCCGCACCCTTTCTATCTCAATTAGCTTTAGGTTAGTTTTTTTTTTTCCTTATAAGTATATCTTATATACTAGGATCTTAGGGTTTAGTAAATCAAGTTAAAATAGGATTCTAAATCCTATTTAATTCAGTCACTACTAGGGTTTGAAGTTTTGACCTCTTTAAAGCAAATAAAAATAATCTCTTATTATTTTATTATTTGCTCTTGTCACAGTTCGAAACTTAAACCTCCAAATAACAATTAATAATTCTTAATTATTAATATGTAAATTAAATAATCATATTATTTAATAATATTTAATTCATCAATTAAATAATATATTAATGAAATAATCACATCAGTTAATTAATTGCCATAATATATTTAAGTTACTTTCGTAACATAATTAATTGGACCATCCACTTCTTTGTGAGCCTTGTTATTATTAATCGTAAAGGGCTAGCAAGGTGATGCAGCAGCAATAGATTACATGGCATTGGAGTTTATAGAGGGGTCGGATAGGAAAAAGACCAAGGAAATAGGCCATTTCAATCTTACTAGTCCGGATGACAGAGTTGGAATGACATGAAATTTGTACTGTTGATGCGATTCGGCGTGAGCTTTCAAAATCACCACCTTTGGTTGTGAGGCATGCCTTTTTTTAGCCGAATTCCATCATTTGGGCCCCGAAAAGGACGTTTTTGCCGTTTTAGGAAAGTTTCGTTTTTACAATAAATTAAATTTCTCAATTCCGAATCGATTCTGTCAATTCCGGGGTGTTTAGGATTCTTAGTAAAATTAGTTTTTGCTTTAATCTCGTTTTTTCCTTTTTTTGGTAATTTTTCCTATTTAGGCTCGTTTTCTTGTTTTTCAATGAATACGACTTGGTTTAGGTTTTATTTGCTTTAAATATGGATGTAGGCCGAAAGGCTAATCAGTTTTTGATTTATAAAATTTTGGAGTTTCTCTAATTTCTCCCAATTTCGGTATTCTTTTGAATCAACGAATTTGAAGCCTAATATTCCTGTATTCATGTGCGAATCAACGGAACATTAGTAGGTCGTTTTCAATTTGTTTCTTGCAGGTTTTTTCTTGACAGTGCTTCCGCTACATCACAAGGGGACCTAATGGACCCACAGTTTTGAGCTCCAACAAAACTTAGAAAAATTAATTAAACTCTTTAATTAATATTTCACAATTATTAACCTCGGAGTCATTCCACTAAAAATCCAAGGTTGTACTCTCGTAATTGTGGGTGTTTTACACAACTAAATTATTAGTGTCCATCGATATAGCAATTACATATGGTATGATCTTTCACAAGTAATTCATAATTAGAGCTAGGTCATAAATCTGTTATACCTCTCTAATTATATCTTTACCTTTAAGTACCATTGATTCTCTAATAAATGATTATATTCTTCATTCCTTTACAGAAGAAGGAGCGCTCTTAATTGTTCAAGTCCCAAATCAACCCTTAAGGGAACTACTCATCTACTTCTCACAAGAAGGAGTGGATTCCACTACTGTGTGCATACCTTCCCAGACATAAAACAAACTGTGATTCCAAGATACGGAGTTATTGATCGAGAATGCTACTCCGATCTCACTGATGGTATTTCAAGAAACATGATCTAACTCAAAGGAGTCAATAAGACACTCAGGATTTAGATCACCCATATATAGCCATCATTTATCGATATATATGAATCTTTTCAACTAACGGATCTTAGTGACAGATTTATATAGATCGTGGCCTAGTCCTATATGATCACATCATATAAGGTGCACCTATTCTCATATCACCATATGAGTAGTCTAGGATAAGACCACCGTACATTGCAGAATAGACCGCAGTTGTAGATTAACCATAAATAAAGTACCCATCTTTATTTGCTTTTTATGGACTCGTTAGATAGTATGTTTCAAAATGAATTCCTCTGTATATGACATTCATATACTCAGTTTGAGATTACATCTAGCAATCTTGGATGATTAGCACATATAATATAAACGTATGAGTCATGTTAATTGACTAAAATAACAACTTCTTTTATTAATGAATTTATAACATTGCTCCCCTAGTGAGAGAAAGCACAAGCTTGCATCTTTAACTCTCCAAACCCAAAAACCCATCTCCATCTTGCATCATTCAACTTCATTTGATCATAGGTCTTCATGGTTTCATGACTAGGTAAGTTAGAACTTCATTGAATATCATTTAATGTTCTTCTTACTCTAGATTAGGTGTTTATTGCATGATTAAATACCTAGACTCTATTTATTGCATATATTTATGAGTCTTGATAATATGATTGGGCTTGTATTTTGATAGCTTAATTGATTAGGTCATTTTTGCCTAAAAGCTAAGTCATAAACATTCTTGTGTGATTTATTATTGACTAGGTTGATAGATTGTCTTTTAATCAACTAGTTAAACTTTTGAATGTTTATATGTTGGTTGTTGACAATTAGGTTGCTGATGAGGTGTCGTTGTTTACTCAACAAAATAATGTTTTAAATGTGATCGTTTTGAAAACCAATTTCACCACTTAAAAATCCACTTAGATAGAAATTTAGTAAAGTGGTAAGTAGGATTCGTTCCACAAGGAATTAGAGTAATTAGTTGAATTATCTAACTAATCTAAAAATACAAAAAAAGTAAATCATGGTAGTTTGAATGTTGTATGGTTTAAGAAACCATCAAACATACATGGAAAAATAAAAGCAATAAAATGTAAAGAGAATATAAATAGATAGGAATCCAATAATAACAACCTAGATAAGAAAATGGATTAAACAATTAATTTGAAGTCTAAGGGAGATAATAGAGTAGCTAATGGACTTTGAGCAATTCATCAATGGCTTCATTAATGCACTATTCACACAATCAAGGACCGATCTCATATTCTTAATCAACAAATACAAAACTAAGAGAAGAGATTGAGAGGAAACCCTTGAAGAGCTCTCCTTCCTTGAAGCTTGAATCCAAATCTCCTTAGTTTCTTTTGGATGAGTATAGATGGGTATGGATGAGAGGGAAAGTATTCCTAGGCTAGAAAGTAAGTAAAGAAAGAAATTCTCTAAGTGTGGGAGGTGTGGAGGATTGTTTTGGTCGAAACATATAAGGTTCTATTTATAGGGGATGCAAAAACAGGTCACTTAAGCTTGAAAACTAAGTCTAACGTGCGCAGAGTGCAGGTGGGGTGCGAGTGAGTTGAACAGCACTTTAACAACAGTGCGGGTGGAGTACGAGTGAATGCGGGTGAGCTGAACAGCACTTTATCAACAGTGCGGGTGGAGTGCGAGTGAGCTGAACAGCACTTTAACAACAGTGCGGGTGGAGTACGAGTGAATGCGAGTGAGCTGAACAGCACTTTATCAACAATGCGGGTGGAGTGCAGGTGAGTGTGGTTGGGACCCGCATTCTATGCTGATTCTGGCTAATTTTGGCTGTTTCACATCTGAATTTCCTACATTTCATCTCCAACACCTAAATTACACCTATTGCCTGTAATTACTACAAAAAAGCCTATTAGACATGAAATACATGAACAAAACACACGAGAACGAGACAAAGGATAAGGAGTAGAGGGCCAAAATATACAACAATTTAGGCATGATCAGGTGGCAAACCACAATTGAGGTTAGAAATGTAAAAGGTAGCTTAGGTGTTGGTATCAAGTTCAAAGGCTCTATCAAGACTCCAAGTTGATAAGCACTCCAAAGGTATATCACTTGTGCTTAGTTTTCATTGAAAAGACTTAGTTGCACATACACATACACACACACGTCTCATGCTTGCATATGTATTCATTGCTCTTGTGTGCATTCTCTTCACATTTCACACTTGCACATCTTTGTGGAATCTTGTTATGTGTTAGTGTGTCTAGTAATTCATTTCCCAAAGATTGTTCGGAAACGTCTGCGCATGCGCGTTGGTGTGTTTGGTTTAGAGTGAGGATTGCCTTCGGAGAATGCCCTTGGTTTCTCTTTGGTTTCACCTCATTTGGTGAAACGGTGGTTGTGATCGACGGTCTGACCATCTAATTAAACCGTCGTTTGATTCTAGAAGTCTCTGGAATGATTCTACGGTTATGATCAGCGGCCACGATTGTCGATCGAAATCATCGATAAGACCTGATTGATTTTAAATATCTCGGTCCCAAATCGACGATTGGCATCGGCGGCCATGAAACAGCCGTTGATACCAAACGCACTCGGGTTCAATTCGGCAGTTATGATCGACAGTTGGTGGCTGCCGAATGAAATTGCCAATTGGCGCGTTTCAGAGGCAAACTTGTCTTTTCACTAAGCCTTTTGTTGCTCTCTATAAATACATCATTAAATCACTCTCTTTCATTCAACTCTTTGAACATCAAGAACCCTAAAAGATAAAAGTGATTTTTAAGAGAAAAAGCACAAAGATTGCTCCTTTGATTCTCTAAACTCATTTCCATGTGCATGAAACTTCATCCGAGCATCATCTAGGATCATCTAGGATGCAGCTAAGCATGGGTCTTCTTCAACACACATAGTTTGGTAAGTTGAACACCATACTCATCCATTTTAGTGTTCTTACTTATCAATTAGTCAATTTTATTACTTGTATGCATTTAGATTAAATTTTATTTACAAGATTGAGATTATTGTGTTGTTTGATTGTGAGTTGTATTTTGATAGCTATAACATCTAGGATTATTTTATCTTTGATAACTATGTTGTATGTCATGTCATATAGCAATATTGATATCTAGGATTGTGATTATTGTCATCTTTCATCCTAGATAAGCATTAATTGCATATTTGAATATCATGATATTCAACTAGGTTGTTGATCTCTTTAGTGAGAATTAAGTCTTCTGGCTAAGGTTGCTTAATCCATAAGCAAATTGATCTAGGTTCGCTATTAAAGGCTCGTTGGGTAGTAGTGGTGGGTTAGTGACCATGTAGGGTTTGACGTGGTTAACCTAGGTTGTAAGTACCATTACAAATAATTGATTCAAGGATCGTGTGTGGCGCACATACCAGCCCATGGTTTTTCTTTGTTGAAAGTTTCCACATAAAAATCAAATGTTATTTAATTTCCACATTTTACACTTGATTGTAGTTTTGACTAGTTTGGGGTTTTTATTGAATATTGACTAATCAAGAAAAATTGGTAGTTAACTTGATTAAAATCTATTCACCCCCTAGATATATTTAGCACACCGTTATTTGTTTTAAGGTCGAGGGAAACATCCTACACATTGCCGATCGAGTAGTGTTTTGAATCTCCATCTGGTGTGCAAAGCTCTCTAAGTGGCTAAGGGGGTCTTCTGATCTGGAATACTTCTCGGTTGGCATTTTGAATTTGGGGGGTAACTCTGCTTCCCTGATCTTTCTCGAGAATGGCACATTCATCTCCCCCAAAGGGTCCTTCTACGTTCCCCGGTGCTTTCCTTTTCTTAACTCCTCTATCTCCTTAGTCATCATGGCCATCTGGTCTTAGAGGTGCCTAGGTCCACCGTTCCTATAACGGGCTTTTGAACCATCGTTGTCTAAGGTTTCTGACATGACGATTGCCTCCTTACGTCCTTCTCTCTGTGGACAATTTCCTTGGGGACTCCTTCTTAGTCTGGTACTTCCACTAGCATCGGGCTGCGGAGCCCTCTCCTCTACTACTAGTCTTTCATTTGGCCGGTTCCTCCTGGGAGGGATATCAACCGCTAATTTTACCTGTTGGGTCTTAAATCCGTGTGGTGGTTCAAAACTAGGAGTGGTGATTCAAAACTAGGAGTGGTGGTCTAAGTCTGTCGAAGACCGGTACTCGGGTACCTGGTCCAGCCTCTCTCGTGGTCCCGGATACTTGAAAAGGTATTCCCTAGGCGATCATCCGGAGACGAATACTTTCTACAAAAGCTGCGGCCTGCTGTTCCAAGGTATCCCGATTGGTTTCCTGGACAGCCAAGGCCTGGGGCGCGGAGCGCACGTTTGGTGGAGGGACAGGTGTCGGGTTATGGTGCCTCGATCCCCTTTTCTGCTTTTGGGTTCTTTGGGTAGAGGCAAGGGATTAGGGCCCCAATGGGTCGGGTTGCCCTTGAGAGGATCGGAGTCTTATCTTCGTGCTTTCTAGGTAGAGCTAAGCAATTTCTTTGGAAGTAATGCAAGGATACTTCCCACAGACAGTGCCAAAAAGTGTTAAAGGAAAAATGTTAAAGGGGTGGATTTCTAATTAACAACTTTCAAACCATGACATTAGTAGATCACAGTTAGAGAGATATCAAGTTTGATACCGATTCGTTCTCAGCAAAAATGAATTAAATACAAAAATGATCAGAGATGAGGAAAAACCAGTATATGTACCATGAAGATAGAGGAATAGTTCTTTTATTGACAAATAACATACAGTTTGAATGTTACAATAATGATTTGTGGGGGTTTAGGTATGGTGTTTTTAAAAAAATAGGCGATAACGAACTTGTGCTAGTCGATAAGTGGAAAAACTCTGATCTCCTCTCTTTCAAGAGTTCTGCAATATTTATAGGTTCCCTTTCTTGCTGTCCACTCTGTTAATTTAGTCAATCAATTTAGCAATCAAAGGGACGTTGGTGGTGGCTTTGCTTAGGTGCGGGAATAATCCCAAAAAATCAAGTGATTTGTTTCCCTTCTTGGCGAGACTGACATAGTTGACTCTTCCCATTTTAAATAGAGTTCACAAATGGCGGGAAAGAGTCAACTTTTCTTATATTCAGATATTACTGTATGCTGCTCTTCTGGTAACGTGGTCATGATCCCTTTGTATACCGATCTCCTTCCTTGATAGCCTTCTTATTGTAACCTCTCATGTTACCATAATCCTTACTGCCTGGCAGACCGGTCCTAGGGGGAATTGCGATACCAAGGTATTATGCATCATTGAACCGCGGTACCAGTACTATTTAGGTATCAGGGAACTTGGATGGTGTGGTAGCGGGATCCTCTGAATCTTGACTTCAATGTTTCTAGGATTGGAATGACCCCGATCCCGGTCCTGATTCACAGATGGCATGTATAGGTATATAAATCATGGCTTCCTCCTAGGGTATCCGGATATTCCCTGTAATGTCCCTCTACTCCACGATGTCTTGGTAAAAATGGAAAATTCTTCTTTGACCCCTGCCTTTTTAGGCCGGTAACAATTTCATAACTTGATTTTTCATAGCAATTTCAATGTTATTTGGCATATCAAGATTCAAAACAAAATTAGGCTGATATTATAACTCAATCAAAACTACGTTTATTAAAGTCAAGTTATATCTGTACCATAACTTTGTTGAAGTTTCTTAATTCGATATATCTTAATACTTAATTATAATGTTAACATTTCTTGTATATATTTCATACAGAAATTTATAGCTTGTCTAATAACATCAACATTTTGTATAATTGTATTTAGTTACTCGATTAGGTCCTTTTAATATGTGCAATTACTTAGATGGATCTAATTAACGAAAACCATCCTAGAAGATTGAACAAGCAAAACAGTTTGTGAATAGCTTGTCATGTAATTACGTAATGTTAAAACTAATTAACCTTTCAAAATTCAATGAGTAAAAAGAGCAACTCTGCCTCTCAATGGTTGGATGATTTGTAGAATTTTGTTCTAATATATCATACCCATATGATAGTGTATTAGCCCTATATTGTTCTATAGTGATCATTTTAGTGAATTCTAAAATGTAGTTAAATGAACGGAGCACAAACGGCACAGATGAATAGTAATCCAATACACCAAGAAATTTGCGTTAAACCATGAGGCTTAAACATAACATCTTACCTCTTCTGTACGGTTATTGTTAGCATTATTAAAAATTGCTTGCTCTTTGAGAACCTATAATATTATGAAATGGTCTTAATTCTTTTGATCAAATATAGATTTTAGTGTGGTGTTGGACGAATATATTAAAATAATTAGCTTAAGTAGATTAAGGCTATGTTTAGGATTGCTTTGCTTAAAAAATAATATGCTTATAGCTTTACTTTAGAAATAAAAAAGTTGATAGATGAAAGTAAACTAAATTAAAATTGCCTTGCTTTTTAAAAGGTGGAATACTTATTTGATGAAATGACAAAAATAGACATCATTTTAATGTACTAATATTGTTAAGCAATTTTGAAATGATAGCTTTGGGCTTTCCAAATACCTTCAGGGAGAATAGACTCATTGAAGACCAGAGGCCCAAAAAATACCCGACCCGTGACTTCAACCCAGTTTGCTTGAAACCCTACCCCCCGCCGCACCACGCCTAACCGCTGCTCGTTCAACTTCACGTAGGCAGCCGATCATCCCGTGCCGCTGCTCATCAAGCTCGTACAGTTCTCGTTGTGACTAGGCCGCCGCTGATTCCGGAACGCGTCGTCGTCGTCATTGATGAACCAGTTAAAGAACCAGTCGGGATCGGATCCTCCGTTGTGAAGTAGAACATGACAATGTGGTGGTCTTTGCCAGGGCCATGATGATTCACTGCGAAAAGGAAACTTTTCAGCGAACTTCCTGCGACTGCGCCTTCCTCAGCATTGTGGCGGTGGCGGGATCGTCACCGGTGAATGCCGGTCCTCCTCCGACATCAACTTTCGACGATGGTCACCACCATTCCCGGCTAGTTTTTTTGTTTCATATTTTTAATTTTTAGTTTTCTATTTTATTATTATTAAATATAAGGGTAATATTGTCTTTTAATAAAATAGTTAGGTTATTCTAGACATTGCATAAGCAATAAGCTAGCTTTTGCTTCAAAAAGCAACCCCCATGCAACTTCTGAAAAGTTGCTTATTGGAGGAGCAAATTGTAAAATAAACTGCTTTTGGGAAGTTTACCAGACACTTATTTGCTCCAAACTTGAGAAATAAGTTATTACTTCTCAAGCAAAAATAATCCTAAACATAATAGCCTTACCCAAACATAATAGCCTTAGGGTCAGTTTGGTATTGCTGTAACTTTTATAATAATCACTGTTAACTATGCTGAAGTAATAATCAGCTATGAAGTTAATTAACAGATGTTTGGTTAATTATATTTTTAAAACTACTGTATAGCTCAAAAGCAGTATATAGATGTTTGGTAATTTTATAGCAAATGTGCTGAGATTAGTTATAATGACTAAAATATACATGAATTTATGACCGAATTTCATTTTTTTTTATCATTAATTATATATATTAAATTAATATTTAATTAGAATATTTAAATTGAAAAAAAAAAAATCCATAAAAACAATAAAAATATTCTTAAAATATTTTATAAATCAAATCAATATTTAAATATAATATTTAATTTTGAGATGAAATAAGGTATATAAATGATTTTAATTTGATTTCATAAGAATAATAATGATATTTTAAAAGATACATTAAATGCTGAAATAGATTATTCCATAATTACTTTTAAAAAGTAACCCCACACCTACTTTTTAAAATCACTGTCAAAACTTGTCAAATTATCAATTAATCACTTTTGAAAATTTTACTAAACCTTATTTTATGTCAAGATTATAAAATAATCTGATTTTAACTTTTCAAAAGCAATATCAAACTGGTCTTTAGTAATCACATTGTAAACTCTAGGCAAACCATTGATCTGATTTGTGTAAAATTTAGATTATTAATCAATAATATTTCTTAGATTATAAATTAATTTTACCCATGATTATAGGCTTGTAATACCGAATTTGTAAATTTGTTTATAGGGGTACTATTTGACTTTCCAAACCTTTTCATTCGATCCAACTGTATGTGACAATAATAGTTAAATCATGAACCTCGAACCTTCAGTTGCATGACTCGTGTGCGGGCACATCCTACATACATGAATGCCATTCTGATTGGACCGTGAGAGTACAACCGACTTTTAGCTACTTCCTTAAGTCAGACGTTCTTAATTTTTTTGGATTATGATACTTACTTAATCACTAAGAACATCTCCAATGCAAATGTAGCTTGTGAAAAAAAGAGATGCCACGTAGGATAAATAGACGTTATGTTAACAATTGTGTCTTCAATACAACCGTGCATATTCAACCTCAAGCTGACGTGGCAAAAAAAGTATTAGACATTGTCACCATGACCATCCACTTTCAGACGGTCTGTTGCACAGCTATTTTTTAGGTTGACTCAGCAAATATTTAAAACTAACATTAATTTTTCATATATTTTTGGTAAGAAAATAAAATAAAAAATAAAATAGGAAAAAAAGATGGACACGTCATTAAAAAAATTGTATTTTAGACGGAAGTATTGGAGAACAAATTTTGAGTTGATTGTCTATCAAGTCTATTTTTATGCCATATAGGAAGCAAGTCTCTTGACATTGTTGCCATGTCAACAATTATTGGTATGCAAACCACTTTTGCATTGGAAATGCTCTAAAAAAACATAATTGGTGTTTAATTATGGATAGATCTCTTTGGAGATTATTCTTTAATTAATTTCATTTATCATTAAAACACGTAATAATCAAGTTATTTCCAAACCCTAGTGATTAGGTTTTTTATTTAAAAATCGTAGTCTATTTCTCAGAAAACACATTCTGAACAAATTAAGAGCAGTCGATTCTCTCTTCTTCCCTTTCTATGCTTGGTGAGTTCGAATCTAATTTAAGTTCGTTGAGAGTGGTTTGTGCTTCACACTTCCACTGTTAAATCGTTGTATCCTGGGAGACGATCGATATACATATACAGTGGTATACATCATTATACAGTGTTATACAACGAAATTGTCTTAAAGACACCATGTGAAATATGGGCCTCGATTTCCCTAACCTGATTTCTAACGTGTTGTTTTGGGTGGTTTTCACTTTCTGTTTTCTCCAGGTTCAAACCAGATTGTTTTCTTGAATTTACAAATAACAATAAATAAATAAATCACAAAAAAAAAAAAATGAAAATAAAGTTTTGGCTGTTGATTTCTATTTGTCTTCTAATTTGGATTTTATGAACAGCATTTGGACTTCTTTTATATTTCCTATAATGCTTGATGAATAATATATTATTATAGAGCATCAACATGCCATGTGTCAACATGAGAAGGTTTGACCATTAATTAATATTTTTAAAATTATATTCAACCCTTTATTTTTTTCAATTCACAGTTGAATTTTCTAGATTTAATGACAATTGTTACTGTTATTAAATCATATATTTTTCTTTTATGACGCGTTTACTAATCAGTAATCAAACTTAGGAAAGAGAATTAAGTTACTAATTTGTGAATTCCAGTGTTTACTAAATTTTTAGGGAATTAATTTACGTGGACCCCACTCTCAAATCAGTAATTAAGTTACTGATGGAAAGGGAATTTGATTCCCCCCACCCACCCTAAGAATCAAGTTCCCTTTCCTGAATAAAAAAGGGAATTCATATATTTTTACTAAAATATCCTCACTTATAATAATTATAAAAAATAAATAAATAAATAAATAATAAAAAAGGTTGTATTCTTTCCACTGTATCTCTGTTTTAGGGATTGTTCTCTGTCATTCTTTTTTATTCATCGTTTTCCTTCGAATCTTGCTATAGGTACGCATTTTTTTTTAATCTTAAATTTCTTGAATATACATAGAAATCTTTGACTCATTGGTGTTTTTTTTCTCTTTAATTTTGTCAATAGCTGCTATGGTTGTTGTTTTTTTTTTTTTTTTTTTTTCTCTTCTCTTTCCTTCCTTTTTACTGAACCATGTATTTACATTCATATGTATAGGTGTTTTTTTTCTCTTTAATTTTGTCAACCTGGGATGGCTATTTGTTTAAGGTTTTATTTTTTATTTTTATTTTATTTTACGTGAAGGATGTATTTGCATTCATATGTATATATTTTGTTTTGTTTAAGTTTTTTCTTTTTTTTTTTTCTTTTTACTAAAGCAATATAAAGCTGTTACATATTCTATATATATATATCCTGGTATTGATGATGAGTGGTGGAGTGTGTCTTGATGCGGCTGCTTTTGTTGTTGTTATGGTCTGGTGTGGATGGTTTAGTGTAGGTGCAGTTTCTTTGTTTTGGGTTCCGCTGTTTCTGGCTTTGGCTGCTTTCTTTGGGCCGTTTTTGTGTTTTTGTTGTTGGTTTGTGGTGTTTGTGGTTGTTCGCCTGGCTTGATGCCTGTTTAATTTTTTTTTAGTGCATTGCCTTTTAAAATATTTATATATATAGATAAATATATATATATATATATATCGCTGAAGGGGGTCTTCTTTGTTTTGCTAAGGAGAAGAAGATATATGTTATGGATCTCTTAGAGCATGGACCGTAATTTTTTATGTCATTGTCTTTTACAGCAAGATCATTGTTATCTTATTATTTAGTTTTATTGGCAATGTTTTAATGTTTAAAAGCATTTCAGATCATTTATGTACTTTTGAGACATGTTTATATTTTTGATATTTTAGACTTGTTTTTTGTTTGACAATCTTTTGAGACATAGCTTATAATTTATATATAAATTTTTTTGTTTTCTTTTATACAACTAATAATGAATCAAGTACTGTGTAAGCTAATTGTTGTATATGTCGAGTTATTTTGTGTTTTAATTTTCGAGAGAAGGGAAAAAAACACCTAAATGTAAGAAATTAATTCAACATCAAATTAATTATGCTTTCAAATCTGAATTACTCCTCAAATTTTAATTATTATTGGCTAATTAGTTGAAAGTTTATGATATCAAGATGTCAATTACTAGTTATAGTGTTATGAGCAGTATAAAAAATAGTTTTTCATAATAATAATAAAAATATTTCAACATATTGTATACACAAGGGTATTTTTGTAATCAACTATATATCATTCTGATTCCTTAGTTGAAGTAAACACTAGAAATGGAATAAATTTGATTCCTAAATTGTTAGTAAACACTGGAATGGAATTTAGTAACTTAATTCTGATTCCTCTCCATTCCCTTTCTAGTGGAACTTGATTCCAATTTCTTCCATTCCTGATTAGTAAACGCACCCTTAATACTTGATGAATAATATACTATTATATCTATGTTTAGAAAATTTAGTATATCGGAGTCTCAAAGAACAATAAAGCTTTTGCTATTAAGTAGTTATTAATAATTGTAAAAAGACTTAATATTTTTTTTTTTTTTTCATAAATCACATATCAATAGATAATCAAAAGGCAATCCCGTAATTAATAGAATAGTGAATAAATTCTCTAAACCAATATCATAATTGATAAGTTTAGAAGACAAGCAATAAAATTTTTTATTTTTTTTTTTTTTTTTACCAAAGCTATTAAGTAGTTATTAATTGTCAAAAATTTTAATAATATATCTTCTTTTTTTTTCCAGACATATCTATAGGTAATCAAAAAGAAATCTCATAATTAATGAGATAGTGAATAAATTGATTTTTAATATATTATGTATTTTTTTTTTTTTTTTTTGAAGTACTCCATTATTTGGTAAGATTAAAAGACAAGCCATAAATTCGTATTAATTAGTTATTTTTTAATTATTGTTAATTATTTAACTACATAATATATATATATATATGTATATAATAGGGAATTTAGCAAAATTGCCCTATTTGAGGGCCAAAATTGCAAATATACCCCAAGTAGTCAAAAGCTTACAACAATGCCCCAAACTTCCAAAAATACCCCCACTTGAAAAATAACTACCACATTTATTACCATTATTATTTTGACCAACCAATGATACAAAACTAAAAGGAAAAAAGTAAATTATACATTGTTTGAAATAAGTAAAATGAGATGGAACTCTTCTAATTGTATTTTTTTTTTCTTTTGGATGTATAAAAGTGTTGAAGAAAGTTATATGAAATGGTGATAAAGTGAGTTTTCACAAAAAAAAATATATAACTATTTTTTTTTTTCATCACAATCCATATATTGATAGAAATAATATGGGGTAGTATTTTTTTTTTTTTTTTTTAACTACATGGGTTAATTTATGAACGTACTTCAGGTTACTCATGACCCGATATCAGGTCACGTGTGACCCGAAGCACAAATTCATGGCTTCGGGTTGGGGGCAATCCGAAGCTACCAACTCGAAGCCATGAATTAATTCATAGCTTCGGATTGCCCCCAACTCGAAGCCATGAATTTGCAATCCGAAGCTATGAATTTGTGCTTTGGGTCACTCGTGACCCGATATCGGGTCAGTCTTGACCAGAAGCATATCGGGTCACGAGTGACCCGAAGCACAAATTCATGGCTTCGAGTTGGGGGCAATCCGAAGCTTATCGGGTCACGAGTGACCCGAAGCACAAATTCATGGCTTCGAGTTGGGGGCAATCCGAAGCTATAAATTTGTGCTTCGGGTCACATGTGACCCGATATCGGGTCAGTCATGACCCGAAGCACAAATTCATAGTTTCGGATTGCCCCCAACCCAAAGCCATGAATTTGTGCTTCGGGTCAAGACTGACCCGATATGAATTTGTGCTTCGGGTCACTCGTGACCCGATATCGGGTCAGTCTTGACCCGAAGCACAAATTTATATCGGGTCAGTCTTGACCCGAAGCACAAATTCATGGCTTTGGGTTGGGGGCAATCTGAAGCTATGAATTTGTGCTTCGAGTCACACGTGACCCGAAGCACAAATTCATAGTTTTGGATTTGGGGACCCGAAGCACAAATTCATGTTGTTAAAAAAAAAAAAAAATTATGTATTTTTATATTAATTTACACTCCTTATGTTTTGTGTAAAGTTTTTTTTTGTTTTAATTGATAATATATATTTAAAAAATTTCAGGATTGAAGATGACAAACGTGCAATTGGTTTTGAATTGGGGTGGAGAATGGAAAAGTGATCATGGTGTATATTGGTATGATGGTCGGAGAGGAAGGGCATTTGATTTTCCAAGGGATGCAAATTATGATCAACTATTAGATAAGGTTTACCGCGTGATCGGGATTGATAGAAATCATTATCGGGCTACTCTTACAACAGTTGCACAAACCATCCGTCCTAGCTTGCCTATTGAGATTATTGATGATGATGATGTTGCATTGTTGCTGCGCCGAGAGAATGTTGACCCTCTAGTTTGTATAAGTGTTGAGGAGATCGTTGATAACCGTCCAGAATTGAAGCAGAGTGTTGACCGCCCGCACCATGCAACTCAATATGATATTCACCACACTACGAATGTACCTAACACAAATGCCCATTTAGATGATATTCGAGAGGGTTTTACAAAAAAAATGCCAACAATGGTAATTCCCCTCATTATCATTTTGGTTTCCAGGATACCACAGAAAATCAAAATGTTTATGTGCACGATGTATCAGAACCACAGTTTGACCCTATTCCTGATCGAGCTTCTAATCGATTTGACGATCAATTTGACCATGTTCAGAGGCTTGTTCCACCTCCATGTGCCTTGTTTTCTATTAATTCAGGAGAAGTTGCACCTAGGCCTGTTAATAGGTGTATTGCAGTGGGTGAATTGTTTGAAAGTAAGCAACAATTGCAATCACAATTAGGTAGGTATTCCCTTGAACAACGGTTCCAGATTAGGGTGATGAAGTTAGACACAACACGTTATCAAGCTCGGTGCATCGTTGAGGAATGCAATTGGCGATTGCGTGCAGTTAAGGTTGGTAATTCAGATTATTTCTAGATAAGAAGATTTGACCATAAGCACACATGCTCCACTGAAGCATGATTTCTGCTTAAGAGGCAAGCAAGCGCACGGGTTATGGGAAACACATAAGGGAGAAATTTCGTGATCATCGTTTATACAAGCCAAAGGAAATTATACAAGACTTACAGAAGAAGTTTGGCATCTCGTGTAACTACCACAAAGGATACTGAGCCAAACATATTGCCTTAGATGAGGTTCAAGGAACACCAGTTGAGTCATACCGAATTTTGCCATCATACTTGTACATGTTGGAGCAAACTAATCCTGGAACTATTACAGATCTCCACACAGATTCGGGTAACAGGTTTATGTATATGTTTTTCTGCCTCAAAGCATGGATAGATAGTTTTTAATCTTCGATTCAACCTGTAATTGCTATTGACGCAACATTTTTGAGGGGCCCTCATCCAGGGGTCTTATTTATGGCCGTGTGTATGGATGGCAATGACCAAATATTTCCTCTAGCTTTTGGCGTTGGTGATTCGGAGACAAATGAAACTTGGGAATGGTTTCTAACTAGGTTGCATCGTGCCATTGGCGAAGTTGATGATTTGGTTTTTATCTCTGACAGGAAAAATAGTATCATCACCGGTGTGGAAAAGGTGTTGTCAAATTCATTTCATGGTGCATGTGCGGTACATCTAGAACGGAACATGCTTGGATGTTATAGGAAGAATAAGGTACTAAAAGACATCTTCAGAAAGGCAGCAAAGTTTATCGGGTAAATCAATTTGATAGATGTATGGACCAATTGGCAAATATTAATTCTGGAGCAGCTATGTATGTCACGAATGTCGGATTTGAAAGGTGGTCACGAGCATATAGTCCAAGGAAAAGGTATAACCTAATGTCATCCAACATTGCAGAGGCCATGAATAATGCAATTAAAGATTGTCGGGAATTGCCTATTACCGGAGTTATTGACTACATTAAAGGGGTCCTCCAGCGTTGGTTCCATGATCGTCGGACATCTGCAGGGAAACTTAAGACAACATTGACAACCAAGGTGGATGTAAACATAGGTGTGAATGACGAAAAGGCACGCTATCTACGTGTCTACCCGATCACATATTACTCATTCCTTGTTAAGGATGGAGATTTGGATGGGACTGTTGATTTGACATTAAAAGCATGTACTTGTAGAGAATTTGACATTGACGAAATTCCATGTGAACATGCATTGGCTTGCATTAGGGTCTGAAGATTTTCATATGTAGATTATTGTTCAACTTATTACTCTAATGCATTTTTTGCTGCAGCATACAGTGGGGAAATTCATCCCGTTGGACACCCCCCGGAATGGCTAGTTCCAGAAGATATTGCATCAATAGTTGTTCTCCCACCCGTCGGCCGACGCCTTCCAAGAAGGCCTAAAAAGAACCGTACTCCGTCATTTGGTGAGGAAGTAAGTCAAACGACATGTACAACTTGTCATCGTAATGATCACAATAGCCATACATGCACATACTCGAGATCGTCTAGACCATCAACAAGTACGAGTGGTGTTGGTGAGGCAAGCGGATCACACAATGTTTAATGTACTTTGTTCTTATTTTAAATTTATTTTGTTACATTTTCATGTTTCGTCTAACTCATAACTAGTGCCTTTTGCCCTCCTGGGATCTCTGTTAAGTTTAATGTCTGGTTGATGATAATCTACACTCTAAATTGAATATTTGCAGCAATGATATGCTTATTTTTTTTGTTTGCAACAGAAATTTTTTGAATATTTGTAACAGAAATTTTTTATTTCCGTTCTAATACACTAGTAATAATATCTATTTTATTTTTTGAAAATGAATTAGATGGTAACTAAAATTTTAAAAAAAATTGGCATGAACTTTGTTTGTATTTTCAATAAATCCATACTATCTTCTGTACCTGCAAACAAGACACTCCCAATATCCACAACACTTCTCAACTCCCAACATTTCATTTCATACACAATTACTAACACAACAATTTTCATAGTTATGTTAGTTACAATTGTTATCAACTAAGTTACCATCAACTATATTATTACATGGCAATTGTTTAGAATTTTTAAAAATTTCAGTTGCAATTTTAACTCTTAGGGCTGCTCCGTCTTTTGCTTCAAAGTCGAACGGTTTCCCGGCCCACAAGTACTCCAAGAATTTGAGAGCAAATATCCCACAGTCCGATCCATTTTATCCAAAACAAACAACTATATCTCATGTAAGTGACAGTCAAACTATTTAATATAGTAAAAGATGACAACAGTTGGTTTGTGGTATACCCATTTCCTTGATTTGGAACGTCTTTCTCGGGTCTTTGTACAGCAAATGGCAAAGTATCAGTATAAATATCCGGCATTGTATGCACCAACAAAGAAGGTAACATCTTTCTAAAGCAAGATGTCCACTTTGTAATCTCCAATACACTATTGATTTCCGGTAATGAATCATAGATCTTAATGATTCGTTCTTTCAAGTCGATAGCAATTGCAACCCAATGATTTCCGTCACGTTTGTTGGAAACAAAATTTGAACATGGCATCAAATGACCATTATCTAAACTCTAATATTGTAATGGCATACTATTGGAGTCGGCTATTGATTAAATTACTTACAAGATTGACTTTACGCCAATGTTCCCAGGCTTCAACCGGTTTTTTTCCGATCACATAATCTGTCATTTCACTATCCCATTTGTAGGTTTCATGCTTGAACTGTGTTTTACTTTGCACAAGTAGTGACCACCTACCTTGAATTCTAGTCTGCAACAGTTATAAATTAAGGTTAGAATTAGTGAATATATTTCATATAAATTATTATATAAATAGATACACAATTACCATGAATGTGTAATCTAGTAACACAATATTGTGGTTGTATAACTGGGGAAAGAAAAACGCACGCCGCCGCATGAGACGGCAATATGTTTCCATATGCTGTAAAAAAAAAAAGGTGTGTTACCGAAATTATTGATGCTTACAAAATAAATCATGAATTAAAGTATATAACTTATATCTCCATCTAACCATCCACTTTCTGATAGCAGTATTTGAAACCAATGAGGATTTGCTTCGAGTACACCAGTGTGCATATTGTGAAGTTTCAACAATATAAACATGATATTTAAATGAGCCCAATAATTGATCCATAAGTTCGTAATAGCATAATAGCACATACCTAGTGTTCTTATTGTTGTTGATCCATGAGTTCAATGAACGTAAAATGTCCTCATCCAACGGGCTATCTCCACCGAATTCTAGCATTTTGGGTTTTCTACGTCGCTTAGCTGTGGGATCAATGTATGGGCTAACGGTGTAGGCCGACCGCTTTCGATCTCTAGTAACTTTTATGGTAATCTTTGGTGGCCTTGATAGTTGTTGGACATCGTCACTTGGTTCAGAATTAGCTTTGCTCAATTCAGGAGACGGTATAACACAGTGTAATGTTGGTGGCTCAAATTGAATGTTGTCATCTTGGCACAAGTTTATAACATCAGTATCCACATTATAACATGGCTGCATTCAATTTCATATAAATCGTTAAATATTAGTAATAATAATTACAACATTTTTTAATCACAATTTACCTTTTCATTATTTGACTTGCATATAAGCTCAAATAAGCGAAGAAATCCTGTACGCATCTTGTTCTTCATAGAAGTCATCTCGTCATGTACTTTATGCCAATATTCATCCTGTTGTGCTTGCAACTTCTTCAATTGTATTTCTATCTCCTTCAATCTCTTCCATCCTTTCTTACTTTCTACTTGGTCTTTTTTAACTGATATAGGATTAACCCTTTTTTTCATGTCACAGCCAAAATATGAATATCTTATATCATCCTTACCATCATCATATTTTTTTTCAGCATCCCCCTCAACATTGTCAATATCCTCCTACACATCATCCTTAGAATCAACATCATCAATTGGAAAATGACTTTGATTGATACCCGCCCAATAGGGTTTTCTAGTTTCTTCATCGAAAGGGACTAGAAATTTGGCGAGGGTGAGCTGTAATATATAAATATAATTATATATATATAAGAAGTATAATTTTATGCAAAAAAAAGAAGTTATTTTAACGTAAACAACACTAATACATACTTACATTGCTATATTTAAAAATGATATCATATAACTCTGCATAACTAGGAATCCCTGTGCATTTCCAATTTAAAATTCTAGGGGCGATTTTATTTACCCTTTCTGCATAGCCAAGCATAGCCCATTTGGGTATTGCTTCGATTGCCCAAACCTGAAAATGAAATAAATGAGTTAAGTTAATTGACGGCCATATGAAGGATGTTATTACAAAATTGAAATAAAATTACCAAATATCACACATCACCTGGAAGGCTGTCACAAATCCATAAACGTTGTACTTCTCTGCTTTCCGCTTTGCTAGAGACTCAGGACGCTCCTTGTACTTGTCATCATGACCAACAAGACAAGTAGAAAGGGAGTCAAATGTCCTATCGTATATGAATGTTCCCCATGGAAAATTATTAAATGCATCCAAGTCATCCACTAATTGTAGTGCCCAATAATGAATGGAATTCCTATCATCCTTGCCAACCAAAGTCATCTCCAAAAAAAGTACTAAAGCCAACTTCACCATATCATCATCACTAACATTATTATTAGGACCAAGATTCCTAAACCAATTAGCAAACATTATTACTAGGATTTCCTTTTGGTGGTTCTAATTCTTCCGGACTTAGAGCTTTCTCCCTATCAACGGTCTCTCTCTCTAGCACTACATCTTCTTTATAATTACCTTATATAGGTGAATTGTTGTTGTCAATAGTGACTCCCTCATTTCTTCCATTGTTCACTACTCTACCGCTTCTCAAAATGGCTCTTGCACTACCAAGATTGAGAGAGTTGCTTGAGCCCATCACCTCACTGCTTAACACTTTATCCGCAATCCTTCCTACATGCCCTTCAAGTCTACCGATTAATTCCTCTAGCTTTAAGAACCGACTTTGACTGGCCTCCATAAATCCATTCAAAAGCTTCTCATAGGTTGCTTGTGTTTCTTGAAGGTTTCTTCTCATCTCGTCTTCTATATCTTCTTCATGGAACTCCACCTCCTCGAGCACTCTTACTTGGCTTTCCACTCCCCTTGAGGACCTTGTGGCAAATGTCGTCATTTCTCTAGTGAAATTTGCCATTTGTTCCGCAAGAGAATCCATTTCCTGAAATTTGCACAACACAACACTACCACGTAAAAAAAATTCAAATGAAACCTACAGTGTAATACTACTTATCAATATGAGCAACAAAAGAAAATGTACACTAAAAAGAAAAGTCAATCTATATAATCAATGCTACCATTCCCCGGTAGGGGCGCCATTTTTGATGAGGTCGTTTTTGTACTCAACAAAATAGTAATATAGTTTTTTGGTTGATTCTTGAAAACTCTTTTAAGCCACTTAATCCTTCTAAAATGTGACTTGATAGCAAAATAGTGAGCAAGTTCGTTCCACAGGGAATGGAGTGTTAATTAGATAAATTGACTAATCTTTGAACAATAAAATAAATCATAGTGTTTAATAGATGTGTGGTTTCTAAAACCACCAATGCTAACTACTAAAATGAAAATACACAAAATGTTATGAAAAATAGAATACTTAACACCTTGATAAGAATAGTGATAAAATCAATTAATAAGATGGCTAAGGAATAGATTGATTAACAATTGAATGTCAGTAAGCTAACTAGCTACTTTAATGTACCAATCTCATTATGTTAACCACTTAGAGGCTTAGATTAGTGGGGTTGATATACCCACCACTAATCTATCATATCCAATGGGTTCTTAATCACACAAGGAGTGTCAATCCACATATGAATATATAACAAATTACTCCACTCAAGATTGCAATTAACAAGTGATATACAAGTCAATTATAATGAATGGAATCTAATTAATTTGAATGAATAGAACACATAAGAGATTCATTATAAGCTAAGCTAAACCCACAACCAATTGATCCTCAAATCTATCCCCTAGATTAGGGGTTTAGTTACACATATTTGCAATAAATGAAAACAAGTAAATAGTAAGGAAATAACCCTTGGGTCACCTTCTTTAAGCTTGATCCTTCTTCTCCTCTATGCTCCTAGATGCAAGGAATGGAAGTAGAGGATATATCTTGGAATGTGGGTGTTTTGGTGGAAAGTGACTAAGGATTTTGGTGGAGAAATTGTGGGATGAGGAATGATGTAGGGAAGGAATCAAGGCTTTGTGTTAAGGTTTGGATGGATTAGATGAGTTCAAGGAGAGAAATGGAGGATGAGGAATGGTGTGCCATGGATGAAAAGCTAGATCTCAAAGATGTATTCTCTGATCTCTTTCTCAGAATTCGGATCCTTTGAAGATGGAAAGTTGTTATATTTATACACACTCTTAGACATATACTGATAACTGCTTGATTCGCTGATGTGGCGCCAAGTTCGCTATTTGGTCGTTATGGCGACCCTGGTGCGTAAAACGGTTAGATAAGAAGGTCGCCATGAAAATCATCTTTCTCGCCATCTAGCAAGTGGCGACCATGAGCAAATGATGTAGAGGTCGCCACTTACACCTCGAGGTCACCATGGCGATCATAAGTGGCGACCCTACAAAGTGTGAACAGGTCGCCACTTGCAGCATCAAGGTCGCCATGGTGACCGTAAGTGGCGACCTTGCCTTGTTTGAAAGAGGTAGCCACTTGCAAGGGTGGTCGCCATGACGACCCCAAGTGGCAACCCACCTGATTCTTTTGGAGACCTTCTGTCGCCATGGCGACCAAGTGGCGCCTAAATGGCGACCTTCTGAAGCTCTGAACATTCCTCTGTCGCCATGGCGCCCATGTAGCGACCTCCTCATGTCTAAGTGGCGAAAATGCTCTATTTCTTCCCATTTGTGAGTCATTTTCCACACAAATCCTCCACTTCATCCCAATTGCTCTCGAAACCTGATAAAACCCGAAACACTCATTTTAACAACATTAAACACGGGGAAATGCCTGAGAATCAAGCTAAAAGAATCGAAAATGAGGGCCAAAATCATACCAATTTTGGCTTAATCAGTCACTCCCCTTGAACCTGCCTATACCATAGCTCCCACAGCGACAGAAATCAGTGGGTTTCATGCGTAGGGTACTGCGGTTGGTGACCTTGCCTCCACAGTGGTCTCAACCGCGAAGTATTCCATTGCCTCTACGCCGTGTGTACCACAATGGGACACTTTGTTCGTACCGCGGCCATGTAGGGAAAAATTGTACCCGCAGCGGAAGCGAGACAAAAAAAATAGTTTGAGTAGCTTTTAAAATTTTTCCAATTTTATGAACCTTAAACCCTTTTGATTAATTAAAGATATAAAAATAAACAAAAGATTAATACCTCTTGTCGCGTGATCCGATTGACTTGCGTCGATGGTAATCCGCAAGATCTTCAATCCTAGCACGAATGTGGATCACCTAGGAGCGTGGTCTCCCTTTATTTGAATTGCAAACCTGTGATTGGATTAAACAAACTTTTCTTGATTCGTTAGTCCCAAAAACAATCTAAAGGAACCTAAGATTATTCCGGTCACTTTTGAGTTCTCAATCTTATGATCGAAACTCGCGTGAACCTTAATCGATATAGTATATACAAGCTTATTAATGAACAAGCAAACAATATACCATCAAAGAATAATCTATGTTCCTTTTGTTTTTAGTAGAATAATAGATCTCTAACTTTGAGTTGAGAAGAAGAAGAAGAAGAAATAAAATTTCTGCACATAAACCCTAGGCTGGCCGTCAAAGAATAATCTATGTTCCTTTTGTTTTTAGTAGAATAATAGATCTCTAACTATGAGTTGAGAAGAAGAAGAAGAAGAAATAAAATTTCTGCACATAAACCCTAGGCTGGCCGAAAATCATCAATAGCCTTATATGTGGCCAATTTTCTTTTTTTTCTTTCTTAACTAGGGTGGCCGAATTCTTTTACCAAAACCAATTAGGGTTGCCGCAATTATTACTCCTAAAATATTGGAGATTTAGTTGCACCCTAATTCCTATTTTGTTTAAGATTTCCAAACCCTAATCAAACTCATAAATCTTTTATTCCTTATTTGACTAAAATAAAAGACTTCTTATTTGATTTAATAAATAAAATTAATTATTTATTTCCTTGTCAAACAAGTCTTTTAATTTAAGTATACTACTACCAATAGTATACCAATAGGAATCATATTTCCTATTCAGAAAAGATTTGTTTCTTCATTAAACAATTAATTAATAAATTAATTAATTCTTATTCAATTAAACAATGAAAACAAAATAATATTTAATGCTTTTAAATCACCTTGCCGCCCCACATGTATATATTGGGCCAAATATTATTTTTCTTATTTCATTAAATCCATAGGACTTTAAATAAAAAGCCCACATGTGAACTAGACCCATTCTTACTAAAAGAAACAAGCACACATGTCATCCATTAATATATAAATATAATTTAGCAGCCCATTACATAAATAATGTACAAATTATATTCTTAATATATTATATGCAATTCTAGATGGACCCTAAATTGGTCCGGTAGAATATATCAAGTGATCCATGTAAGTCCGTGTGGATTGGGGATCTTGGCGGGCTATCTAAATTTAAGCTCCAATAGACATAACCTAATCACAATCAACAAATGATTCACTTAGGTCCGATCCATTAATTTTAGCTCATTCCACTAAAGAGCTAAAATTGAACTCTTAAATAAAGACAGAAAAGGAAGATGCTTCCTCATTCATACCCTAGACAATCATATTGGAGATAGTGTATCCTCGTGATTAATATCAGTAATCGCCAAGAGTTCATAGACCGCCTATAACTCTCCAAGTTACCATATTTACTCATATGACCACGTTTTGAACTTGGATATTTTGACTTGTCCAGAAGCCATGTTTTCAATAGACACTATTGAAAACTCAACGTTGAGATTTAATATCCAATTACCTCAAAACATCCATATGATGATATTATACTCTCATTTAATAAATGGAGCCACGATGTCCATATCTATAAATGAAGTCCTCTATCGATTAACAAATGAATATCACCAAACTATCGAGGATAGACTATGCGATATAATCGTACTCATTGATAGCTCAAATGATATCACCTGCAACCATAAGTCCATCATTTATCTCAGGATTAAGATAGACTCTCCGATTGTCCTGATAATGAAATTACTTTTATCTATTGACGGTTATAGATAAAGTATTTCATTTTGATCCAGTTCAATGCACCCAGTGCACTAGACTCTTTTGCTCGAAGACACTCCGATGATTTTAGACTCATCATATCTCATTTGATCCCACTCAAATGCTAGCAAAAGAATTCTACAACTTTAACAAGATAAAGGTGCCCAACCTTTAACTTAAGTTGTGAACAATATTCAAGACTAACTAAAGAATTGTCTACCACATACATATCCAAATGTATGAACAATTCTTCTTTTCTCATAGTCTTTAGACCTTATGATTATTTACTTTAACAATTATAATATTCAACTATAAATGCTATAATATTTGTTTAAACCAAAAATCACTTTATTAATATGAAATAGATTGTTAAATACAATATTACACTCTTGCTATTGAGCATAATCCTAACAATCTCCCACTTGTGCTATAGCAAATGAGTCATATCTCTCATGCCCATGTTCTCTAGGTGCCCATCGAAACTCTTCTGAGGTAGAGCCTTTGTGAAGGGATCTGCTAGATTTTCTGCTGACGCGATTTTGGTAATCGTCACGTCACCTCTTTGAACAATCTCCCTTAAAAGATGATATTTCCTTTCAATGTGTTTACCTCTCTTGTGACTTCTTGGTTCTTTCGAATTAGCCACTGCTCCACTGTTGTCACAGTAGATAGTGATCTGCTTATTCGCACTAGGAACCACTTCCAAGTCAATCAAGAATTGGCGGAGCCAAATAGCCTCTTTGGCAGCCTCGCATGCAGCAACATACTCAGCTTCCATAGTGGAATCAGCAATACAAGATTGCTTGATACTCCTCCATATAACTGCTCCTCCTCCAATAGTAAACACAGCCCCTGATGTGGATTTTCTGGAGTCAGAATCTGATTGAAAATCAGAATCTGTATACCCAACGGGAATCAAATCCCCTCCAGAGTATACAAGCATATTATCTCTCGTTCTCTTGAGATACTTGAAAATATGCTTGACTGCCGTCCAGTGATCAGGACCAGGCTTCGATTGAAACCTGCTAACTATGCCAACAGCAAAACAAATATCTGGTCTAGTGCAGAGCATTGCATACATGAGACTTCCAACTGCCGAGGCATATGGAACTCTACTCATGAACTGCTCTTCATGCTCATTCTTAGGAACTTGTTCCTTAGAAAACTTGATTCCATGTCTGAAAGGTAACATACCTTTCTTGGAATCCTGCATGGAAAACCTAGACAAGATTTTGTCTATGTATGAAGCTTGGGACAATGCAATCGTTCTATTCTTTCTATCCCTTATAACTTGGATACCTAGAATAAAACTTGCTTCTCCTAAGTCCTTTATATCAAATTGTTTTGCTAACCATTCTTTTACTGATGTCAATACACCTACATCGTTTCCGATGAGTAGTATATCATCAACATAAAGAATCAGGAAAACCAACTTGTCGCCTTTAATCCTTTTGTATACACAAGGTTCGTCAAGATTCTGAATAAATCCAAAACCTTTGACAGCTTGATCGAACCTTATGTTCCAGGATCTGGATGCTTGCTTTAATCCATATATGGATTTCTGCAACTTGCATACCTTTTCCATTTGGCCCTTTTCAATGAATCCCTCTGGTTGCATCATGTAGATGCTTTCGTCAAGACTTCCATTAAGGAAAGCTGTCTTGACGTCCATTTGCCAAATCTCTAGATCTAAAGATGCTGCAATGGATAAGAGTATCCTAATGGATTTAAGCATGGCCACAGGAGAGAAGGTTTCCTCGTAATCGATACCTTCTTTCTGTGTATACCCTTTAGCTACCAATCTAGCTTTAAAGGTTTCCACCTTTCCATCCATACCTCTTTTCCTCTTGTATACCCACTTGCACCCAATGAGTTTTATCCCTTTAGGCAAGTCTACAAGGGACCAGACTTTGTTATCGAACATAGATTCAATCTCGGATTGCATTGCCTTTTGCCAATGGCGACTATCAACATCCTCCATAGCTTCCTTGTACGTATAGGGATCATCGTCGTCCGGGAGATTCTCTACAGATTCTCCCAGACCGATGTATCTTTCGGGTTGTGTTCTAACCCTCCCACTACGACGAGGAATGGTAGGTTGTTGACCTTGTGTTGGATCGGAACTTACAATTGGGTTAGGTTGTGTAACCTCTCGTGGAATTGTATCTCTTGACATCTCATTCAGGACAATTCTACTTTTAGGCACAAAATCATTCATATAGTCCTTTTCCAGAAATTTAGCATTTGTCGAAACAAATACTTTAAGATCTGAAGGACTATAAAAATAATATCCTTTAGTTTCTTTCGGATACCCTACAAATATACATGTTTCTGAACGGGACTCCATCTTTTCTGTCTTTCCTTTTAACACGTGCGCAGGACATCCAAATATCCTTAAGTGTCGTAAACTAGGCTTGCGCCCAGTCCACAACTCATGCGGTGTTTTAGGAACAGACTTAGATGGTACATGGTTTAGAATGTATATTGCAGTTTGTAAAGCATATCCCTAGAAAGAAATAGGAAGTGTTGAATAACTCAACATAGACCTAACCATATCCAAAAGAGTTCTATTTCTCCTTTCTGCTACCCCATTTTGTTGAGGTGTACCAGGTGCAGAAAACTGAGAAACTATCCCATTATCAATAAGATATTGCTGAAACTCACCAGATAGATATTCTCCACCACGATCAGATCTCAAGATTTTTATGTGTTTCTCAAGCTGATTTTCCACTTCAGCTTTAAATGCTTTGAACATGTCAAAAGCATCCGACTTATGTCGCATGAGATACACATAGCCAAATCTTGAGTAATCATCTGTGAAAGTGATGAAGTACTCATATCCACCTCTAGCTTGAATGCTCATAGGTCCACATACATCAGTGTGTATCAATCCTAAACATTCAGTGGCTCTGGCACCTTTGGCAGAGAACGTCCTTTTGGTCATTTTACCTTCCAAACAAGATTCACAAGTTGGTAGATCATCAACCTTTAAGTCACTCAAAGGTCCGTCACTTACCAATCTTTTAATCCTATTAAGGTTAATATGACCTAAGCGTAAATGCCAAAGGTAGGTTTCATCTGTTGATAATTTTACTTTTTTATGATTAGGTTCCGTTATTTCTGTGTCTATCGAGTGAGAGATATTTCTATGCAAAAAGTATAGACCGTTTTCCAATGTACCTTTGCAAATAACTTTGTCATTCTTACTAATAATAAAAACTTTATTAAAAGTAACCGAATATCCAAATTTAATTTCAGTTTAAATTTATTCAAACAAGAAACTGAAATTAAATTCCTCTTGAATTGAGGTACATAATAAACGTCTATTAAATCTAAATGCCTTCTAGAATCCAAACAAACTCTAATATCTCCCACTGCACTTGCAGACACTAACGTTCTGTTGCCTAAGCGCAAATTGATCTCATTCTTATTCAGCCTTCTCCTTTCTTGGAACCCCTGCAAGGAATAACAAACATGATTAGTGGCTCCTGAGTCTATGATCCAAGAATCTGTAGAATCAGCCAAAAAACATGTTTCAAGATAATTCAAATTACCTTCTTCCTTCTTGTTCTGGGACTTTGGGCAATTTCTCTTCCAATGTCCCTTTTCACCACAAAGGAAGCATTTCCCTTTGATCTTGGTTACTTTCTTGGTCTCCTTCTTGGTAGGCCCAAGTTGCTTTTTCTTCTGTTGTTTCTTGACCTTTTGACGGGCCTTAACAGTAGCAACTTTACCAACCATATGAATCTCTTGACCTTTGCCTTTCACAAGGATCTTTTCAGCACTTTGAACATCTTGCATCAGGCTCTGTAAGGTGTATTCCTTTTGTTCAAAGTGTAGTCCAATTTGAACTGATCAAAGGAATCTGACAATGAATTGACAACCATATCAATTTTTGTCTCACCATCTATCTCAGCGCCATGCAGTTTAGCAATGTTGAGATGTGCTATGACTTTCATCATGTGATCCTTCACAGCCTGTCCAGGTTTCATCCTAAGATTCATAAAAGCAGTCACTGCCTCTCTCTTAGTCGTCCTGGACTTCATAGCAAACATCTCCTCTAGAGACATCATTATATCAGCAGCAGACTCCATTCCTTCATGCTGCTGTTGCAACACGTCGGAGATAGTGGCCATGATATAACATTTGGCCATATCATCTGAAGTCTTCCACTGCCCATACTCATCTCTTTGCATTATGCTTGATTCAATATTAGGAGCAGGTGGTTTAGGAGTAGTTAGAACAAACTTATGTTTTTCACTTTGCAGCAACAACCCAATTTTCCTTTTCCATGTTACATAGTTATCTCCAGTTAAGGTGTTATCTTTCAGGATGTTCATAAGTGATGGGGTCATGATTTCTGAATGAAAACAAAACATATATAAGTAAATAATCATTATAAAGCACTTTTAAATATTTATCTTGAATTAATTGAATAACTCAATCATAAAAATTCAACGGTGATCTAACACCCATAAATGTTACGCCTCCTTTGGGAGTTCGCACCATTTACTAGTTAGACTAGGTCCCACCTAATTGTTAACATAACAACCAGCGTTTTCAATTTTAGCCTTGCAATTTTACTGACAAGAACTCTTTGGAGGATATCAATAAAATTACATTGAGTGTGTTACCAAGATATCGACCCTCAATTTTCTCTCACGAAAATCCCTCCTTTGGGAGTAGATCTCGTTTGAGTCCATTGTCTAGTCTATCCTTGTAAGGAAGTATATTGTTTAATTCCATTCATGGACGCCCCTTTGGGGGATTACCAAAAAATAATTAAGCTCAACTAATCTTGGAAGCCATAGGTGTTAAAAAAAACACCTTCTCCCACTCAATTATTTAAGGCGTGTGATTAAATCTCATAGAATGATTTACCAAGTTATCTAGATGCCAATTTAGATACCTAAATCATTCAATGCATGTTTATACCAAAAGAGATATATGAGTGGCACTCCTATTCTATATGTCATGTTATCATACAACAACAAATATTGTAATATTTAAGCATAAAATAAATAGCAACAATTTTGGCCCATCCTAGAAAAACAAGTAAATTACATTGAAATAGAAATACAAGATCTTCGAGTGGCCCATCAACCATAAGCCCATCCTCAGGCCTCCCTCCTCAGGATTGCACGGCCACAACCCCACGTAAGGGGCTGCCATGCGCAGCCCATAGGCCTTGCATGGCTGCCGTGCGCAGCCCTCTTGGTTGCAAGGCTGCCGTGCGCAGCCCACTTGATTTCGGGCATGCCATGCGCAACCCAATCCACTCCTAGGGTGCGCACGGTGCTCGTTCTCGGTTCCGGTTGCTT
Organism: Acer campestre; assembly: GCA_954870605.1. Classification (NCBI taxonomy): domain Eukaryota; kingdom Viridiplantae; phylum Streptophyta; class Magnoliopsida; order Sapindales; family Sapindaceae; genus Acer; species Acer campestre. The sequence continues at coordinate 32,159,807 of OX940811.1, read as the reverse complement.
CGTTTCTTCGATGTAGAACGTGTTACAATTTAATTTAAACAAATAAATTACTGTAGAAATTTTTTTTTTTTTTTATTCATGACAGTAAAAAAAAATACTGCACATTATAATAAATAATACATTAAAAAACTGCAGCAATTTTTAATACATAAAAAAAAAGTCTAGCAACTACCAAGAAGGAATTATGGCGATGATAGACCACCCTTCTTGTTACAATTCCAAAACCAAAAATACATTGAAAATCTAGGACCAAAATCGAGCAATAACAATCCACATATAAAACATATATAAAGCCATACATCACATGTAATTATATATGCGAATACCTAGAGTGTCATCTCTTTCTAAACATGAATAATCACAATATAAAAAAATCGATCCACGTATATATACATTAATTAATTAAAAGGGTTCAACCTGGCTCTGATACCAATTGTAGGGAAAAATTGTACCCGCAGCGGAAGCGAGACTAAAAAAATAGTTTGAGTAGCTTTTAAAATTTTTCCAATTTTATGAACCTTAAACCCTTTTGATTAATTAAAGATATAAAAATAAACAAAAGATTAATACCTCTTGTCGCGTGATCCGATTGACTTGCGTCGATGGTAATCCGCAAGATCTTCAATCCTAGCACGAACGTGGATCACCTAGGAGCGTGGTCTCCCTTTATTTGAATTGCAAACCTGTGATTGGATTAAACAAACTTTTCTTGATTTGTTAGTCCCAAAAACAATCTAAAGGAACCTAAGATTATTCCGGTCACTTTTGAGTTCTCAATCTTATGATCGAAACTCGCGTGAACCTTAATCGATATAGTATATACAAGCTTATTAATGAACAAGCAAACAATATACCATCAAAGAATAATCTATGTTCCTTTTGTTTTTAGTAGAATAATAGATCTCTAACTATGAGTTGAGAAGAAGAAGAAGAAGAAGAAGAAATAAAATTTCTGCACATAAACCCTAGGCTGGCCGAAAATCATCAATAGCCTTATATGTGGCCAATTTTCTTTTTTTTCTTTCTTAACTAGGGTGGCCGAATTCTTTTACCAAAACCAATTAGGGTTGCCGCAATTATTACTCCTAAAATATTGGAGATTTAGTTGCACCCTAATTCCTATTTTGTTTAAGATTTCCAAACCCTAATCAAACTCATAAATCTTTTATTCCTTATTTGACTAAAATAAAAGACTTCTTATTTGATTTAATAAATAAAATTAATTATTTATTTCCTTGTCAAACAAGTCTTTTAATTTAAGTATACTACTACCAATAGTATACCAATAGGAATCATATTTCCTATTCAGAAAAGATTTGTTTCTTAATTAAACAATTAATTAATAAATTAATTAATTCTTATTTAATTAAACAATGAAAACAAAATAATATTTAAGGCTTTTAAATCACCTTGCTGCCCCACATGTATATATTGGGCCAAATATTATTTTTCTTATTTCATTAAATCCATAGGACTTTAAATAAAAAGCCCACATGTGAACTAGACCCATTCTTACTAAAAGAAACAAGCCCACATGTCATCCATTAATATATAAATATAATTTAGCAGCCTATTACATAAATAATGTGCAAATTATATTCTTAATATATTATATGCAATTCTAGATGGACCCTAAATTGGTCCGGTAGAATATATCAAGTGATCCATGCAAGTCCGTGTGGATTGGGGATCTTGGCGGGCTATCTAAATTTAAGCTCCAATAGACATAACCTAATCACAATCAACAAATGATTCACTTAGGTCCGATCCATTAATTTTAGCTCATTCCACTAAAGAGCTAAAATTGAACTCTTAAATAAAGACAGAAAAGGAAGATGCTTCCTCATTCATACCCTAGACAATCATATTGGAGATAGTGTATCCTCGTGATTAATATCAGTAATCGCCAAGAGTTCATAGACCGCCTATAACTCTCCAAGTTACCATATTTACTCATATGACCACGTTTTGAACTTGGATATTTTGACTTGTCCAGAAGCCATGTTTTCAATAGACACTATTGAAAACTCAACGTTGAGATTTAATATCCAATTACCTCAAAACATCCATATGATGATATTATACTCTCATTTAATAAATGGAGCCACGATGTCCATATCTATAAATGAAGTCCTCTATCGATTAACAAATGAATATCACCAAACTATCGAGGATAGACTATGCGATATAATCGTACTCATTGATAGCTCAAATGATATCACCTGCAACCATAAGTCCATCATTTATCTCAGGATTAAGATAGACTCTCCGATTGTCCTGATAATGAAATTACTTTTATCTATTGACGGTTATAGATAAAGTATTTCATTTTGATCCAGTTCAATGCACCCAGTGCACTAGACTCTTTTGCTCGAAGACACTCCGATGATTTTAGACTCATCATATCTCATTTGATCCCACTCAAATGCTAGCAAAAGAATTCTACAACTTTAACAAGATAAAGGTGCCCAACCTTTAACTTAAGTTGTGAACAATATTCAAGACTAACTAAAGAATTGTGTCTACCACATACATATCCAAATGTATGAACAATTCTTCTTTTCTCATAGTCTTTAGACCTTATGATTATTTACTTTAACAATTATAATATTCAACTATAAATGCTATAATATTTGTTTAAACCAGAAATCATTTTATTAATATGAAACAGATTGTTAAATACAATATTACACTCTTGCTATTGAGCATAATCCTAACAGGCCGCACCGTAGTTTAACGCGTTTTTGCAGCATGTTTGCCAAAATGACGTCATTTCGGTTAGGGCATCATATATATTCCCTATTCTCCTTTTGGCCTAATTAGACCTCACATTTCAAATTGTTAGAGAGAGAGAGAGAGTTTCAAGACTTGATTTTTAGTCAACCAAACACAAACCCCATGTGCATCTAGCATCTTTCAAGCATCATCTTCTCATGGGTTTTCATGCTTTCACATCCTTGTAAGTTGAACATTTTCTAGAACCTATTGCTTGTCTATTTGTTCATCTTTGCTTAGGGTTAGCAATTACTTTGTTGATTAATTGCATGTTTCTTTGCTTAAGCATGCTTTGAGTATGTTTGTGTTTATGTTTATTGTTGAGATTGCATATTCATTGATAGCTAGCATTTAAGACCATTTTCCCGTCTAGCTAAGTCTCTATGATTTGCATTTAGACATTAATGTGTAGGACTTATTGATTGCATTCATTAATTGCATATTTATTGTCCTTGTCATATTGTCATATTGTCATGTTTAAAGGTGACTTGGATGGAAGTCACTTTTAAAGTCGCATCTGTCTCGAGGTATACAAAGCGCGACAACGCAACAGCTACAAATTCGAGTGTCCTGAAACATGACCAAATGATATCGAAATCTTTTGTATGATATATCGTTAGAAATGTATGGATGTTTACTTTTTACAAAATGGGGTTTTGATATATGTAGAAAGAGTTATGGTCATTTGAGTGAGCCAAATTTGAGCAATAACAATATTGCCAAAACTCATGGTATAAGATCATGTGACCCAAGACCAATCTAAAAGAGGAAAATGGACCTCTCTAGTGGTCACACATCGCGCTAAGACAGCACACCATCATGCAAGCGTGGACGTTCCGAACATACTTCAAGAAACGAATTGCTAGATTCCAAGACATTATCACACAACAAAATCCAACAAAAAGGTGCAATTGTGAAGTGTGATGAATGCACACATATAAGAATTGAAGCACAAATGCAAGATGAATAAAACATGCATGAAGATGTGTGTGTGTGCAACTAATCTCTTCAAGAGGCAAGTCAAGTCAAGTGATTTACCTTTCGTTCTTGCTCTTGAAGTCATCGGGATGCTTGGAAGCTTGTCATCGAGGACCTAAGCTACCTATTACAAAATCTTCCCCAAATGTGGTTTGTCAACGAAATAAGTCAATCAAAATATAAGGAACTTTCATCTTGAACTTACTGAGTTTGATTTTGTTGGTGTGTATATTGGCACTGAAAATAAATACTTGCGTGTGTCTAAACAACCTAGAGGGGCGGGTGAATGGGTTGTTAATCCGTTATTACCAAATTTTCGGATTAGTCAATATTACAAATAAAACCCCAATCACACAAACAATAAAATCAAGTATAAAATACGGAAATTAAAGAACACTTGATTTTTACGTGGAAACCCACACGGGGAAAAAACCACGGGCTGTTATGTGCGCCACACACGGTCAACGAAATCCACTATATGAAAAGGAATTTACACCCTCAAGTGATTCTCGGACACTCACCCTAGATAACCTCAGGCTATGGACACTACCACTCGCCACTCTTGGTTCAATCCCTAGTGATATCCCTTGATACACTACTCTTGGCGTGAGCAACTTCTAATCTACTCGACGGGCCTTTTACAGTGGCACTCGACCAATTGCTTGAGCACTACACACCGGTAGCCACAAGACTTTCCTTGCTTGTGCAACTTCACCTAGAAGCCACAAGACTTTGACTCATGAAGAGAATCAACAACCTATGTGAATATGTGATGATATTCAAGATGCAAATAATGCTAGGCTACACTAAATGCTTAACTAGATGTTATAATGCAAATCAACATCCTAGTTATCAACAAAGCCTACATGCACATACATGAGGTCTCAATTAGTTGTAGAGATTTCTAACAACCTAATTGTCAACAAACAAAGCCAATTCAACACATGTTGTCAATAATCATGGCAATGACAATAAATGCAATTAACAAGTGCAATCAATAAATTGTCAATCAAAATGCCAATCAACACATGTTGTCAATGAACATGGCTAGGACTATAAATGCAATAAACAAATGCAATCAATGAGTCCTACACATCAATGTCTAAATGAAAATCATATAGACTTAGCTAGAGGGCAAAATAGTCCTAAATGCTAGCTATCAACAAACAACTCATCTCAACCAAAATCAAAGACTCAAACATGTTATAAACAACATTAAGTAAAGAGTCATGCATTTAATTAACCACTAAATGCTAATCCTAGGCAAAACATGTCATATATATGAAACAAAGAGATGTAGAACATGTAGAGATTACCTAGTCAAAGAAATCAACAAAAACCATGCTTGGATGATGCTAGGAAGAAGCTAGATGCACATGGGAAGTGGTTTGGTTGAGTAAAGGTGAGTTCTTGGGAGCTTCTCTCTCTAGGGTTTGAGTTTCTCACTCTAAGTTCTGATTTTGAGCTCACACAAAAACCTAAAGCTATCAAGGACAATATATAGGAGAACCAACCCAAAGTGGCATCGTTTTGAAACAGGAAAACAAAACGCCATAGGTGACCGCTGCCATACCGCTGCCAAAGCCGCAGCGGTCCGGCAGCGGTTTGCCCTGTCAAGCCAACCGCTGCGGAAAGAGGCAGCGGTCAGGAAGCCGTCCGGGAGCGGTTAGCTCTGTCCGAAAAACGCTGTCCTAGCGCTGTGAAGAAAATCACAGCGGTCCTGGGAGCGGTCAGAGGTAAAAAATAACCTCTAGAAAAGGCTTCATGCAAATTCCAAGGCCAAAAATCATGGCAAAGAATGAATACACAATGATAAAGTAATCATGCATGAAACCGGATATGCAACAACACTAATCACATAACAATGTATATAAAACATGTAAGATCATGAAATGTGTGTGTGTGCAGCTACATCTCTTCAAAAAGGGTTTAGCACATAACTAAATAAAAACACAAATGCAATCATATAAATGCAATGAAAGGTGTGTGTGTGTGCTAAATGACATAGATGCACAAAATCAATGAAACACACATGCAAGGTAATAAATGCAAGATAGGTAAAGATGCATGCAAGTGTGTGTGTGCTCCTAATCTCTTCAAGAATCAAGGTCAAGTGATATACCTTTTGAAGCTCTTGATCTTGAAGTCACCGGGATGCTTGGAAGCTTGCCTTGATAATCATCAAGATGACTTAAGCTACCCATTACACAATCATCCCCAATGTGGTATGTCATGAAATAAGCCAATCACAAAATAAAGGTCCTTACAGGCACTAAGAAAAGAGAATGACTCGAAGAACATGAATGCCCCGAAAAATATTAAACAATGGATTCCTTTTGAAAGTACTATTCCAGCCAACAAATCGCAACAATCCTGATTCCTGACTATTTTTATCGGAGGAAATCACAAAGCTTCTAATTTCATTTTTTGCACATAATATTTTTGTTTGGCTCAAAATTTGTCAGAGAGTGGTGATATTTACACCCTTGAAACATTGTATTTACATCAATTTTTTATTTATTATTATTATTATTTTTTTTTTATGTTTACTCATTAAGAATTTTCAAAATAGTGTAACATGCAACTATGCAAGTACATCCCACTTATACCAAATATTCCATTTCTATTAATTTGTGGAAATATATATATATATATATATATTAGATTATAAAATAACTAAAATATAAATAAAAATAAAGAAAAAAGAACATAAAAAAAAGTGTGGAGGAGGGTTCTTTTTTCTTTCCCCTCAGAATCTCCTTGAAAATAAATGAATAAAGTCAGACCTTCTTGATTGAGTTTAGATTTTTATTTATTTATAATTAATTTCAATAATTCCTTAATTTCTTTATAGCTCTTATTTTTTTTTCTTTTTCCACTTAAGTCAATCCAATTTTAGAGAAAAATATTTATAATTTTAAATAATCACTATTTAAATTTTAATTGATAAATAAATAATATTTTATATTTTAATATTTATGTACGTAATTAATTATATTTATTAAAATAGTAAATTTTTTGAATATGGTATTAATATTGTATACAAGATATAGTTATATATATATATATTTTAATAATTTTATTTTTGGAAAATGTTTGAATTATAAAAATTTACTTATTTGGGTTGCACGGTGCACATACAATATTGGATAAATGCAAATATCATTACCTTTTGTCATCACATTAAACTAAAATATTATGTTGAATTCTGATTGGTTTGTTGATTTTTTTGGTTTGAATTGTGATAGATTTAAATGGAGAAGCATTGTATGCAAACATGAGATTTCCATTGACGTTGACCTAACCATCGAGAAAATCAAAAAATTAGAAATTGTAGTTAGAGACTTCTTTTTTTTTTTTTTTTTTTCTTTTTGAAGTTCGATATTCGAACATTGGGTTATAAAATTTATAATAGGTAATTTATGCAAATTTAGTGGCTTTGGTATCAGTAACCATCCTTAATCTCTTCAAACTAGGGAACTATCTACCGATTTATATCTATATTTATATAATTCCTTATAATTAGAGATTGAAGTCGATTGCGTATTTTCCAATGCCTGCACATCGTGGGGGCTGCAAACTAGTATATATGTGTAATGCTCGATGTCCCAAATTTCTTTTCCAAATTCTGTCCCAAATGATGTGTGGCACATGAGGTGTAAGCATCTTATAAATCTTGAGATTATGTGGTGACTGATGTAATAGTGACACTTCACATGCCACATAATTTGAGAAAAAAAAATTGGGACCTCTAGCATTGCTCTCTCTCTCTCTCTCTCTCTCTCTCTCTCTCTCTAAATATATATATGATGGTTCTCTAGTAAAGACGTCCTGAAATTATAAGGTAAAGAAGTCCAACCACAGTCACATATTCATATTTTGTATGGACCCACCGTGAATGTATGGATGTGGTTGAACGTCCTGAAATTATAAAGATATGACGGCTCTAATTAGAGAAGTATTATATATATATGTATAAATTTTCCAATGAGGACTTTTTACAATGTACAATTTAAGCACTTTTAGTGAAATTTAATGGAATTTATTGAATCTTTATGTGATTTTTTGTATAGAAGATAAAAATAGTGAAATATGTTTATGGAAAAAAAATTAAAATTTTATCGGGAACAAGAACTAATTTTTTCCGACGTTTGTGAAGATAAAACATTTAAAAAAGTGAACTATTAGAAAAAATAGGTATCATACCTAAAATAATAATAATATAGATTTCCTTTTACCATTGCATGCGATTGAATGTTAATTTTTTTTTTACCAAATGTGTATTTTCGATGAGATTTTTTGTATGCGTCCTAAGAAAATTAAAATACACATTTGGTAAAAAAATTTAACATTTAATCGCATGCAATGGTAAAGGGAAATCTATATTATTATTATTTTAGGTATGATACCTGTAAGTTTTCCTGCGTATGGTATAAGTTAATTTAATATATATCTGATTTCATTCAATTGAATCTATAAAAAATATATCTGATTTCATTGAACGTTGGATGCACTTTTAGGTATGATGCAATTGAATCTATAAAAAATATATCTGATTTCATTGAACGTTGGATGCACTTTTTCATCATCCAATGATTATAACTAAATGATAAATTGTTAGGTATGATACCTATAAGTTTTCCTGCGGTTGGTAGCCGGACCCAAGGAGGAGTTAAAAAAATTTAGCAAAACTTTCCTGCTATACTTTCCTGCTATCCAAACATAAACCCTTGGTAACACGGATACTCTATATGGTAAAGGGAACTTGTATCCAACTCATATCATATCCGGATACGTCCCAAATACACCATGATACGTATCGGCTATGGTAAATGGCTTTTCTTTTGACTTTTTTAGAAAATTGACTAGAAGATATGGGGATACAGCGAGGATAAGCTGTTATAGGGGGAATACAGACAGGACACTGTGAGGATACATTTGGGGCAAAATTTTAATTACTTTAGTAAGCAATGGGGTCGGATTACGATTTTAAAAAGTGTAAGGGTCCAAATAGAATTATGTAAAATAAATATCAGATAGGGTTCGTTTCTTTCAACTGGTGCCGTTTCAAACGTAGAAAGAATAACAGAAGAGGAAGAAGAAGAAAGAAAAGGAAAGAGAGAAGGGGTAAATTCGTGTTTTTCGTTTTCTGTTGGAATTTCGGAGGAACTTTCGAGGTAAATCAATTCCTTATTTTCCATTACTGCGTTTCTGTTTTCTCTCTTGACAGACTTTCTCAATCCAGTTTACTCACTCAACTTGTCAAATTCTCGAGACAATGATGAATTCTTCATGCGTAATTTCTTTCTTCGATGGAGAAGAGAATCGATTGTTATTTTGTTTCTCTGTTTTCCTGACAATTGACAATTTACAGGTTTCCTTCGAGATTTCTAGGTCAATCAATTTACTTTTTCTACACCGGCGAATTCACAGAATCTACTTATATATTTTGGTAAGCGTTCAAATGAATCTTCATTTTCTTAACTCTTTGGAGCTTTGATATTTTAATCTTGTATGCGATGATACACTTCATAGTCCTCCTTTTCAAGCAATATCAGGAATCATGATTACATTGTAGTCTGTGGTAATCTGTAAAATCCAGTGTAGTAAATTTCAATTTTTATCAAAGGGCATAATTTTATTGTGTTAGAGTGTTTAAATACTGTATTTCTTAACGGTTAAAACTTTTTTTATTTGAAAAATAACGGTTTAAACTTTTGAGTCATTAACCTATAACAGAGTCTGTAATCTATTCATGAATATGGACAGAGGGATGTTCAAAAATACAAAAAGATGAGTTAATCAATTGATGATTACTTTAAGTAGCAATGTAGCAGTAATTTATGATATTTTATTTATTGGTTATATATATGTGTGTGTGTGTGTGTGTGTGTGTGCTATTGATAAGTTGGAAATATAAAGTGCATGATATGCTAGAAGCATAGAAATACATTATTTTTTGTTTTATTCAGTCATCTGTTAGTTCTACACTTCTACTTAGTACTTATTTTGTTTTATTTTTTCTGTCTTTGTTACTTTGTTTGACCTTTCCATGTAAGGAATCGTTAGAATCAATTTATGTTCTTTTCTGATTTATTTATGGCAATCATGATTTATTGATTTTCAGTGGCTGAATTTTACATTTTTGTGTGTGTTTAATGGGGTTTTTTGCTGCATTTTGTTGTTATGTGTTTGTGAATATGAAAATTTAGGAGCTGTTATTAGTGAAAAATGAAAATGAGTGATATAAATTTTATAGACTTGGATTTTGTAATATGTCATGACTTATATATGACATATGTTTATTGAGAATTTGTTTTGAATGGATTATTGGATTATGTTTATTAAGAATGTGTTTTGGATGGATTATTGGATTATGTTTTTTAAATATTAAATATAAATCTATATCATTTTAATTGACGTATCCTGCCGTATTCGTATCCTAGTTTTTAGAGATTTGCTGTGTCCCCGTATCCATATCCGTGCTACCTAGCATAAGTCCCCAAAAAATGTCTCACATCATGTTCCAAACACCACCGAGCCTGCCGGTTCCTCGGCTCGGCTCCAGCCAGCCCATGGCTGGAAAGCTTTGGAGAAAGAACTTGACGGTAACTTGTTCGTCGTCGTCGCCATTGATTGACGGCGGAAACCATTCCATGGTAGTCTTGGAGAGGTGCTTCAAGGCGCCCAGCGCTTTGCCGTCTGGTTCAACCATGGAGTTCGGTCCGGTTATGAAGGGACAATTCGGTTCGTTAGGTGCGGTCACTTTGGAGAAAGGGAAGCTTGAAATGTCGCAGAAGGAATCCGAGTCCAGTCCTGAGGTCAGTTCTTGTAGTTAGTATCGATTACGCTTGTTTTTTTTTATTTCCAATTTCAGATTGTTGTCAAATTTCGATTTCAGAATTAGATTAAAGTTTTTATTTTATTTTATTTTATTTTATTTTATTATTATTATTATTTTATCAAATAACAGTCATTTTGTACTTTTTTTTGTTGATTGAAGTGTGTGAAATTGGTGTCTAGAGTTAAGTTAGGGTTATTAAACTCATTGGTTTAATATCTAGAGATGCATTTCTTTGGGGAGTTTTTAAAATCTTATAAGTTCTTATGAATTGAAATCCAAAAAGAGTAGAGTAAAATCTGAAAATGAATTTGTTTATATGTACTCGCCAATGAAACCTTAGCATTAAAAGCTTTTGAATTTGGTTTTACTGCTATCCTTATGTGAACGCTATGAGAGGATTTAATAGACCTCTAGATTACAAAAACATTATCTCATATCTAGTTACAAAACAGTTATATGCTATCATCCAATTTAGAAAATAATCTTTTTAATTAGTATAATTTTACAATTGTGACTTTTTCTTCATGATTTGCATTTTATAATACGTCTTCAAAGTTTGCAATGATCTTTCTCAGTCTGCCCCAAGGTGGAAAAATTGAACTTAGTGAAGTTAAATTTGGTAGAGAAAACTTTTACTGGCTTATTGATGTAGAACAGTGGACGGTTGTGTTAAATGAGTTGATCAGTGGCTAAAGGTTAGGAAGCATACTGGTTAGGAAGATTAGTATGCTTATAGAGGTATTGGAAAAGGGAACAGTTTAAGGCTTAAGCTATGCCAAGGGGCAAGGACTAGATCCTAGATCTGTTGTGCAGGGGTTCAAGGTTCTTTGAGTTTGCTAGAGATAGGGTAAAGGCTAGATTTTCGAAATAGATGTTTTAATGTTTGACTTGGCATAAAAGCTGGTATAATTTTGATTTTCTTCAGATAAGGGTGTAAATACTTGGTCTTGCGTATGATTTGAATTGGGTTTCACCCCTTGAGTTACACTCATAACACAAACTTCTGAGATTAAAAGTTCTTAAGAGTCCCAACTGGGAAAAAGGAAAACATTATTCTCATTATAAAAGAGAGAAGGTTCTTCAGATTTTGACTTTTATCTCAAATAAATATTTCATGACCATCAAAGCTTGATTGTTTCTCTCATCCCAAATGCACAATATTAAGTGAAGAGATGCAGTTTTCTAAGTCATTCTTTTTCATCTCAAAATTGCATCTTTCAGAAACCAAAAACAGTTTTTAAGATAGTCCACTCCAGACCAAAAATAGTGAAGTTAAAATAAAACTCCCAAGCAACCATACTGCCAATGAAAAGTTATGTAGGTTGTAGAATCTTCATTGGATTTTCACAATTCACATGGTTAACTGCCTCAGTCTCGGGTTGCCACATGGTTTTCAGATTACATTTCCACCAGGAGGTGCTTATCTTTATCATTTAGAGTTTTAGACCACTCTATATGAAATTCTTCTGAAGTTAATCAAATGCTTAGCCTCAGAAAATAGTGTTGTGAAACTGACTTTAAAATTCATGGAGGCTACTAGGCTAGAAAGAACCTAATAGTAAAACTTAATCTTCCCTGCTTCCACCACTAGCTCGTTGCATTTTAAAGCCATAGGAGAAATTTTGCATGTCTGCCCAGCAGAGCCCGATTGTGTAGCTCCAAATAAAAACAGTTAAAGAGCCCATATTACGGCCAGAATTGCTACTAGTTCATCCTTATTGTTATATGCTATCATCCTTATTTGCCAAAATTAATTATAGTTGCAACACGGTTTCAGAAAGAAAGCAAGGTATACCTCAAAAGCCTAACTGATCCTTGTCTGCTCCAAATTATGGAACTGTGTCATTATTTTCTGAAATTAATTATAGTTGCAACACAGTTTCAGAAAGAAAGCAAGATATACCTCCACTGATTGGTTCCCAATGTATAATATAGCCTGGCTGGCCTGCATAAGGTGTATAGCAATATCTTATGACCATTTAAACCACCACCAAGCATACTATGGATGACTATTAGTAACCATCAAACCGAAATGCTTAAGCTGATAGTTTAAGCTCTCTAACACACTCCCTTGTGCAAGACCAATGAGCTTGCCACGTGGCTCAAGCCCAAGCACATACTGAAACTTAAAACAAATTCATAAACAAATACAAATTCAATCACGTGTGGGGCCTGAACCAAGACTCCTGGGTCAATGCCATGTTAGTAACTATCAGACCGAAAAGCTTAGCTTTTAGGAATGGGTCCAACAATAGTATTTAAGCACTCTAACAAATCTTTGGAGCTTATGGTTGAAGATTTTTGTTACCACAATGAACATTACCGGAGACTGTGGATCTCTTTGCCTAAGATCTTTTGCAGTACTGAAGATTTGGTTTTTCACCTTTTCTTTCAAAATGGTGCAATACATATGCAGTAAACATCTTAATTGCTATATTTTTAAGAATGGCGATTATTATCTTTCTTCTAGTAAGCTATTTAATGAAAGCAGTAATGTGGGCTGAATGCTATATTTCTACTGATTGTTATGAATGTACATATGCATGCTTATTGTGCCTTTTTTTTTAAAAATAAAAAATAAAAAATAAAAAATAAAAAATAAAAAAATTATATCATGGGAATAATCTGCTTGATAGGTTCTTTGCCATCCCAATGTTCAAATTCTCTGTTTTAAGAGTACCTTAAGTGTATCTCTGATATTCTTGGATCTTAATTATTCCCTTTATAGTTGGGTGCTGATAAAGGTAGTAAAGAGGGTTCAAATTTTAGCTTTTATTAACGTGTAAACCTAATGTATTTCTGTTCAAGTTGGGTGGTCCAAAATCCAAATTAATAGCTTCACTATCCTGAAATTTCGGCAAGGTGGCTAATTCATTTGAGATTACAGCTTGCAGTTGGGGGAGGTGGTGGAGATATTGGAAAGAAAATCAACCATGGTGGTGGTGATGGAGGTGATGATGACGGTGATGATGATGACTACTTCGATGATTTTGATGATGGTGATGAGGGAGATGAAGGCGGTCTATTCAGGAGAAGGAAATTTCTTGAAGAGGTTGGGACTCATATATGCCAAATAGGCACATTTGTGAACATCTGTTAATTAAATAAATATTTTGTCCCGCTCTAATGCACTTATACTTTAATATTCAGACATAGTGACAGTTTTTGTACTTTCTGTCAGCTTTTTGATCGAAAATTTGTAGATGCTGTGTTGAATGAGTGGCAAAGGACAATGATGGATTTACCTGCTGGGTTACGACAAGCTTATGAAATGGTGAAGTATCTCTCATCATTTAATTTTGTCTGTGGATTTCTATGGCTGGAAATTTACTGAAATATTGCCTTCAGGGATTAGTCAGCTCAGCTCAAATGGTAAAATTCCTCGCAATTAATGCTAGACCAACCACTACAAGGTTTATTTCACGATCACTTCCTCAAGGATTGTCAAGGGCATTTATTGGCAGGTAATTTTGTTGGAGTGTCCTTACGATTACTTGGACTTGTATTCTAAGTTATTAATTTATCATTTTAATTATTTAGCTTTTGGATTACTATATGATTCATATCTTGAACATTTTTCCAAATTTTCTGCTTCTAAATTTTGTCCTTAGATTCAATTGTTGAAAAGTGGGATAAAAATCTTCTTTTTTTTTTTTTTTTGCTTAGTAATCTAGGCTGCTTTTGATTCAGTATTAGGACTGAAAGTTTGTAGTTTGTAACATTTTAAAACTTATCTAATAGGAAAACTTGGTTTTCATTTTGTTTTTCTTTTCCTTTTGACAAAGCTTGGAAATAAATGGATTTCTGTTGTAGAATGATAAAAGGTAGGTCAAGTTGTTGGTTACATGTCTTTGTGTATTTAAAATTTGACGTAGTCTTTTCTTTGCAGTCCCTTTGCTCTAAGGGCATGTTTAGTGTACCGTACTGGACAGGACTAGGACACCATACGGAACAAGAGTAGCACACTGTTCAATATTAATTTAGACTAAGTTGTACAACGTATTGATTTTATTTGGTGCGAACCATATTAACTTGTACGGTTGGGAGAGGTTAAGGTCTTCTTCAATTGTATTGGACTTAGATAAAAAAAAAATTGGAAAAAAGAGGCCAGCGAACATCTGTGGAAGCTGACTGACCTCCTCCTTAAAGGGTATGTCAGCCTCCGTTTCGAAGGAGACCAGTTGGCCTCCTCATCGTCGAGGTCAATGGCCGTTGTACTCCACGAATAGAGGCTGACGGCCTCCCTAAAAAAAGCCACATCGCCTCTTTTCTAAAGGAGTAGGCCCTGCCTCCTCCATTGAAGAGGAGGTGAGCTTCCTACTTTGTGGACATCAGCAGCGTCCTTCGTTGAGGATGTCGTTGGCAATCAATTTAGGATTATGTACAACTTCCTACGCTGCAAAGGAGGCCAATGCCTCCTCTAGACTGTCGAGGAGACTGGAGATCGACTAGAGGAGAGAGTTCGGGTATTTTTATATAATAAAATATTTATTTATTTAAATTTATTAATTAAATATTTATAATTATATTTCAATTTAATTTTTAAATATATTTATACATGTTAAATTGAAATAGTTTAAAAAGAAAATATTAAATTTAAATAAAAAATTATATCAGCCAATCCTAAGATTTTGTACTATCCAACTTGTACTGTACTAAATTTAATCCAATACTATCCAATACAACTCTATACAATACAATATGGTGTGCCAAACAGTGGCATGAATGTTGTTATTTGGAATTATGATCATGCTGTATTTAGAGTTGTGCCATTTTCTGAGCTTACGGGAGTCTTTTTTTATTAATGCATTTAGGAGACTGCCAGAAATTTATGCTGCAATTTTGGTTGCATGTCTAAAGATGCAATTCATTTGTCATCGATAGAACAGTTTAAGTCCATTATAGTTACCATTTGCTTTCATTATTCTCTCTCAATGAATGAGCTCTAAAAAATCTGGGATATTTTCTTTCAAAATTGAATTGTTTAGCAAAAAAATCCGAATATAGAAGGTTTTTTGTAATATATACACACACGGATATGTATAGGTATAATTTATTCTTTACCAGTGAGTGATTAATGGCTGGCTTCAGATTTCTTAAAAATGCAGTTTACAAAAAATATCTGAAAATTAAAAAGATACTTTCAGTTACATACTTGTAGGTAATGGTATCTGTATATGCTTTCCGGTGTCCAATGTCAATTTACAGCGGAATTGATATGTTGTCAGATTTCTTATTTAGTTATTTTCTGTTTCAACAGGATGATTGCAGATCCATCCTTTTTATATAAGCTTCTTTTGGAGCAGGTTGCCACAATTGGTTCCTCTGTATGGTGGGAGTTGAAGAATCGCGGGGATAGGTGTTTTTTTTTTAGAAGATTCTGTTTACCTTGTTTTTTTTTTTTTTTTTTTTTTTTTTTTGAGAAAGGGATACCTTGTGTTTTCAATTACTGAAGGAATAAGTATTTGCTTTTCTGCAATTGTAGGATAAAGGAGGAATGGGATCTTGCCCTCATTAATGTGCTAACTGTAACGGCCTGCAATGCTTTTGTTGTTTGGTCACTTGCTCCTTGTCGGTCCTATGGAAATACATTCCGGTTTGACTTGCAAAATACATTGCAGAAGCTCCCTAATAATATATTTGAAAGGAGTTATCCACTTAGAGAATTTGACTTGCAAAAAAGAATCCACTCTCTTTTCTACAAGGCTGCTGAGTTGTGTTTGGTGGGATTAACTGCTGGAGCAGTGCAAGGTTCTTTGTCAAACCTTTTGGGGAGTAAAAAGAAGGAAAGGTAAGCAATGTTGGAAAACATTTGTTTATTTTTTGTTAAAAAGAAAAGTTAGAAATTGTTTGTGTCATGGGTTAAGCAGTCCGATTATATAAGTTTGGGCATTCATTGTCTTGTCTTACAGGTTATCTGTGACAGTCCCAACAGTAAGTTCCAATGCGCTTGGTTATGGTGCCTTCCTTGGACTTTATGCAAACTTGAGATATCAGCTATTATGTGGATTTGATAGAGCGGTGACCAACCATTTTGATGTTATTGGATTAGCACTGTTCTTAAGCACGGGTTTGAGGTCTCTTTCTCTTCCCATCTTATTTATTTCTAGCCATCATTCCATAAATCTATATCTTTATAAATGTTTGTGTTAACTATACTGATGACCTTTTGTCGTAACATTGAATTACGTTGTTTTAGGATTTTATATTATGTTTCCTGATGTTTATGGAAGAAAAGATTTTTTCTGTTATGATAAAATGGACTTTGTATTGCATTGCGTATGTCTAAACTACTCTATGCAGATCTTTGGCTTAATTGAGTAGCCCTTGTCATTCTAACCATTGTGGTAATGGGAATTCATTATTCATACAAAGTTAAATTTCTATTGGGTTTACAGTATGTATGTCAGAATTGTTTGTTTTTAGATGTTACAAAATCCTAATAGTCGTGAGTAGTGGAATCAGTTCCATCTTGAAGAAGCAAGAATGTGGTTAAACGTTCAACTTGTCATATGCAGGATTTTGAATGTTCAAGTAGGAGAGAGATCAAGGCTTGCATGGTTAGGAGTGGAAGCCGATCCACTGGTTCAGTCAGACGATCTTTTGAAGGCGTACAACCGGCCAGCTGAGGATGTTGCTAGTTCATCTTCATCAAAATGGTTTATATCGAAGAATGCAATTGTTTCTGGGCTTGGCCTCCTTGGCATCAAACAAGGGAATGGTGTAGAAGGGGATGCAGCACGAGCTCCAAAAGCCCGTAGGAAGAGGATAGTCCGGAAGAAAGTGAGTGCAAGCTCAGCATAGATTAGTTTGTAGAATTCATCAGTATATCGTCCAATTTTGGTGCCCGAGACTGACAAGAGAGAGGCCAAGCCCTCATTGAACCTTGAGCGAGGAGGTGGTATTTCATTGTGATTCCTGGCAATAATGTCTCCAAGTAGAGGGAACTGTAAGAGTTGCCAAATTGTTTCACTCGTTTTATGTCTATGTCAAAATGCTTATATAGTATGTGGCAACCTCCCTAATATATATTCTAAGTTGCCATTTTTGATGAACACCTATTTATTTTACCATACAAATTCAGTATAATTTGATAGATTCAATCATTTTTAATTTCGATTAGCCTAGATCAAAACACTAGTTGCACCATACAAATGCCTATTTCTACAACACCAGCAACAAGACATGTTCTGGAAATAGTTGTAATTTGTAAATGAAAAGGCCATAGTATAGTTCTTCTAGTCACAGTTCGTAGAGAAGTCAATCTCCAAATTAGATAAAGTTGGCTTCGTCACATGACTTTTCGCACAAGAATTCAAGAGACAATGATGTGATGTTATATGCTTTTCTTGTTGTGTAACTAAATTCAAAGGACAATTAAAGAGCTTCAACTTCAAGACTCGTAGCTGCAAACCCCAGTTTGATCAATAAACATTTCCACTACATTCAGTTTTGAATTTACACTAAAATTAAAAGGATATCAAACTCAATTAATTTTTTCTCTTCTGTAGCTACAGTCTATAACAATCATATGTCAGCCCTGTTCATGCTCTACTCTTTAAAGTGGGTGCCATCGTTGTATGATCATCAAATCGGATTCCTATATATACTTTTAACAAACAAAAATCATTAATATCAATTTAATAAAATATCTATCAATACAAATTTCAGCTCATATGGTTGTATCAGCATTGATTCACAACGATATTAATATACTCTGTCTGTCCTTTACAATAACTCCAAATTAAAATTCACTAATATATATATATATATATATAGAGAGAGAGAGAGAGAGAGAGAGAGAGAGAGAGAGAGAGAGAGAGAGAGAGAGAGAGAGAGAGAGAGAATTCCAATAAGGGCTTTTACAATACATACTTTAAACACCTTTGATGAAATTGCATGGAATATATTGAATCTTGATTTAATTTTTTGTATGCATTCTAAGAAAATTAAAATACACATTTAGTAAAAATTTGGAAATTTTTTATATATGAGAACTATTTTTTCTTATATTTCTCTATTTTTAAATGCTTTATCTTCAAAAAAAATTGAAACAAAATTAGATCTACACTTGAAATTTTTTTTTTAATTTTTTTCCATAAATGTATTTCAATGTTTTCACCATCCATACAAAAAATCAAATCAATATTCAGTATATTCCATGCAATTTCATTAAATGTGCTTAAAGTGTACATTGTAAAAAGTCCTCATCGGAAAATTACTCTCTATATATATTAGTTATCAAGTTAGAGATCCTACACAAATTTTTCGTGCGGGATCAAGATTTATCACATGTGATAAACCGAGTAAATTTTTTTACACGGTTTATCAAATGTGATAAACTGTGATCTCGTACGAAAAATTCGTAAGGGATACCTGACTAAGTAGATACATATATATATATAGTCTTTTTATTATCAATTCGTCATGATATAAAATATATTAGAGCGAAGAATGTGAACCATATATTATGGAGAAGTTTTGACAAATGTATACATTTTGAGTTAAAATATGTAAATCTAATGGTCCACATTCTTCGTCATGATATATTTTATATCAGGACGAACTGACAATAGAAAAATTGTATATATCTATAGGGGCAGGATCCATAGCCCTATTTTTTTGACACAATTTCTTAGTCATTGGATCTTACTTCTTCGAATGGACAAGATTTAATCTCTCTTATCTTTACTTATTAAATGAAGTTATTGTTTTTCATCTATTTAATACTTTATCTCTCCAAAATATTATTATTTATTTAATTATCCCACCTTATTTAATTTTTTCTCCTTAATTTTTTTTCTTTTGTTTTTTCCTTTACACATTTGTTTTTTACTTTACCTGAAATCAGAATATCATCAGACTTTCACTCTTCAATCTTTAAAATCTTTCATTTCTCTGTCTTTATTTTCTTTCTCTTTCATTGGATTAGCATCAACTAACTTTTATCATCTTCAAAAATGTCAAAAAACTTTGAATTGGAAGACTTATTAACATATGCTTATAGTTTATCTATGGTATTTTTTTTTCTATTCTTCGAATTTTTATATTTATTTAATTGTTTTTGTTATATTGTATCTTCTTGTTTTCTAGTTAATAATGATAAAAAAAATATTAAAAAAAAAAGAAAAAAAGATTGAAAGAACGAAAAAAAAATTGGTTTAGAATTGTTTTTCATCTGTTTGGATAAATTATTAACATAAATATATATATATATCTAAATCAGTAGTAAAAAAAACGTTTTTTTTTTTTTGTTCCATTTAAATTATTGTATTATTATATTACCATGATTTAGTAATATTGACTTTTATATAGGCGGTTGACATAACTTAAGAAAATATTAGTGAAACAAATAGTGCAAAAAAGAATACAGGAGACTTAAAAGCACCAAATGTTGGGATGTTTTTTTTGAAACAATAAATGAAGCTAGATATTACTATGAAGATTATGGTCGACAAGAAGGATTTTGGATTTGGACAAGATCTTCATCTAAGACTAGATTGGGTTCAAATGAGGTGACTAGTAGGAAATTTCTGGTTTTAGATGAAATAAATTGAATAAGACCAGTAAAAAGAGGGGAGGGGGGGTGGACAAAAAACAAAACAAAACGTGTAAAGGAAAAAAAAAAAAAAAGACATAAAATTAAATAAGGTGAGAGAATTTAATAGACTTTCAAGAGTTAATTGTAGTATTCAATTTTCTCTCCAAGTTCTAGTGTTCTATAATCTTGTTAAGGGTACTCATTGAACAACAAAAATTGAATAAGAAACACGTATAAGCTATGAAGAAAAGTAATAAAATTTTGAAATATCACCAACCAACACATAACCTTCAGCTGATTCATATGGTGTAGAAAATGTCACCATATGAAATAAATATAATAATCAACAACCCATCCCCCACTACCTCACCAGAAATGACATGAAATATGGAAAAAAAAAAATAGCTTGAACACTGAAATATTTCTGTTTGGCTTGTTGGACTTCATTAATTCATATGTTATCAAACTCCAATATTCACTGCTCTTTAATCTTTTTTTTTTTTCTCTAGTGGTGTGTATAGTGTATGTCCACCTTTCATGTTAGTGATAGATGATTCAAGTTCGGTGAGATGAGTTGTTATACAGATTATGTATGCATTGGTAAAATTTGGGGGGTCAGGACATGATAAGAATTTTTTTAATATACATGTAAATAACAAAAAAATTGATATATAAGATTTAATTATACATATTTAAAAGAAAAAAAAAACTCCAAACGGTCAACTAGTGCTTGCTCTTGACAGGTTTCGGCATACCCTTCCGTTATCGAATTTTAAAATATAAAAAAAAAAAAACATGTATCTAAATTTTATAGAAGCATGGTTTTATGCGAGACTCATATCTTTTTAACTCGCTTAGGCAATAAATCAATAGAAATGGTAACCATTTTTTTTTTTGTCTTTAAACTCAATCTACACAAAGGGTGATATTATAAGTAATGGACCAACTTTTTTTTATTTTTTATTTTTTTATTTTTTTTTTATTTTTTTTTATCAAGTGTATATATATATATATATATAAATCAACTCCCTCTTTATCTTTACTTTTTGCTAGATCCATCTTTTATAGATGTGGATAAAGCATTTGATCAATTTTTACTAATAGTCCTAAAGATTTTACATACCGGTGGTGGTGTTGGGATCGTGGAAATCTATCATAAAATTATCTTTGATTCATAGAGACATTTTATCAGTCATTTGGTATTTGACTTTCAAGTGTATTTTTATGTTGTCTTTTTCATGTTTAGCCGCCACATTTATTATATACCAATACGCCCACCAAATATCTGAAATAAAATAAAAAGTCGAGAGAGGACAAGACAATTTTGGGTTAAAGCTATTTATAAATATCATTAAAAAGTCTAGAAAATCCATTTTGTCATGGAATCCTAAAAATCTTAATCTCAATCCAATACCAGCAGACAATTTGTTGCCTCTTGAAAGTCTAGATTCAATACCACAAGATAATATGAACTTTAAAAAAAAAAAATCTTAAAAGTCTAGATCCAATACCACAACACAATATGGATTATAGAGAAATTTACAAGTGCAGACACTTTGAGTCAAAATATGTAAATCTAGTGGTCCACATTCTTCGTCTTAATATATTTATTATCAGTTCGAATTGATAGATAATAGAAAATCTATATATATAGTCTTTTCTATTATCAATTCGAACTGATATAAATATATCAGTTCCTTACATGTTGGCCACTGGATTTAAAAGATGCTTTGACAAGTGCATGCAACCAAATCAAAGTATTTAAATCCAATGGCTCATATATAAGGAACTGATATATCTTTTGTTAGTTTGAACTGACAATAGAAAAACTATATATATATATATATTCTTTCTACTATCAGTTCGTCCTGATATATTTTTGATATAAAATATATCAGGACAAAGAATGTGGACCACTGATTATAGATAAGTTTTGACAAATGCATACACTTTGAGTCAAAATATATAAATCTAATGGTCTACATTCTTTGTTCTGATATATTTTATATCAGGATGAACTAATAATAGAAAAATTGTATATATATAATTATTTATATATCATGCACCCATTACCCATACACAACAATAATATTTGTTGTTTGTCCTTTTAATTACTATACCACATTAAATTTGTGGAAAGGAAAATAATACTATATTATGATAATAAAAGCAAGGGACCCAAAAGGCCTAAAAAAGTATAAAGTCCAATAAAAGTCATAAAATAACGTTATTTTATATATATATATATATATATATTATCTCTAAATTTTATTTATGGGATATTTCCATTTCCCTCCTGAGGTTTATCCTATTGTTAACATAAGGACATGGTTTTGGCATATTGACTGATTCCCCCTAAAATTAAAGAAACGTTAAAAACACCCTTTCTATTACTTTTCCATCCGGTCAATATAATATTTACCCTTTTGACCGTTAAATGGGAAGGACATTAACATCATTGATCATCTGAAATTTTGAACACAATTAAAACAAAAAACAATTAAAAAAAAGATGGATCTCCACCGTCCATTTTTGAGATGAAAGATGGAGATATCTCTTTTTTTATTTATTTATTTAAATTTAACAATAATAATAATAATAATAATAATAATAATAAAATCTTTACTCAAATTTATATATTCCCAAATCTGGAAAATCATCCCAAACCCATAAAATCATTCCCAAATCTGGAAAATCATTCCCAAATCTCTTCAACCTAAAAATTAAAAATTAAAAAAATAAAAAAAAATAATAAAAAAAAAAAAACTCCAAACCCAGAAAATAACCATCAACACACCACCAAACTATAACCAAACCTTCATCACCATCACAGCCAGACCTATCTCACCGAATCCATCATCAAGCCAAGAAACAAATCAAAAATTTATCATCATCAAGCAACATCATTAAGCCAAGAAACAAATCCAAATTCAAAATTTTTTGATCTCTTCAATGTTAATGCAAAACATAGTAACAGAGATTCAATTTGATCTCTTCAACCTTTCAACCCTGAACCATCAACATCGATCGATCCAAACCCAACCTAGAACCATCGATTGATCTTCCCCGTTGTCACCAACCACCGTTGCCGTCAAGAGAGAAAAATAAGAGGAGGTCGACAGCGGAAGAGATCGACCCACCACCAAATCGATCTTCCCCGTCGTCGTCTAAACCGAAAACCCAATTCAAATCAGATCCCAATTTCTGTGATCTCTACTAAAATGAGATCGGAGAGATCGAGAGATGAGATTGGAGTGGCTAGGATGAGATCGATCGATCAATGGCTATGGTTTGAAATGAGAGAGAGCGGAGGGGAAGAAAGAGAGATGAGATTGGTGGGGAAGAAAGAGAGATACAGAGAGATATATTGCGTGTAACTAATTAGAGAGAGAGAGAGAGATCTGTTTGAAGAAGAAGAAATTTGGGTTATAGGTTTTAAGAAATTGAATTGGGCAATGAATGAAGTTCAAGAAGAGTCGTTTGGGATTATTAATTTGTGGATTTATTTGGAATTATTGATTTGTGATTTGTGATGTGTTGTGTTCTAGGTTGGTGTTATGTTGGGAAGAAATTAATTAGTTGGTGTTTGATGATGAGGTTGAAGATGAAAATGGAGATTTTGGTTTGATTTTTAATTTTTTTGTTTGAGATGGATCTGGTGGAGATCACCAGATCAACATTTATTATTATTATTATTATTAAATTTAAATAAAAAATATAAAAGAGATATCTCAACCGTCCATCTCAAAGATGGACGGTGGATATCCATCTTTTTTTTTTTAAATGTGTTTTTTATTTTAGTTTTTTTTTTAATTTTTTTTTTGTTCATTAATTTATCAAAACAGCTTTCAAAGATAAAACGGTCATTTCCTTCCTATTTAATGGTCAAAAGGACAAATATTACATTGACCGGATGGAAAAGGTAATAGAAGGGGAGTTTTTGATGTTTCTTTAATTTGAGGGGGAAAATCGGCCAATATGTTGAAACCATGTCCTTGTCTTAACAATTGGGTAAACCTCAAGGGCAAAAAATAGAAATATCCCTTTATTTATTTGCACATCACCTTTTAGCATAGTTGGTAGTTCACCTCTCTTCCACATAAGTGGTGAGGGGTTCAAATCTTACCATGCGTATTTTATAAGCATGTGGGCTAGTTTGGTATTGCTATAGCATTGAAAATAATCACTTTTAGCTATGCTGATATAAGACTTAAAAGCAGTATTCATACGTTTGATAATTTTATTGTAAAAATGATGTTACTATGTTTAATGTATGAAATAGACATTATATTGGAGTACGATGTACTCTTTTTGGTTTATATAATTTCAAACCAAATTAATATTTAATCAAATTGTTTTACTATAAATAACTATAATTGAATAATTATAATTATTTATTATTGTACAAGTATATTTTCAAAAATAAAATGCATTCAACTAAAAAAATAAAAAATAAATAAAACATTTTTAATTTTATAATGATAAAATAAAGAAGTCAGGATGAGACAAGATCTTTGGTCACCTAGCTCCAACAATATCCCCAAGTTCTCGAGCAGCTAATCTAATGATCTAGTGCTTCCAATTTGTTGATTTTGGTTAATATAATTGTGTAATTTTCTTCAGTCATCAACATATTTAGATAGGTTTTTGAGCATTGTGGGTTTTCCTTACATGTTTTTTTCATTTCTAAATTATTTTATATAGATTTAAGATGATAATGATGAAAATTAATGTATGATGAGGAAAAAAAAAATAATGAGAACAAATACTATACAATGGTTTTCATATTATATTTTAATTTACTTGTTTTGATTTGCAAGATAATGTTTACTTGTGAATTGTATAATTTATATATTGTGTTTTAATAATCTAATTTTGTCACATCAATTGCTTTCGATTTACTGAAGTTTCGAATTTTCTTTTAGGAAAGCAGAGGGCTCAAAAGTCTATATATTTAATTAACAAGGGTAATATAGGTAGTTCAAAAATTCATTTTAGATTATTATAAAATCACTTTTGAAAAGTAATTATCTACCTACTTCTTAATCTGCTATATAAAAGCTAAAATTATTGAATAATCACTTTTGAAGTACTTTACCAAACACTTTTTAATGTCAAAATTATTTAAAAAACTAAAATCTGTTTACCAAAAGTAATCCCAAACTGGCTCATAGTAATTAATTTGATAGCATAATTATCTTATATAGCTTGTAGTTAGAGGATTTCTCTCACTTCGATTGAAATCAAGATTAGTATGTAATATAAATAAGTGTGACATTTTGGCGTTAACGGTTGCCACTAGAAAATGGACATTTTTTAAAGATTAAAAATGAAAAAAAGTGGACAATACCTTATTGGTTGGCAATCTCATGCGTACACAATGTAAAATTTTAGCATCAACAATTAATGATAGAAGACGAGAATCGCAAGGCTCAATCAGCCAAAGTGGACAATATCTTATATTCTTATGTGTGACAACCTCATGTGTACATAGTGCTAAATTTTAACGTCAGAATGACTATATAAAAGAATATCTTTGAAACTTTATTTATTTAACTATCAAAGTTATTTATAAGTTTATTTATATATATATATATATTAATTATGAGTTAGTTTATGTCAATTTAACTGTCAAATTTAAAGTTTTTGTAGGTCTTATTATTCGATAAATCTTATTGTTTATGTTTCCATATAGTGTATATATGAACTTATTGATTGCAAAACTGTATTTGATATCATTGTTAAAAAAGAAACCTATAAATGATAAGGTATCCGTTAGCTTAAAACTTTCCTTCATAAGTAATACTCTTTCTAACAAGATGAAGTTGCGTGTTCAACTCGTATCTCTCTTCCCTAAATCCTGAATTATTTATATATATATATATATATTTTTAAAAAGTCTTACAAAAAATTAGAAAAAACTAACGTAACACACTAATGACTAAGACGACGGTTGAAGAAGCAGTATGGATTTAACATATATTTATTATAAGATTGTCACTCACTTTATTTCGTAATTTGCCACTAATAAAAATGACAACTCTAAGGAGTCGTTTGTTTTTTATACTTAAAACTTAATGAGTCTGAATCATAATTATTAAGTTATTTTGTTTGTTTTTTTAAGTTGTCAAACAATGAAAAATATGGGCGCGTGGGCTTGAGAGGTTGT
Organism: Acer campestre; assembly: GCA_954870605.1. Classification (NCBI taxonomy): domain Eukaryota; kingdom Viridiplantae; phylum Streptophyta; class Magnoliopsida; order Sapindales; family Sapindaceae; genus Acer; species Acer campestre. The sequence goes on along the minus strand of OX940811.1, from coordinate 32,133,500 downwards.
ACGTGCCTGTGTAAAGTTAGGTTCTCTGTTTTTTCTTGCTCTGGTTCTCGCTAACAGAGCTCGCTAACAGTGCTTACAATTCTGCTTCTTCTTGTGATTTCTGGTCGATTTTCTTCGCCCTTTTTTTCTTCTGTTTGTGGGCATGGAAAACCTGAGTGAGGTTTTTGTATTCGCTGCGAATCAAGCCCCTCTTGAGAATATGATTGTTGATCCGAATAAGTCTAGTGAGAGTTGTGGCATAGCGAAACGGGCGAGATCGGAGTTGGGTGATACCGGCCGGAATAACGCTGTAGTTGATAGTATGAGGATTGATACTGTAAGTAGTTTCAAGTCGAAACTCTTGAATATGGCAAACCCTAACTCTTGGGCTGGTCTCGGCACCAGTAAAGAGGAATTGAAAATTGAAAGTGATGATATCCTGATTTGTGATGGACCTAATGGATTGAGAATGACCCTTTTTTCTAAATTAAAGGACCAATTACATAAACCCTGGGAGAATGCTTTGATCCTAAAGAATATGGGACGTGCCCATACGCTCAATTTCATGATCACCAAATTAACTCAGAAGTGGACTCTAATTGGTCAGTGGCAGCTTACTGATCTTGGGGAGGGTTATTTTGTTGCTCGATTTCAAATGAAAGATGATATGGATTATGTGCTTACCAATGGCCCTTGGGTAATTACAAATCATTATTTGGTGGTGCAACGATGGAAACCGAATTTCGTTCCTAGGGAGGATTCCATCCGGAGTATGCCTATTTGGGTTCGATTGACAAAGCTTCCCATGGAGTGGATGAATTCAGTTTTGTTGTGGAGTATAGGTGGTATGTTAGGAAAGATGTGTAAGGTTGATCCTATCACGGAGAATCAAGCTCGAGGCCGATTTGCTAGAATTTGTGTTGAAATTGATATTTCCAAACCACTTATGGGAACTATTAACATTGAAGACAGGATTGTTAGGGTGGAATATGAAAGTTTGGGGTCAATTTGTTTTAAATGTGGTCGGATTGGTCATGGTAAAGAGAACTGCAGAGAGGGAATGGTGGAGCCAATTCCGGTTGTGGTTGATAAGAACTGTGATGCTAGTCCTAACTCTAATAATGATAACACCACGTATGGGCCGTGGCTTTTGGTCTCATATGGTAGGCAGGGGAATAGACATCCTAAGGGAAGGAATGTGAGGGTTGACAATGGAAATATGGGTAATGCTGAGAAGAATAGGACCTATGGGAAGCCTCTCGGGACTGGTCCTACTAATGTAACAAGGGCTGATGTTGAGTTATCAGAAGCTAGTTTGAACAAGCCATCTTATGTGAAAACTAGTGCTAGGGGGAAGAACTCTGTTTTAGATAAATTGAAGACTGCTGATAGAGCTAGTGGCTCCAGGTTTCAGGTGTTAAACGAGGACATGGATGTGGTAATGGGTGAAGACAATGCAACGGGAAGTAGGAGGCCTGAGGACGGTTCCAAGTGGAGAGGTAAATCGGTGATCTCTGAAATTACGAATCAGAGTAGTTATCAGGGATTGAAATTTTCAAGGGGAGCTCATCAGGTCAGTAGGAAAATTACTCAACTTGGCAGTAAGCAGAGTATACACAACAAAACTGTAGGGGAAGACAGAGTTGGCAGTAAGCAGCGTATACATAACAAAACTGTAGGGGAAGACAGGGTCGTGCGTTCCAGGGATAACGGTCAACTCAACTTGGATTTGCCTGCTGCTACAGAGGACGGCCAGGTTGTGATTTCGGGGGATCTTGATGACTCCATTGTGTTGCGGCAACTTCATGTAGATGTTACGACTTTTGAAGCGCAAAATACGGAACAGCCACAGGTTAGTGTTTGTTTGAATCAGGATATTCCTAGTACCTCTAATATGAGTTTGGTTGATAAATTTGATGATGTTGCCTCTAATCTTGAAGAGGCTATGAAAGATATCTCTGAATAGACCCCTTATTTTTTTGCTCCAATTATTTGTGTGTGGAATGTGAGAGGAGCTGGGAGGAAGAGTTTTGTGAGGACTATTGCTGATTTACGTAGGATTCATCAGTTTCAGATTTTGGCGATTTTTGAACCTAGAATTAGTGGTGACAAAGCTTTACGCGTCATCAATAAATTGGGGTTTTCTAATAGTTTTGTGGTTGATGCTGAGGGTTTTTCTGGGGGTATCTGGTTGCTTTGGAATATGACTTCAGTTAAATTACATGTGATTGCTAGCTCGAGGCACAGTGTCACAGCGTTGGTGGATGATATTCGTAAGCCGTGGGTTCTCACGGTTGTTTATGCTAATCCCTGTGTTACCACCAGGAGAGCTCTGTGGAATTATTTAGATGCTATCAGGAATTGTTTTCAGTTACCTTGGCTTGTTGCTGGAGATTTCAATGAGATAGTTAATAGCTCGGAGAAGCGAAGGGATAGGTTTCATCATGCTAACAGTGGTTTTGGGGACTGGATTGACAGGAATGAGTTGGTAGATATGGGTTTTATTGGTGCTAAGTTCATCTGGATGACTAAGAGGGGTGTTCATGAAGAGATCTGGGAAAGACTTGATAGGGCGGTGTGTTCGATGGAGTGGAGATTACAGTTTACGGAGGGTCTTGTGCGACATTTGCCTAGAGTTTTGTCAGATCATTGCCCTGTGTTTATCAAGATTCATAGTGATCATTTGCCTAATTCTAGATGTAAGCCGTTCAGATTTGAAGCTATGTGGCTTAAACACAAGGATTTTGATGAGTTAATTCGCAGTACCTGGAGTTCAATGGATACGCCTGTTGCTGAGAAAATTCACAGTCTCACTGGTGTTTTAACAACTTGGAATAAAGATAATTTTGGCAATATTTTCAATAATAAGAAAATTCTACTTGCTAGGATTCAGGGGATTCAAAACCGTCTTAGTAAGAATCATTCTAGTTCTCTTTCTAGCCTTGAAGAGAAACTTTTGAAAGAGTACAAGAATATTCTGGATCAAGAGGAAATTTTCTGGCAACAAAAATCTAGAAACTGTTGGTTAAAGGAGGGTGATAGAAATACCAAGTTTTTCCATCTCTCTATTATTATCCGACGAAGGAAAAATAAGATTGAAGGGTTCATGACTGCAGATGGTTGCTGGATTGGGGATATGAGTGAGATGAAGAATGCTGCTGTTAGTTATTTCCAATCACTTTTTGTGGAATCTCATCGTACCGGTCTATATTCGCAATTACCCATGTTTTTTCGCAAGTTGAATATGAGTGATAATTTGAATCTGAGTGCCCCTGTTAGTGAACATGAGGTCAAACAGAGTGTTTTCAGCATAGGAGGTATGAAGGCCCCTAGGCCGGATGGGTTCCCGGCTATTTTCTTTCAGAAATTTTGGAATATTTGTAAGTCTGGGTTGATGACGTTAGTGGCAGATTGTTTCTCTAAGGGGTATGTTACTGAAGGCATTAATCAAACTTTAATTTCTCTTATTCCAAAAGTGCCTAATCCCACTAATATGACCCAATTTAGGCCCATAAGTCTCTGTAACAATACTTACAAAGTTGTGAGTAAAATTTTTGCTCATAGATTAAGAGCGTTGCTTCCTGGTCTTGTGAGCCCAAATCAGGTGGCCTTCGTGCCTGGTAGACAAATTCAAGACAATATTGTTGTTGCTCAATAAGTGCTCCACAAGTTCAAGAGATCTAAAGGAAAATTGAGGTATATTACTTGGAAGATTGATTTAGCTAAGGCGTATGATAGATTGCAATGGGATTTTATCAGGAAAGTCCTTGAGGAGATTGGTTTTGATAACACTTTTATTAACCTTGTTATGAGCTGTATTTCGAGTGTTCAGTATAGGGTAATTTTAAATGGTGAAATGACTGACAGCTTTCGTCCCCACTGTGGTATTAGGCAAGGTGACCCTCTATCCCCGTATATTTTTGTTTTATGTATGGAGAAACTTTCCCACATTATAAATCAAAAGCTTCTTGAAGGAGTTTGGAAGCCTGTGCAGATTTCCAGAGGTGGTCCTGAAATTTCTCACTTGTTCTTTGCGGATGATCTTTTTCTTTTTGGTCATGCTTCTTCGCTGCAAGCTGAAACGATGAAAGAGTGTCTGGATATTTTTTGTGATATTTCAGGGCAACATGTGAGTTTTCCTAAATCAAGAGCCCATTGTTCTAAGAATGTGAGTTTTAGTAATGCTAAAGCTTTGGCTTCTATTTGTGGGTCGCCCATAACTAGTAATTTGGGTACTTATTTGGGTGTTCCTTTAATTCATGGTCATATCACGAAGGGTACGTACAAAGAAAATATTGAGAAAACTCAATTACGACTGGCGGGTTGGAAGAGTGCTTCATTGTCTTTTGCTGGAAGATGCACGCTGATTAAAGCTGTTACCTCGGCTATTCCTATTTATGCAATGCAATCTATAAAACTTCCGTCGGAAGTGTGTAAGAAGCTTGATAAAATGAATAGGGATTTTCTGTGGGGCAATACTTCTGATAAGAGGAAAATCCATCTACTGAATTGGGATACGGTTTGCTTGCCTAAGTATCTTGGTGGCCTATGTATTAAAAAAACTAAGTTGATGAACAAAGTGTTGCTTGCTAAAGCTGGTTGGCGACTTTCTTAGCATGATTCTGGTTTATGGGGGAATTTGCTCAATAACAAATATCGTAAAGGGGGGCTCGTTAATGATTTTGATCATTGGAAGGTTAGGTGTTGTTCTAGTACCTGGAGAGGTTTCTCCTTTGGAGCTAAACTTCTTTCTGATGGGATGTATTGGTGTGTTGGTGATGGGCAACATGTTGGTTTTTGGACTGAGAGGTGGGTTCCGGGTATGGATGAGTTACGGTGGCACACCTCTGTTCCTCTGTCCGATATCCAACTTCAGGAGAAGGTGAGCGATTTTGTAAGTTTGAATGATTGGGACTTGCAGAAATTGTCCTCTGTTTTACCTTGGAGTATTATTCACAGAATTTTCAGTCTTCATATTGATAGAAACCAGGATGTTGGGGATTCTCCCATTTGGGGGTTTTCAAAGAATGGTGATTTTTCGGTGCGTAGTGCTTACGAGAGTCAATTTAGGGATAGCGAGGTTGAGGTTTGGAAATGGAAATTTATTTGGAAATTAAAGCTTCCTCCTAGAGTGACTTATTTCTTATGGACCCTTCTTCATGGCAAAATCCTGACGAATGAGCAGCGAATTGCAAGGGGTATGACCTCGGTTTCTACCTATGACAGATGCAATGAGGTGACTGAAGATATGGACCATGTGTTTCGTGGGTGCAGAATTTCATGTGGTATTTGGGAGGATATTTACAGAGGGGTTACTCGAACTTCTGCGTACAGGACTGACTGGAAGGTTTGGATGTTTGAGAATCTAAGCTAGAGTAAGCTGTGGCTTGGAAGATTTCCAAATTATTTCATTTTTGCTGTGTCTCTTTGGTTCATTTGGAAATGGAGGTGTGCGAAGGTTTTTGATCATACTTTTCAACTTCCGATTTGCCCTGGGAGGATGATCGTGAAGTTCATGGAGGATTGGATGGATGCGAATTCTAGTCTGGTCATCGAGACTAATCTGGTGACTCGCCACATTTCTTGGCTCCCTCCTCCTCACGAGTGGATCAAGCTGAATGTTGATGGTAGTTTGATGCCTGATAGTGGTGTGATTTCTGCTGGTGGGATTATTCGTGATGACAGATTGAACTGGATTGCTGGGTTTGCGTTGAATAGAGGCGTGGGTAGTGTTCTGGAGGCTGAGATATGGGGTATTTTTGAAGGCCTGAAATTAGCTTGGTCGACTGGTTTCAGGAAGGTAATGGTGGAGTCTGATTCTCAAGCTGCGGTCCTCCTTCTGAAGAGTGATATTTCTCATCATCATCCGCTTTACAGTATTGTGCATGCTTGTACAAAGATTATGGCAAACGACTGGAGTTGTTCTATTCACCATATCTATAGGGAAAGTAACAGGGCTGCTGACTTTCTTACTAATTTAGGTCACTCGCTGATCTTGGGTACCACGGTTTTTGAAGATCCTCCCTCCCAAATGTCTGGTATTCTGGAGGATGATCGTAAGGGTGTTGCCATCGCCAGGATGGTTCCTGGTTCTTAGTTTCTTTTTCTTTCTTTTTTTTGTTTTTTTTTTTTTGTCTGGGCTCTGTAGCCCCTTTTCTTACCAAAAAAAAAAAAAAAGTTGTCAAACAACTTAAAAATACCAAAAAACAACTTAAAATAAAAAATAAAAAATCATGACTTTTCACTTAATTGCATTAAATGCAATCTAAAATCTTTACTTCCAATACTATCCCCCATATATAACATATTTCTAATTTCATCATAATTATATATGGTATAGAAATCTTTTTTTTTTTTAATATATTGCTTATTTTAAATAGTTTTAAAAATAAAAAAGAACTCTAATCACTTCTCATATTGATGTTTAATATCAATTCTTTATTATGATATTAGAGTGATGTATTTATATATATATATATATATATTATAGTGTTTTGTGTAAGTTTTCCTGCCCCTTTTATTTTTTGAAAAAAGAAGAAGCATTTTCTTAGTAAAAATGAAGTTTGTTTGTAATTGAAGAAGAAGATCATGATCATATATGTTTATATATAATTATTATTTTTAGATTGGTTTTATTATATATTATATGTATAATTGTTTAACATGGGTATAAATGTAAAATTATTTATTTTTAGATAATTTTATTTTTAAAAAACAAACGTGTTGACAATGCATTCAAATATGAGGAAAAAAAAAAATATCATTCAAATTCAGATTTCAGTCCCTATTCACTCTTTAGAAAAATCCAAAATTGCTCAATCTTCGGACAAAAAAACAAATAACCACTAAGTTTAACGATTAAATGAACATAGGAACAACACACACGATGTATCATCTGAATATCTGATTCGATCCATCTGATCATCGAGACCGTATCACCACCTACAAAAAGTGGGCCAATAATAGATTTTCTCCTACAAAAGTGGCTCCGTCCCTGCGGACACAAGGATATGATAGTATTGATCGAAGTTCATGCATGCGGAATGCCGATGGTGGGTGGATGGGTGAGAGGGTTAGAATAGTTGAAGACCCGTGACACCCTCTTTGATTGATCACCTTTGTCCTTTGTCTTCTTTACAAATTTTTCAAGTCTTTCAATCTTCACATGCACTTCTAAATCTCAACAATCCGACAATATCTTGCACACACATCATTTCTCTAATTCCTTCTCTTGCCCTTCATTTTCATTTTTGTCTAATTTTCACTTCAATAATTTTGTATAAAAGGTTCTTTTTATTACAATAAATTCGGATTTGAGAAAGGGATTAGATTCAAACCAAAATCACAAGAACAATAATAAGTGGATATAGGTGGGATGTATTTAATTAGTAGGTGTATGTCTTTGTTTTTCTTCAAATTAGTTTTAATCAACGTTAGTTTATAGTTGTAAAAATTTCTATTTATAATATAATTATGATTATTGTTAATGATGACAACTAAAAAAAGGGTAATGGTAATCTTTTCTCTTAATATTTATACTGAGAGCAAGATAAAGTATTGACGTGATGAGGTTGGTTCAGTGTTAAACCACTCACACCTACGTCATAATGTATTTATCTTCCAACGCATTAATAACATTTTTTTTTTCTAAGTATTACATAAATTCGGGGTGTTTTAGGAAATGGAAGATTCGAACCCATAATTTCATAATATAGATATAAGGGGTTTACCATCGAACTAATCTCGTATCGTCAATGCATTAATAACATTAAATTAAGTAACTTTTTTAATATTTTAATATTTCTTAAAAGTATATATATTGTTTTTATATTGTAAATTCAAACTGATATAAAATATATATTTATTACATGTGGACAATTGGATTTAAAAGATGCAGTAAAGTCAAATTATTTAAATCTAATGACACACCTGCTAGGAATTGATATATTTTATATCAGTTCGAACTATCAATAAAAAAAACTATATATATATATATATATGGTTAGTCTTAATTCATGTAAAACAAGTTCTCAAAAGTAGAAATTACATTAATATTATTAAAAAAAAAAAATTAAAAAACAAATTGAGAAGTGATGAACAGAAGAAGGGTAGTTTCGGTAACCACAAAAGTAAGGTACATTTGTTGTTGTCTCGAACGGCACATTCATGGGCTTTTCTGCCACGTCACTTTTTTTTTTCTTTTTATTTTACAACCAAAAAAATTACCTCAAAAATGAAAAATATCTCTTCACACTCTTCTCAAAAAATCTCTGCAATGGCTCTCAATTCCTGTAAAGAGGTCAGAATTCAATCGCTCACTCTCTCTCCGTCTCTGCTGTAAACGACGCCGTTTTTAACATTAACGATCTGGTGCCGGATTTTGTACGTGGATTTTGTTCTAACAATTTTGAGCTATTTCTGGCAATGCTGCTGTCTGATTTGGTAGCTCGGTTCTGTTAGTTTCGTTTTTTCCGTTCTTTTTCATCGTTAAATTCGAAACTTTTTTTGGAAATGACGATCTGGGTTTGGATTTACATGCCGGGTTTGTTGTAAAATTTTCAGCTTTCTAAGGCAGTGAAAAGTCTGATGTGGAAACTTGCCCTTGTTTGTTCTTCATAAAAATCGAAACTTTTTTAGTAATGCTTGTTTAATTTTGCTTTAGGTGCAGAGAATTCTTTTGTTATTTGTGTTTTGTTTTGTGGGTTTGATGAGAAAATGTGGAAAAAGGAAAGGATATATAGAAAACTTGTGTTTTCTCAGCGACCAAACAGAATGAGAGTGGTATAATATTATTTTATTGTTAATTTATTTTCAGCTTGCTTTGCTGTGGTAGATTTGCATATGAATGTCATTAATTCATCCAAAAAAAAAAAAAAAAAGAACTATAGCTAGTTATAATGCTTTTATTTTATTTTATTATTTATGTTTTAGATTCTTTTCACATTATATTTGGAAGAGTTTAACTCTCTCTATATCATAATTGGTTTTTTCAGAGGAGGTGGGGGCAATGGATTGTTGACCTTTCTTGGTGACACTTGACAAGTAATTTTTTAAAAAAATTGAAAACAAAATCAAATTATCGTGTATAGTTTTCTTTCTTTCTGGGATCTAGATTCTAGAAATGAAAGAAGTCAATTTACATTTAGTAATTGAGAGAAATTTCAGTTTATGAATGTATATCTATCTAGCTGCAAACCCCACTTTCTGTACACATTTCCACTTACCACTAATCGAGTCAAAAATCGGCTTTGAATTTTGATATGTAACCAGTTTATGAATTTACAACTTGTTGGTAGTTCTAAATTTAAAAGGGAGGTGGATCAATATCAAACTCAGTTATCTTTCATTAATTGTTTCTAGGAATTTCTGTTCAGTGTGCTATTTTACTACCAGTTGCTTTCTCAAACTCAGTGGCGTATGGTATACATATATTTGTTCAGTGTATGGGCTGATTTGTAAACAATTATGTTGAATCTTGGTTTTGTATGCTCATGTTTCGTGAATTTATTCCAGGAAAAACCGTACTTCCCAAGTGAAATGGATAGAAATAGCAATATACCTGTCAGCTGTTCATGCTTCCAGTTAGTGAAGCCGAGTTTTGATGAGGTCAATCATCATTGTACTCTGGGTAAAGATATTATACTCTCAAGTCAGATATGTAATTCATTGTTTTTATTTCTTCTAGTGTGTTTAATGAATTCTCTTTGGCCTGAAATTGCAGATGTTTTGCCTATATTAATTGAGGAGACTTCATTTCCGGTGAGAGAAAAGAGTTCCTTCCACAGTTCGCGTGTAAGTTCATCGTAGCTTCTCATTCTTCGCTTCTTTCATTGATATAAAAACAATCAAATCCTCATTTGATCCTCTTGCTACTGCAAACAGAAGCCGCCAACCTTGTCTTTTAAATAACGGCATTATTAGTGTACATGGATGCTTAAAGTTTCCATAAAGATGTAATCGTTCTATTTACCATAAAGAACAACACAAGCCTGAAACAGTATCCAGTCTTATATTTTCTTCAACTGAAACTCCCAATTACTGCCTGATAGGTTACGGGAAAAGTATCGACTTTTATGTCGTAATGCCATGACGAGCCTTGCTGATGTTGTTCTTTTAAAGAATGTGCTCTTTTCTTTCACTATTTGACAAACGGTTTATGTATATGCAGGTTCAAGATGTCTATGACATTTCAATGCTGCCTGAGGAAGGAAACACCAGTCCACAATGTGCGTCACAGTTGACTGTTTTGAGCTTTGTTGAAGTTCCCTTTCCATCTAAAAGTCAAATGTGCTTGGAAGCCCAACTGGATTGCCAGAACTGCATTGATCTACAGATGAAGAGTACAGATGCTTATTCATCGTGTATTGTGGATATAAATGTTGACAAGGAAAATCTGGAAACCCTCAAAACCAATGACGAAATTGTTGGCAATGTAAAAAGTGAGGGAATGGTAAGTGTAAGTCTTTTCCCTTATCTCTCTATTGCATAGCCTTAAATAAATTTTCTTATATCAAAGAGAGAATCGTAAATTGTCCGAATCTTTTGTTTTCCTCCGTATCTAATTATAGTACTCCGGTGGATTGTAGCATATGCAAAAGGTGTTGCAGAGACAAGCAAGCTTGAATATAGGTGGGAAAACATCCTTGCAATTTTCTTATTAATTATGGCTTATGGTTACTTATTTTACTTGTAAAGTTGTTAAGCATTTTGTGTATGTCCCTATATGACTTCTCAACTAACTAAACCTGAGGAAAGAACTTAACGTTTCAAATCCCGGAAACTGATGAGGTTGCAATGCACAAAGGTGACAGGCATGTGGTCATCGTATTACAAAGGTTCAATGCAGACTTTTAATTAATCTCGAACCTCAAAGAATCAAAGGTGGAACTTCCAACAATCATGGGTCTCGATTCCCATGCAATCTGAGAAAATCTTCTTGTCATTACCGTTGCTGCAGGGGCTCTATGCGGCTACTCTGCAGCAACCACATATTCTGAATTAGCTTGTTACCATTTTCGCATATAGTGTAGTTTCACATGCATTGGATAAATATTTTTCTACAAATTGTGCCTCCATAAGTGATATACATTGCGTCTTTTTTGTTCACTACTACTCAACAACATATGCTAAATGGATTATATCACTATAGAGATAACTGCGAGTTTGTTTGTTTGAGCAGATAAATCATTGACCGAGAGGATTCATGACGCGCCAATCAACAGATGGAGAAGATATAGACGAGCTGCCTCGTTTGATTCAAGAAAAGTAGTCCTGCTCTTCTCATTCTTGTAAGTTTCAAACTATAGCTTTCGGTTGCTGCTTGTAGTTTGATTTATCCGATAATGACCTGACTATCCACCACGGTTTCAGGTCAAGTTTGGGGACGTTAGTATTGATTTATCTGACACTCAGAGTTAGACAGAATGGTGATAGTTATGGACACATTTAGTGGCTTCAGCTTTCTACTACTTGAAATTCCATGCTTCAATTTCTGCTTTCTTTCATTTTTTTTTTTTTCTAGTTTTCGTGATAACGGTTTGTTTTGCGTTCCTTTTTTTTTTTTTTACCCTTTGTAATAAATTTTGCAATGTTAATATCTTATTTTTGGATGCTTTTTTCTGTAAATAATTGACATTCACAATTTTGGTTGAAGTTAAAATGGTACATTGTAGGCCGAATAAACACTTTTTACCATTAAATCACATTGTGAGGCACCAAGCTTGAGTTTTGGCTTTATTTATTGTACATGGAAGCTCAAAAATTTCCATAAACTTGTAATTGCTCTACTTACTCTTAGAATAATGTAAACTTGAAAAATTATTAACCGCAAAAATATTCTTTTTTTTTTTTTTTTTTTTTGGGAAATAAAACGAGCTCCATGGGAAAGTTGATGCGAAAAAAAAGCCATGTAGCCAACGTTCTATATGTACTATTGAATCAAAAATTGACTTGAAAAAATGTCATGTAGACAATTAATTGTTTTATCACAGCTGCATCGCCGACGTCAAAAGTATCAAATGAGTGTTTACGTGACAGAGCACATCATCCTAAGGGTGCCCATCTCCGCCTTTATGATGATGTCAGCACGGCAGAATTGGGCCTGAGCGGCTGGGTAGTTGTTTTGGCCCAAATATAACTAAAATGATCCATTCCGCGAATGGATTTGGAAAAAATTAAAATAAAAAATCGGAGATTGGAGAAAAAATATATACTAGTAACTGAGAGGAGAGGATGTATTTTACAAAAAAAATTCACTTAATATCTGGAATATTCACTTTTAAATGCATTAGCTTATACATATTATCCAAAGGGAGTTGGAGATATAATATAACATTAAAAAATAAAAATAAAAAATGCATATTAGCTTGTTTGTGTGACATTTTTTTGTGTTTTGATGCTAAAAACTGTGTTCGAAACAAAACCTAACCAAACCAAATACAAAACACCGAAAAACAAGTGGCGGTGCTGGCACTGCTACAAAAGTTGTCTTGTTTTATGCTTGAATCATTGAAAATTTGAGTTTGACTATGAATCCCCTTGGACAAAAGAAATTCTGAACGCACTTACAAACACTTGAGAGATGTTCAATCAAGAAAACAATGGAAAAAAAGAAGAAGATAAAAACTAACAATAAAGAAGAATCTTGAAAAAGAAAACATACATCCAGACTCTCTATTTTGGTATTCTAGAACAGAAAAATTGCCATCTTCTTCTGCTACCTAAAAAAACACTCATAAACTTTATGCTATATTCAACAAACAACTCTGAATCTGCCGCGAAGCGAACTATATAGCTCATCATCATTAATTTCTTTCTAGTGTCGTCTGAAAAACGCTCCCTTTCTCCATCTTTCTTTTTGTTATTCCCTTTTTAAGTACATTATCTTCTCTAACAAGAGCAGCCCCCTCCTTGCTGTTCTGTCTGGGATGAATTGACAGTGGGTTTTAGGTTAACATCAACCATGTCTTCCTGTTTTGTGGAGGAAAGGGTCTCCATCCCTGGCAAAGCAGCTGCTATCTTGCGAAATAGAGGCTGTGTTTTCACATTCACCATCAAAATTAGACCCGAAACCAAAGAGAAACAGAAAGATAGTAAAAGAAACAAATCTACAATAAACAGCATATCATATGAATGCCAATCAAATAAATTTCATAAACCTCGTGGAGCAGCTGATTAGGCTTCACAATAGTAAATGTGATCAATGTAAATCGCCTCATGTATTGAATCTTCTTTAAAAAAAAATGGAGTATTCATATCATTTTACCAAATAACATTTCATATTTATCCTTTCGATATATGAATTCACAACTTCCTATATCTTGAAAGAATAAATATAACTTTAAATCACTTTTGCAATTCTAAAAACACATGTTTAAGTTTTGCTTATTTCAATTATATTCACCTTGATATTGAACCCTGCTTTGGCACTGGTTTCTATAAACATGACTCCAGACTCACGAGCTTTACCATCTCCTTCCTCTATAGATACTTGCCTGTCAAATCACCAAAATAGAGTGATATACATGTATTCCAATTACAAATTACACATGAAGTATAAGGAGATATTTTAGTCTCTCTTCTTCATTCAATTATCCAATTCTAACCTTTTATCAACAAGATCAGTTTTGTTCCCAACAAGGACAATAATGACATCATCCCCTCGTTCTGTTCGAACCTCCTCAATCCACCTAGAAGTGTTCAAGAACGATTGCCTATCTGCATTGTAGTAGCTGATCACTCAGGAAATTTCACACACCGAATCCTTATATGCATGACAAATATCAAAAGTTTCCTCTTCACATAATGCATAATATATAATTAATAATTATTTCATGAACTGTTATTGCCAACATATAAACCAAGTCATTAAGAGAATATTTGATTGTTAATATAAATACAGAATTAAAATCTAAGATATGTTCAGAAACTTTAACAAAAATTCTTAAAATTTGAAAATGCATTCGATATAACCTTCAAAACTATTCTCAAATGTAAAACAAACAGGACTTGCCATTACTCTTGCCAAAAACTTGTTCCTCAAAATTTCTGTTTTCATTATTTTCAAACATAAAAAATAAACCTTAAAAGGAGCATATTATAAATAATTATCAAAAGACCGAGCTAAACTACTCACTTGCTACATCGTAGACGATTACTGCAACAGAAGAATCTCTGATATAGCTTGGAATAAGACTCCTAAATCTCTCTTGCCCAGCAGTATCCCTGTCAATTCAAAATAGATAACTAAAACCCTGAATATCCAATAGACCAACAATCAGGTGCAGATTGTCCGCCTATTCATGCATACCAATAAGATTTTTTCAAATACACGCTTGACAACTTTAAACCAACATAATTGGAATAGCTATGTTATTACTCTAGTGCAGACAGACGATCCATAAGAAAACATTTCAGGTGTAATAATTCAAATTCCTAATTGACAAAAACAAATGAATTTGTAATCCTAAAATTATTTTATGCAGCCGTCAGCAATAGAGAAAAATTGCATACCAGAGCTGCAAACGAACCGTCCGATCTTCAAGGTACATTGTTTTTGACAAAAAATCAATCCCAATTGTAGCCTGCAAATTTTACAATTTAACAAAATAAATAAAAATATTTAAACGATATATATTTACATGTTAAACAATAATAAATCAAGATCCGTTAATTTCAATAATCAAATAATTATTTATAAACAAAAAAAAAATAAAAAAAAATTAGATCATGGATCATATATCATCATAACAAGAAAAATAAACAAACAAATAAATAAATAAGAAGAAAAAGGAAGACCTGGTAAGTGGTGTCGAATTTATCGTACATGAAACGGGTGATGATGCTGGTTTTTCCGACGGATTGATCTCCCAAGAAAACCAGCTTGTATTTTGCGAGAGGTGACACTGTCGCCATTTTTCTTCCTTGTTACAATAATTTAGATCTCAATTTTATCAATTTTTACAGAGAGAGAAGAAGAAGAAGAAGAAAGAAGAATTTTTTTCAAGGAAATGGAAAGCGTTGAGTTTTCGTTGAGTCTGTTTTTAATTTTTTATATAGGACCGAGGAAAAACCGCCAACTATGACGATTCTCTTTGAACTTCCTTTTTATCCTTTTTATCCCTCCACTTTTTCCTATATGACGCCCATGTCCTCTTTTACAGGGTCTAAACAGTCCATTTTATTAGTTTGACTCCTTGTTGTATGTTTAAATAGGAGTACGAAATTTGATCTACACTCATTCAATTTGATAGGTCTTTTCTCCCCTTTTTTTCTTTCTCTTTTGAAAGTAAACCAGGGTTGTAAAAGTAGCTGGTCTTTAGGGTAGATCTCTTCTTGTCTGAAGTAGATTTGATTTTCTTTGTGGGTTTCTTAAATTGAGAGGTTTAGTGTTCTGTAGATCTCTTCTTGTCTGAAGTAGATTTGATTTTCTTTGTGGGTTTCTTATATTGAGAGGTTTAGTGATGGCTGAACCAGAATTAGTGAAGTTGTATGAGATGCTCTCTTTAGCAGATGAAGATGGAGTGATTTTTGAGCGGCCGGAAGAAGAGAGAAGAGAAGGCGAAGTGGAGGTGGACCTCTGTTTGATAGGTAAGGTGCTATCTGGAAAACGAGTTAATAGGGAGGCTTTTATTCATCTGATTGATCAGTTATGGAGTCTGTATGGAAGGGTTGAGATTGAATTAGTGGGGGTTAACATCTTTATGTTCCATTTTCGCAATCAAGAGGATAGGATTAAGGTTTGGAATCGGGGTCCTTGGCACTTTGATAATTGTTTAATTGTTCTAGAAAAGCCAGAAGGTGTGGGTAGTATTGATCAGTTGAAATTCAATATGGTGGAGTTGTGGATTCAAATCCATGATATCCCAATAAGTTGTATGAATAGAAGATCTGCAAAGTGGATGGCTGATCAGATTGGAAGGGTAATTGAGATACCTTTTGAATCTAAGGATTGTTGGGGAAAGTTTATGAAGGTTAAAGTTCAGATTGATATTATGAAACCTTTGAGAAGATGGCTGCGTCTGAAACTGGATAGTTCAAATAATATTATGATGGTGAGTCTCAAATATGAGAGGCTCCCTGAATTCTGCTATGTTTTTGGTAGAATTGGACATGTAAGTAAGGAATGCAATGATGTAGATGCCAAGTTAGAAGCTTTGCAGGGGGTTGCTACAAAGTTTGGGTCTTGGATGCGAGCCTCTGTTGTTGATCGTCAGAAGTTGAAATTTGATCAGCGAAGTGATGGTAGTTCGAAGTTTCAAAGTAGATTGGTGGATAGGAATTCAGGGAAAGTAAGGGCTTTACAGATTCTGAGTTCAAAGGAGACTAGGCAAGGGGACAATAATGGTGGTTTGAAGTTGTCGAGTTCGGGATCTTTGATAGCCCAGGCGGAAGTTCAAACCGACTTTGCCAATATTCATCAGGATGCAGTAGATATTTCTAATTCTGATAATCGGGTCAATTTAAGTGGGCTTGGGTCGTCTTTGATGATTGGGCCGATGGAGGAAGACCCTATTGAGAAGAATAGTTTGAGTGTTACGGAGTTGTTGGATAATAGAGAGGATATAATTGGGCCAGTTTTTTTTGGATAATAAAGAAGTTGGTGGTGGGTCTGAGTCTGGTTTATCGATGGTGAGACCAAATATAGGTACTTCTCTGTCTATTGATCAAGTGGTGGTTGATAGTTCACAACCGGAGGAGGAAGCAGTTCTTCTGAAACCAGGTAGAAATTGGAAACGATTGGCATGAGCTAAGAAGACAGAAATTCTCTCGTGTGAACAAGCCCCATTTATTTCGTAATATCCAAACAGTCAATACGAAGGGGACGAAGAGTTTGATGGGAATTGGTTCTGTTTCTACAAGTAAGTCTTATTTTGATTTAGCGGGGAAGAGGTCTGGTTTGGGGAAATTTTGTAATTCTTCTCGGTTGGGTTTTAAATAGAAGAGAGTGCTTTCCAGTTCTTTAAAACGTTGGGAGGTGCAATTTGGGAAGCGTAAATTATGGGTTGGGTTGGGTTGGGTTGGTTTGGCAGGGGAGACTGATTCTAACAAAAAGGGAGGATGTCAGACCTTGTTCGGGTTGGAGAAAATTTGGCCGAGTCTGGTGTACAGACACGCCAAGATAGATGAGTTGTTTATGTTGGAACATTCGGGGGTTGGGGAATACCCGAGCGTTCTTGGCCTTGAAGAGGCTGTTGAAGAAATTTTCTCCGATTCTTGTTTTTCTGTCGGAAACTAAACTGTCAGGTGAGAAGGCAGCTAAGGTTAGGGATAATTTGGGGGAGTATGAGGTTTTTTGGGTGGATTGTTCTGGCAGAAGTGGGGGGTTGATGATGTTATGGCAAAAATATTTTAAGGTTTCAGTCAATTCTTATTCAGTGGGACATATAGATGTTAGAGTTTATATGGAGGATGGTTTACAGTGGAGATTCTCGGGATTGTATGGTGATCCTTCCCCTAGTAAGAGAGTGAATTCTTGGTCTTTATTGAGGAGGTTGAGTGAGGTTGATAATTTGCCATGGGTTTGTGGAGGGGATTTCAATGATATCTTGAGTTTGAATGAGAAATTGGGTGGTTCGGAGAAAGTGATTACTGGTATGATAAAGTTCAGGCAGGTAGTGGATAAGTGTGATTTGGTTGATTTAGGTTTCTCCGGTCCAAAATTTACTTGGAATAATAAAAGAGAAGGAGTCTCTAATATCCAGGAGAGGATTGATCGGTTTTTTGCCACAAATAATTGGAGGGATAGGTTTGGGTTTGTGTTGGTAGAACATTTAGGTTTTAACTCTTCAGATCATCGCCCTATCTTGTTAAAGTTTGATAAGCATAAGCGTTGTTGGAAGAATAGAGTTCCTGTTTTTCGTTTTGAATCATATTGGTTGAAAGAGGAGGATATTGGCAGTGTCATTATGGAAGCCTGGAAGGTTAGGGGTCCTATTAATTCTACACGGGATTTTCTGCTTAAGCTTCACTAGTGTGCAGAGCAGTTGACGGGATGGAGTAGGAATCGTTTTAGGAATTTTAGTATTCAGATAGAGGCAATTAATAGAGAAATAGAGGTTTTATATAGGTCTTGTGAGGAGGATGGGGTGATGTCAGTAATAAAGAATTTAGAAAAATCAGTGGAAGATCTTCTAGCTAGTGAAGAGTTATTCTGGAAACAGAGATCAAGGGCTGAATGGCTTGAGTCGGGTGATAAAAATTCGAAGTTCTTTCATGCTAGGGCTTCAGCTAGGAGGAAGAAAAATACGATTCACTGTTTACTTAATTCTGATGGTAGGCTGGTTGATACAGAGGAAGGAATGGCTCGAGTGGTTAGTGAGTTTTTTCACTCTCTTTTTCAGACTTCAAATCCGAGCCAGTTGGATGTCACTACTGCTTCTGAAAGGGTTCGTTCCTGTCTGGATTTTGAGCAGAGAGCAGCCCTGGGTGAGGTGTTTTCAGCAGAGGAAGTAAGGTTAGCAATTTTTGATCTCAGTCCTTCTAAAGCTCCTGGCCCTGACGGGTTTCAAGCTATTTTCTTTCAAAAATTTTGGCATATTTTGGGGGAAGATGTTACCAGTGTTTGTTTGAGTATCTTGAATGGTCATGTTTCTATTAGGGAATTTAATTGTACCTCTGTAGTACTAATTCCGAAAATTACCTCTCCTATTTCTCTTAAGGATTGCAGACCAATTGTTTTATGTAGTGTTATTTATAAGGCCATTACTAAGGTTATTGCTAGGAGATTAAAGCCTTATTTACAAGATATTATTTCTAGTAATCAGTCAGCTTTTGTTCCCGGGAGACAAATTTTTGATAATATCATTATCGCTTTTGAGACTCTCCATTCGATAGCTAGGAAGAAGAGTGGGAATAAGGGGTGGATGGCTATTAAATTGGACATGAGTAAAGCATATGATAGAGTAGAGTGGAAGTTTTTAGAGTTTGTTATGAGAAAAATGAATTTTCCATCTAGTTTGATAGGGCTTATTATGGATTGCATTAGTACTTCTACTCTTAGATTTTTGCTTAATGGTAGGTCGGTTTGCGAAGTGCAACCTTCCAGAGGCCTTAGGCAAGGGTGCCCCTTGTCCCCCTATCTATTTATTATTTGTGCTGAGGCTTTTTCGGGGTTGATTACACATGTTGAATTTCATGGTAGGGGTTTGGGAGTTCGGTGTAGTTGGGGAGGTCCTTTAATAAGCCATATGTTGTTTGCCGATGATAGTATCCTTTTCAGTAGGGCTATAAAGGAGTGCAGCTCTAGTATTAATGAGATATTTATGGTGTATGCTAGAGGTTCAGGTCAGCTTATTAACTTTCAGAAGAGTAAGGTGACATTCAGTGCGAATGTGGTTGCTTGTTTAAAAGAAGAAATATATAATTTGCTTGGCATTGAAGTCTGTAGTTCTCATGATAGGTATCTTGGGCTGCCTACTTTGGTGGGGAGGAATAAAAGATTAATGTTTAATGATATTATGGAGAGGATCTGGAAGAAACTTAGGGGTTGGAAGGATAGTTACTTTTCTTTTGGAGGAAAGGAAGTGTTGATTAGGGCGGTGGCACAAGCGATCCCTAATTATGCGATGAGTTTGTTTAAGCTTCCGGTGGGGTTATGCAACGATTTGTGTTCTATGTATTCCAAGTTTTGGTGGGGGTCACGTGAAGGGAAAAGAAAGATTAGTTGGGTTAGGTGGGATTCGCTTTGTAAGCCAAGAAGTCAAGGTGGTTTGAATTTTAAAGATTTATCTTCTTTTAATCAATCGTTGTTAGCTAAGCAAGCTTGGAGGATTTGGAAAAATCTGGAGTCTTTGGTTGCTAGATTGATGAAGGCGAAATATTTTAAACAAGAGGATTTCTTGCAAGTGGCAGCTAAGTCGGGGATTTCTCATATTTGGCGTAGCATTTTGTGGGGGAGAGATTTGCTTTCTCAAGGTCTGAAGTGGATAGTTGGGAATGGTAATAGTATTCGAGTTTTTAAGGACAAGTGGGTTCCTCGGCCTAGTTCGTTTAGGACTATTATGCCTGACCCAGGTTTTGATCTTGTAGTGGCTGATCTGATGTGTCGGAATCGTCGCTGGTGGGATGTTCAGAAGTTGGATAATTATCTTTTAGATGGAGATAAGGAGCTGGTTTTGACTATCCCGATTAGTTGGCAAGGAGACGAAGATTTCCTAGCTTGGCATTTTGATAAAAGTGGGGTTTTCTCTGTTCGTAGCTGTTATCAAATGGCCATTGAACAGAAGGTTAGTGATTCTTCTTCCTCTTCAGTTCAGTCTCAGAGGTGGTGGAGAATTTTGTGGGGCTTAAATATTCCTCCAAAAGTAAAAGTTTTTGTTTAGCGCGCGTGTTGGAATGCATTTCCGTCTCTTCAAAATTTATGGAAAAGAAAAGTTGTGGATTCTTATAGGTGTAATAGATGTGTTTCTGCTGTTGAATCTTTTGAGCATGCAGTTTTCTGGTGTAAAATGGCTAGGAAATGCTGGTGTTGTTCTAATTTTGCTTGGCTTTTGGTTGGTTTGCAGCAGGCTTCAGCTTTTGACATTTTTCTGTTTGTTTCTTCGATTATTTCTGTTGAGGAGTTGGGTAATTTTTGTATGCTTTCTTATGCTTTATGGGATAATAGGAATAAGTTTATTTTTGAGGGGAAAAGTAAACCTCCGGTTTTGGTTGCTTTTGGTGCTTTGGATGGTTTGGCTGAATTTCGGAAGTCTAAGAGAGCTGTTTTGCCTCAGTTTTCCTCTGTCCAGATCAGCAGGTATTCGAGTGGTTAGCCCCTCCTCCAGGTCGTCTTAAGCTTAATACGGCTATTGCTATTCGTAAATATGGGATGACGGTTGGTATTGGTTCTGTTATTAGTGATGATAAAGGTTTGGTGGTTGCTACTAGATGTAACCAGCTGCCAGGTATGTTTACTTCTGAAATAGGTGATTTGTTGGCTCTTCGGGAAGGTCTTCAGCTGGCCCATTTTTATGGCCTGAAAGTTGATTTCGTTGATGTGGTTTCTCCTTCGATGGTTGCTTCTCTTAACGATTCTGTCCCTCTTGTGGGTGAATCCAAATTCATCATGAATGATGTGAAAGTGTTGCTTTCCGATGTTGGCGTGATTAAGTGTTTGGTGATTTCCAAGTCTGGAAATTCCTTTGCTCTTAAGTTAGCATTTGCAGCTTTTTATTCTTGTAGGGAGTATTTACGGTTGGATTTTAGTTCTTTGTAATGTTCGTGTATTTGTTTTTTCTACTGGTTTATCTATATCAAAAAAAAAAAAAAAAAATAGGAGTACGAATCCTTTTGTAAATAAATACTAAACCTTTTATTCTTTGCAATTCACTTGTAACTAGAGGTGACCACGGTTCGGTTAAACCGTCGGTTTTGTCCACGGTTTAACCGGAACCGGATTGGTCAAACCGGAACCAAAACCGTCGGTTTGGAAACCGGTTGGAAACCGGTGGTTCCGGTTCCGGTTCCGATTTGGGAGTCCTCCAAACCGTCCGAAACCGACGGTTTTTGGCACAAAACCGGCGGTTTTAACCGCCGGTTTATTAAAAAAAAAAAAACAACCAATCAGACGCTGCCACGTGGCAGCGTCTTTTAAAAAAAATTACCGTTAACATTTTAAAATATAAAATTAAAAAAAAAAAAAAAAGAACCAATCAGACGCTGCCACGTGGCAACGTCTGATTTAAACAAAATGACCATTCTGACAGTTATAAAAAAAAAAAAAAAAAAAAAAAATTCCACCAATCACACGCTGCCACGTGGCAGCGTGTAAAAAAACATTCAACCATTCTGATTTTCTGACTGACTGGGCAGTGGGCAACGGCCAAATTTTTTTTATTTTTTCACCCCTCTATTTCTTTTATTTGCATATTCACCCCTCTCTACTATACTATAAATATCCCCCCATATTTCATTATTCTTCACACCACTCTCATTCTCTCAATCTCTCAACTTCTCTCAACTCCTCCCAATCTCAATTCTCAAATTCTCAATTCTCTCTAAAATTTTATTTAATTCTCATTCATATATAAATTATTTCTTATATTTTTTACTATCTACTATTTTTTCAATTATCAAATTGATTTACAATATTTATTTCAACAATATAATTTTTTCTATATATATATTTTTCCAACAATATAATTTTTTCTATATATATAATTTTCCAACAATATAATTTTTTCTATATATATAATTTTCCAACAATATAATTTTTTCTCTCATATATATATATATATATATTTTTCCAACAATATAATTTTTTCTCTCATATATATATATATATATATATTTTTCCAACAATATAATTTTTTCTCTCATATATATATATTTTTTTTCAAAAATATATTTTTTTCAATCATCTTTTTTTTTACTCTATATTTTATTATTTATATTTATTTTTTATAATAAATATTTAAACATATTTTTTACTTGCTTACTCTATATTTTTTACTCATATTTTTCAATGGCAAGTGGGGGAGATAGTTCAAGAAATAAGGACAAAGGAAAGACTCCAATGGGAAACTTGTTGGAAGATATTGGTCAAGCCGTCAGTTACGACGATTTGAATTTTCACCAATTCCTTCAAGATCGATTTGGATCCGATCCCCCTTCTGCTCCTAATCCTCCTCTAACAATTCCCGAGTTCAACGAATTCGACCCTACTCAAAATACCCCCCCTGAAAATCTATCTAATTCTAACCCCATAGCCTCTTCGGATGCTTTTTTTGCAGGTGAAGCTGAAGAAGAAAAGCCAATGAAGTCTGAACTCTTCAAAGTGCATATGAAGAAAACCAAGGTAGATAATGGTTTCCAAATCCAGTGCAATCACTGCGGCAGAAAATATAAGGTTGGAAGAAACTTCGGATATGGCACGTTATGGTCCCATATCAAAAAAACTCACCCATCTGAATTCACGGCAGCGAGCAACCAATCTCAAATCTCCAAGTACGCAACCCCTTCTAATCAATTATTTCGTTACACGACTGAAAACAATAGAGAACAATTAGCATTAATGGTTGTAACTGAACACTTACCTTTTGGTTTTGGTGAGAAAGTAGGTTTTATTAATTATTGTCAAAATGCATTAAATCCTGCAATGCAACGTATTCCTAGATCCACTCTCACACGTACACTACATACCATTTACAGAAGAGAAAAAAACAAATTGAAAACATATTTTTCTGAATTTCAAGGTCGCGTTTCCGTATGTGCCGACATATGGAGCGACAATTTTGGTAGTCATTCATATTTGGGTGTCACATGTCATTATATGGATAATAACTGGGACATGCAAAAAAGAATTCTTGCATTTCGTGTTTTTGATGACTCGCATTCAGCTTAAAATATTTTTCAACTCCTTAAAATCATTTTTCAAGAGTATAATATCCTAAACAAAATTTTTGCTATTGGCTTTGATAATGCTGCAAGCAATACTGCATCTATTCCTATGTTACAAAAATTGTGCAATCCCTATTTTGGGGGTAAATTATTTCATCAACGTTGTGCATGTCATGTTTTAAATTTGTGTGTTCAAGCTGGATTAGCAGAGCTTTCTAGTTTTATTAGACCAATTAGAGATAGTATTAACTATATCTGGAGGCATAACAAAGCCCAGAAACAATGGTTAAAATATTGCGTTGCGAATAATATGCATCCCAAAAAATTTTCTCGAGATATTAGCACTCGTTGGAATTCAACTTATAAGTTGCTTTGTGAAAGTGTTGAATATAAGGAAATATTAGTTTCTTTTATTACTTATAATGTTTCTTCAATTTCTCTTCAATTGAACCATTGGGATGTATGTATAAAAATTCTTGAATTGTTACGTGTTTTCAATGATGCTACCGTCGTTTTATCTGGTGTTTACTATCCCACTACTCATTCATTTCTTATTCAAAGTGTTAATATTATTGGTGCATTCAATGATTGTGATGTTGATCCTTAATTGAGTCCATGTGTTGATGCCATGAGGAGAAAATGGTTACAGTATTATGGGCAGATTCCAAATATTTACTTGCTTGCATCGTGTTTAGATCCACGCTTTAAATT
Source organism: Acer campestre (assembly GCA_954870605.1). Lineage (NCBI taxonomy): Eukaryota > Viridiplantae > Streptophyta > Magnoliopsida > Sapindales > Sapindaceae > Acer > Acer campestre. The sequence goes on along the minus strand of OX940811.1, from coordinate 32,109,491 downwards.
TGAATATTTTCAGGTTTATTTAGCTAGTTATTACAAATGTTTATATTTAGAAGTTGATGTTCTTCAGTATTGTGATTCCGTTAAGGAATTGCTTTATGAATTATACAATGAATATCTTAGAATATATGGTCCGTCTTTGAATGTGCCGGTTTCACAACCCCAACCCACATCTGGTGGTACTAGTAGTTCTGAAAAATTTACATTAAGGGGTTTAGGGGATCGACTGTTTTCCGAAAGAACCAAAAAATTACGAACATCTTCTTCATCCTCAACGGAATCCGAGGTTGACCGGTATTTACAAGACAGTCATAAATTTAAAGATGAAGAATTTAATATCCAGGCTTGGTGGAAGAGTCATCAACAAGATTATCCAATTTTGGCAATTATTGCCAAACAAATTCTTGGAACGCCGGTTTCTACAGTTGCTGTGGAACAAGAATTTAGTGCAGGTGGAAATATTTTGGACCCAAGACGATCATCTATGTGTCCACAATCACTTGAAATGCAGTCGTGTGTTGATGATTGGACAAAGGCCAAATATAGACAACAAGAACTTCAGCCGAAGATAACGAACGACTTCTTCGAAGATGAACAAACGACGGGAACGGAAGGCAGTGAATAGATTCCGTTCCAACATCCAACCTCCAACACCGAGCAACTAATTAAAGGTAAAAGAACTACGTGGCCTTTGATTCCTCTACATTGATGGAAGATACGTAGGCAGCTTAATTATGGTAAAAAATTAAGTGCAAGGCCGATTTGATTTTTTTTTTTTTTTTAAATTTTAACTTTATTACATTGTAATATTGTATATTTTAATTCAAGCCTTCAAGACCAATTTCTAATTTTATTTTATTTTATTTTTTGTGAAATTGTAAAGTTGTATTTATTAATAAATGTCAATTTATTTTTTTCTAAACATTGTGAACTACTTAAATACTTCAACGGAAAATGTTTATAAATATATTGATTGGGATTTAGGAAAAAAAATTGAAAAAAATAAAAAAATGGTTGTAAATGTATTTTTATTTAATAATTTGTTCATTGAAAATTTGGAATTATGATTGGGAAAAATGGGAAGAATTAATATTAATTGGGATTTGAAAAAAAAAAATGAAAAAAGAAAAGAAAAAATGGTTGTAAATATATTTTTATTTAATAATTTGTTAATTGGAAATTGGAATTATGATTGGGAAGAATTAAAATATTTATTATTTAATTGGGTTTTAAAAAAAAAAAAAAAACCGGAACCGGAACCGGCCAAAACCGGAACCGAAACCGGACAAAACCGGAACCGAAACCGAAACCGAAACCGGAACCGCCAAACCGGCTGTTCCAAACCGGTTTTTCCGGTTTCGGTTTCGGTTTCGGTTTTGGGTCCCTCCCAAACCGAAACCGGCGGTTTGGAACCGAAACCGGAACCAAACCGAACCGGTGACACCTCTGCTTGTAACTAGCTCTTGTTGCAACTCATCATGCCTCCGTCCACAACTTCAACCGGAGCACCGCCCATCTCCCGCCGCTGCAGCCACTCTGCTGCCACATCACGGCTGCATATATTACAAACGACAGATCCACCACTGTATATATACCCAATAACGGAACATGATTATGATTTTCTCGATTTGGATATTCAACCGGAAGACTTTTTAATGTTGAGAGATTTTCTTCGCACACAAGAAAACAAAGAAAAGAATGAAGTTACTCATCGATGGATAATAGTAGTACTAGTGTTGGATTTGGTGATACCCAATCGGACGAAATCGAAAATGTCTTAATTCAACAAGAGAATGTTAATGGTCAATCCCTACGGTATTTGTCTTCAACCTCACCACAACGGCCATTGGGTCCGATGGGCGTATTTTCTACACCCTCACCTACGTGCAAAAAATCGAGTATTGAAGAACGAGTAGCGGAACAGAAGAGGAAGAAGCAGAGGATGTAGACAAACAAGTGAATTAGTCAATTACTGGGCAAATTTAATGCAATGCATTACAATTTCATACAAGTAAATAAATATAATGAAATTGTTCATACATCAACTTTTTCATACGCGTAAGATTTTCTTTAAATATTTAAAATCTCTTAGGGGCTGTTTGTTTTTTTCCCAATAAGACTTATTACCTCTTATATCTTAAATTAAGATAAATCAGTTTGTTTGTTTTTTCAACTTATATCTTATTTTAAGATATATATGTCTTTTAGAAAAAGTAAAATTTTTTAACTTTTATCTTATTCAAAAAGTGATACAGTAGAGTTTTTTAATAAATTTCCAAAAATATCTTATAACAGTTCATACATTTATGATTTTATCCGCACGTAATAAAATACTAAAAATCAATTTTTCAAAAATTCCCAATTTTGAAGAAACCCTAATACAACCTAATCAATTTTATATTTGTAATAAGTCATCTAAAATGAAAAAAACAAACATATCATAATATCTTAATTTTTAAGACTTATCCATATATCTAATAAATTAAGGTCTTATAAGACTTTAGACAAAAAAGCAAACAGCCCCTTAGCTTTCATCCTTTCTATAGAAGGATTCCACAGACAATCCATCAGTATAGAATCGAATCGTAAGCTGTTTTGATCTGAAATTTGAAAGCCTACAAGGCATGGACTCAATTGGGCCTATTAAGGAAATTGGTTTTAGGATGTGCCTTTTACAGTCTATTGAACACGTGACGTGCACATGCAAATCGACAAAAGCCATGTTAACACCATTTCAAAATCTAGAGTTTCCCCTTACAATCATATAATTCCCTGTTAGATCATAGATGATCCAAATGCATGACTTCTAGTATTCCTAAACACTACTTAGCGGACGTCGTATCAATGAGTTAAGAGTCATGTTCCCATCTCCCTCCCTTGAATACAACTTGGGTGTTCCTAGTGTCTCACAGCACTTCAGGGTCCAGTTCTGTCACTTCTGGGTTCTATAAATGTGCCAATAAGTCCCTCAAAGCCACAGAATTATTTCTGGTCCAGTCCACACCACCTATATTATTATATGTGGTTCAAATTTGACAATACATTTCCAATATTCTCTGTGTCTCCCTTATACACTCACCTGATTCGTCTCCATCGAATTTTTGAGACACACAGGGACTTGTATTAATAACCCACCAACCAATTTAATGATCTTCCTATCCAAACCACACACTCACTTCTCACATTCATTTAAACCATACTCCCAACTCTCTTATAACATATATAGTTTCTTTAACAAAATGTAATTCATAACCAGAGAGTGAGACTCACCATGACCAAGTCTCTGCCTTCAGCTCGTTCACGAAGCCCCGCGAGTGAATCGGATGGGACTGATCCAGCTTACGAACAAAGTATCGTAATTCCCAACAGACTCATCACGATAGCCGATACCTTCGAGAAAAAGGAACACTCATGGTACATAAGAAAGAATTAGTTATGATTCAACTTACAAAAACTAACATACTAGAGCTGACATTATGGCATTAATGTCAAGCTAATCTTGCTTGTATTTTTCCTTGCACTTTTTTCTCACACATTTTCTTTGCTTTCTGTTTCTTTTGGTGGGTTCATGCAGGTTTGTCACTTCTCAAATCCCAACGGATCTATCAATTCAAGTTCAGGATGTCACCTTTAATGTTCACAAGGCAAGTATTATACACAAGAGGTACAAAATGCACAACTAGAAAGTTATCATCTGATACAAACTAAACAAATGAACATCATAGGTATTAATAAAAAAACAAGTCAATATGAAGATAAAGAAATATAATCAGAATGTTACTATACCTTTATCACCAATTCACCATAGATAAATCAAGAACTATATATATTTGTAGATGAAATCAAACTGGTAAAGGGTGAAGAAATCGATAGTTAGATGTATCGGGTCATTTGATATCTCATCTACTTTTTCCTGAAACAGTATCCCTTGGTGTCTAAATGTGGCTACATAGGCCGACTAGAACTTCAGCCATCAATCTCAAATTTTGGGTATGACCTCGATCTAGAAAACTTACCAGGTGGAGCAGAAGCTTTTGAGATCATTTTGAAATTCTGTTATGGTCTCCCGGTAGACTTCAACTCCAACAACATTGCTCCATTAAGATGTGCATCAGAATATTTAGACATGAGTGAAGAATATGAAGATGGAAACTTAATCTCTAAGACAGAAGCTTTCCTCACACTGGTAATCCTTTCTTCATGGAAAGAAACCATTACTGTTATCAAATCTTGCGAAACTCTATCTCCATGGGCTGAAAACCTCCAAATTGTCAGAAGATGTTGCGATTCAATTGCTTGGAAGGCTTCTAGAGAAAACTCAACAAGCGGAGATATAGTTAATGAAGGCTGGTGGTTTGAAGATGTGGCTACCCTTCGAATTGATCATTTCACAAGGATTATAACAACAGTAAAGGCGAAAGGAACAAAACCAGAGATCATAGGTAAATGCATCATACATTATGCAAAGAAATGGTTACCAGGCCTGGATGTAGAGTTAGAAGGATTAAGAGGATATGGGTACGGAAAGAATGAGTTGCAGTTTAGTGTTTCGATTGGAGGGAATGAAGAAGGGGGTATTGGACACAAGGAGCAAAGAACAATTATTGAAAGCCTAGTCAGCATACTTCCTCCTCAACAGGAAGCTGTTCCTTGCAAGTTCTTCTTGCAGATTTTGAAGATGGCAATGGTGTATTCAGCATCACCGGCTTTAATTTCAGAACTTGAGAAAAGAGTGGGAATGATGTTAGAAGATGCCAAAGTCAATGATCTTTTGATTCCTAATTATAAGAATGAAGATCATGGGAAACTAGTTAAGTGAGTAATCTACCCTATTTTATTCCAAATTATTTGACATGCATTAACAAATCCAAATAGGAACTTTAACAAAGGGAATTCATCATGATTAAAAAATTTCTATTCTCATTCATTTTCATTTATGGCACAGTTCACCTGAACACAACACAATGCAAAACGTTGATGTGGTGCAAAGGATTGTGGAATACTTCTTGATGCAAGAACAGCAGCAGCAGCAAAAGCAACAAAAAATAGGAAAAACTAGTGTGAGCAGGCTCTTAGACAATTACCTTGCTGAGATTGCCAGGGACCCAAATCTCTCCATCACCAAATTTCAAGTTCTAGCTGAATCCTTACCAGAAAATGCTAGAACATGTCATGATGGTCTCTATAGAGCCATTGATACCTACCTCAAGGTTACCTATCAATTCTCCTCCCTTTATCTCATTATTTCTAGTTAATGCAAATTGTTTAAACCTGATTACCTAATATCCTTTTCAGTCACATGCTTCACTAGCTGAACATGACCGGAGGAGGTTGTGCAAAATAATGAACTGCGAGAAACTGTCACTTGATGCATGCACACATGCTGCACAAAATGAACGACTGCCTCTAAGAACTGTAGTCCAGGTAAAATCTGATAAAACTCTATAGCCAAATAGCCGACAACCTGTGAATTTATAACTATTTGTTGGTTCGTCCATGCCATAAAATGAAAGCAATTGTTACAATGAGTAAGCAAGTCACTGCTGGATCTCCATAATTCATTAATATTTGGTAATGAACATTATGAACTTACCAGATTTCGATTATGGGAAACCAAATAAAATGCCATGCCAACTCTAGGAAACAATTAGAATAGGAATGCGGCCAATAGTTAGAGTTAGCTAGCCCACTTGATTTCTTAGAGCTATATAGCAACAAGATACCATGTCAAATCAACAATTTAGTGAGAACAATTAGAAAATAAGACTGCTTCCATGATACCAGCAAACTTGATCATTATATAATCATTAAATATATAAAGATTCAATTCCAAATTAAAAAACCATGCTAATATCAAAACCCAGTTTTGAGAGGTAAGCTATTATTAGAACAATGATATCAACAGATATTATAACCCTTTCCACGTAATTTCAGATATATCAGTACCCTACTTTCCCAAAATTAATATATAAGAGAGAGAGAGAGAGAGAGGCTCACTGTTCATTCAAGAAAGTAGAAAGTTTGATCAAAATCCTAGTGATTCAAGAGAAAACTAAAGAAACCATAAATGGCAAAATAGCAATTTATGGATGTTAATCTGTGTACAAAAAATGATATCATTTGTGCAGAACTCAGACCCCTACTAAAGTAATTAAGATGTAAGATGCAACAGAACAAAAAGCAGGGCTCAACTTCATACACCAAGAAAGAGACATTATGCTCAGTAATTTCCAGTATCAGGTATATGAAATTAATAATTCTTATCTGAGCAAATAAAAATGAGTTATGCAGGTGCTTTTCTCAGAGCAAGTAAAGATGAGGACAGCAATGCAAGGGAAGGAGACAGCACCGCGCACTGACAATTCTGAACAGGAAGAAAGCCAGTCATCTACTAGTTTAGAGATCAGAAATCTCAGAACAGAACTAGAGAATGTAAAGACCAGCATGGGAGGGCTACAAAGTGACTACACTGAACTGCAGCGAGAGTATGAGAAGCTAAGTCACAGGCAGAAGATTGTACCAGGTTGGAGCTCAAGTTGGAGGAAGATCAAGAACTCATTCCATACAAAAGTTGAAGGGGATGAAACCGGCAATCAACAACGGAGATCCAACTCAACTAGCCGCCGATCCAGCTGGCGACGAAGGCTATCAATCTCCTAAATATTCTTATACATCCCTACAATGTACTGTACCCATACAGATCATGCTTCTGTAGCACCTCTTGTCACAAGGTATATTGAAAATTCAAAGGTTTCTCCTTTTAGTACACTATAAACAAAAATTCAGTATTCACCATATTAACTTTGTCATACAACGTTCTTTAATTTTAACCAGAGAAATCACACATCAAGCTAGCATGAATCTTGCATTGGGACTAAATCCCATAATCATGATTCATATCGAAACGACAACAAGATCCCATAATTGATAGACTATTCAACACATAATTTTGTTTTCTTTATTATATACCGATGAAGGTGCAGACTTAATTAGCTGCTGATGAGAACGAAGAAAGCAAAAAACATTTCAACTATTCAAGAATAGTTAAAACACTAAGCACCAATTCAGAATCAAAACATAAAACATAATACTTTTATTATCATATCAAGTTCACTCGGAAACAAGACAAAAGTGTTGAAATTGAATCCAAGTTCCCATAATTCATTGACTATTCAACATATATAATTATGTTATCTATATAATCTACTCAAAAACGAAAACAGTTTATTATACTTTCATACTAGCTGCTGAATAATAACAAGGAAAAGCATAAAATCAGAATCAAAACATAAAATTTACTACTTTTGAAGTTCAAATTAGAACCTTAATTAAAATCCATAATCATCCATTAATCCTTATTAAACTAAAAACAAAAACAAAACTACCTCGACCTCATGCTGCTCCACGGAAACTTCACGGCGGCAGCATCCGCCACGTCACCAAGCGATCCCTTATCCTTCTTGGTCTTCGTCATCCTCTCCTTAGAATACGACCACGTGTTTGTCCGTCTCGGTCCATTTCCGTCTCCGTCAACATCTCTGCCTCTGTCCAGCCAGTGCCTCTTGCCGTCGTCGACGAAGCTAGACGCCGTCTTCTCCTTCCTCTCCTTCTCGTCACGGACGGCGACGATCGGGAACAGGTCGGAGGAGAGAGAGAGCGGGCTCTTGAGCGTGACGTAAGCCTTCTTGTAGTCAGGCATGGCGATGAGAAGTCCGCCGCGCTTCTTCTTCTTGCCTTCCATGTTGAGAGTGCGTACTTTCTCGACGTCGAAGCCGTAGAGCGACTCAAGGACGCGTTTGATCTCGATCTTGGAGGCGGAAGGGATCGTCTTCAGTGAGATCTCTCGAATGTTGTCGAACTTGGTCGGCATCTGAAGCTTGATCGGGAGATTCATGAAGTGTATCACTCTTCTTCCTAGTCTGCTTCCCATTGTTATTGTGATTTGTGAAATGGAAGGTTGAAGTCTGAAGAATAACAAAGGGAGAAGGTTTTTGTGAGGTTTTTGATTGATTAGTGGATTTGGGCCGGATCTGACTTGACCCGAATTAAGAAATAAATATTTATCACTTTTCTGAAATTGATTTCTGAATTCTGATGGTAGTAATATCAAAAATATTAAAAAATATATCATAATTTTGGGGTATTTTTAATATTTTTATAAATTTGTGCATGATATATTCCAATTCAATGATTTTTTTTTAACTGGAATTCAATGATTCATTAATACCAATATTTATTTACTTATAACATGTTTACTAATCGGAAATTAAAATGAGAGGGAATCATAAACACCGTAATCACTAATCATGAAAATTCTAATTAGTATATAAGCCTTTTTTTTAATTATATATATAAAAAAAAAAAAAAAATAACCATATTTATTTCTTTAGGTCTGACGTTGATCAAGTCCACATGTAGACATGACCGCGGTTCGGTTTAAACCGTGGAACCGAACCGTAACCATATACAAAAAATTGAAACCGGAACTGGATTGAAACCGTGAGGCTTAAGGTTCCGATTCCAATTCCTAAAAAATAAAAATAAAATAACTAGAATTGGCTGTTTGAACCAATGGTTCGGTTCCGGTTCTAGATACATCGGTTCCACCCAGTTTTTCTTTTAATAAATTTTAAATTTTTTTTTTTTTTTAATTTCAAAAAAAAATATCAAATGGTCACCGGACCGTTGGGCCTAACAGTCTGGTGACCATTTGAGGACCAACAGCCAAAATTATTATTGTTTTTTAATTTTTAATTTTTTTCTTTCTCCTATCTCATTTTTTTCTATAAGGTGTAAGGTCCAATTCCAGAAATTTTCTCAAGTCTAGAATTCAAACTCAAATACATGACCCAATACCTAAAAGTTGATCCAATCCAATTAAAAAAAAAATATGCAAGCAACTGCCAAGTGGCAGTGCATGATGAAGAGATGTGGCATAATTGATGAGAAGTGGAAAGGTTTGGTGAAAGTTAAAATAAAATAAAAAATAAAAGAGGCAGCTGTGCATTTTCTTTGAGTGGAAATTACTCCAAATGATCACAAATATTAATAGAAATTTGTTTTTAATCACAAACGAAATTTTAATTATTTATAACCATTTTTTTTATAAAATTACTGGAAAGCCCTCATATAAAAAGGGTCCCCAAACCCACTCTCTCTCTTTTCCCTTTTTTCTTTCTCTCTCTCTCTCTCTCTCTCTCCACCACAATCTCTCTCGCTGGGATGTTTGGAGGGTCGCTGAGCGTCGGCAACCTCCTGGGCTTCGCGCCACTTCCGGCGCTGCAGCTTCGCCGGCGACGAAGCCGGTCCTCGCGTGCAATGGTGCTTCCTCGTGTGGGCTAGTGCCTCGCCGTCTGCTGCTGCTTCACCGGCGAGGAAATTGATCCCCCTTCGCCAGCGAAGTCATCTGCAGGAAAACTGAAACAAAGCAAAAAAAAAAAAAAAAAAAAAAAAAAAAAAAAAAACCCTAATGTTTGAGGAAGAAGATGAGGAAGAAGAAAGGGAAAATTGCAATTTAGTCCAGATTTCAAGTTTAGACATTTCAATTTTAGGCATGATTTCAAGTTTTGATATTTCAATTTAGACATGATTTCAAGTTTACTTCGAGATTTAAAATAAAACTATTTCAAGGGTACTCTGGTAATTTACAGACATACACTGCTTTTTTTTTTAAAAAAAAAAAAAGTGGTTATTAACAATTAAAGTTTCAAAAGTGGTTAGTAACAAAAGTTTAATATTTCCTATGGCTAGTTATGGTTTTTTTCTCTTTCTTTGAAGCAACTCGTGTGAAATAAAATAGAAAAAGAAGAGACAGGTGAGGGAGAGAAAAAAACTCGACAAGAGGAAAACAAAAACAGAACCAGAGAAAGAAAGAAAAGAAAAGAGGAGCTCGGGGTGAGAGAGAAGAAAGAGATAGAGAGAAATAGTGAAAAGAAATATTGTGCAGCTGGAGATATGTTCAGGATGGATCTAGAAAGTGATGAATCCGGGAGGGAACCCAGTCCCAAAAGCAGATTTGAGCATATGAGTTTTGTGAGTGGATACTTTTCAATAAAAGTAATATGTTTTACAATTATATGTTAGCGTTAATAAATTAGAGGAACATTAGAAATAAATGACTTATTCATTTATTTAGAAAACAGATTTCTAGATGATTTGAGATGCTTTAAGAAATGCGTAGATTTTTAGAATTCAGAAATAGACTAGTTATAGAATTAGATTTATAGAACAAGATTTTACAAAGGAAGATAGTATAAGTATTTTTCAGACAAATTTCCATATTACCAAATTTTCATATTCAAGTTATTTATGAGATTTTCGGAAAAGAAAAGAAAATATGTTTTTAGAAAAGAATTTAGAAAGAATTATATATGTATGTCCAGAAAGCTAGTTTTCAAAGATCGTTCATATTTTAAGATATCAAATTATGTACCCTCCTCAGCAGTATCAGATTTAGATTTTAAACCTTTTGGGCTGCTCTGTATGTGTACGTAAGATTACTTTGCACGTTCGATCAGATAATCGACGTGTAAATGAGATTATATTCAAATTATTATCCTTTGGGGCTGCTCTACACGTGTATGTAATAAATAATAATAATAATAATAATAATAATAATAATAATAATAATAAACAAAAAAAAAAAAAAAAAAAAAAAAAAAACACTTAAAATAGAAGGTAAGAAAGCATGACTTTTAACATAATTCTAAATCACTGGATTGCATTTAACATATTCTCTTCCAAGGTTATCCTACCAATGATATGTTTCCAATTTTATAATAATTTTATCTTATACAAATTTATTTCTTTTAACCTATTACTTATGATAAACATCTAAAAAAAAAATAAAAATTATTCACTTTGTAACTTTCAGCACCATCATTAAACCTTCAATTCTTTCTTTTTTAAAAAAAAAAAAATCAAAACCATTTTTAAATTATCATTTATTTAAAAAATAATAATTATTCATATCTTAATCATGAATAGTATATTGCAATTATTACATAAAAATGGTTTAAGATTTGTTAAATTGTTTATATTTAGTTATTTGTATCATATAAAATGGAAAATACATAACAATTAATACTAACAAGGGTATAAATGTCAAATTACTTGTTTTAAAACCATTTTATATTTTTTTGAAAAACAACAAAGTTGACATTCTATTCAGAGGCAACAAATATAAAAAACAAATATGTCATTCAAATTTATGTCTCAATCACTATTAAGTTTTCAGTAAAATTTAGGAATTTAGGACTGTTCAATTTTCAGACAAAAAAACAAACAACCCCCTAGTTTCCCTTCGATGCATGGACCATGTATGTTTAAGTGCTCGGACATTTATGAATAATTATATTACTTGGAAATAAATATTTATCACTCTTCCGAAATTTCAGCCAAATTTTCGGATTTCTGATGGTATTAATATCAAAAAATATCATAATTTTGGGATTTTTTTATTATTATTTTAAACCACACCCCAACTAATCCGAACTCGCACCGGGTCGGCCCACTAAGGGGTGAAGTGCTCCCAATATATGCAGCTCCGTTTACAAGGGGGGTTGAACCCACGACCTTGCTTAAAGGATGAGAGTACCGAACCACTCACACCAACACATGATTGGTATTTTATTTTTATTTTTATTTATAAATTTGTGCTTGATATATCCAATCATTACTTAAAACACATTTACTAATGGGGAATGAAAATAAAAGGGAATCACATTTTATCAAAAAGGGAATTAGGAAATCACCTCACATAACGTGATTCTTAACTGATTTGTAAGCACTGTGATCACTAATTAGAAATTAAGAGCTTGTTTGGTTGGGCTTTTGAAAAACCTCTACTAGTAAAAGATCTACTTGTAGTAAATCTATTAGAAATAGAGTTTTTTTAAAAAATATTATAGTTGTTTGGTTGGTAGACTTTTTTTAAAAAAAAATGTCTATTTGGAGAAGCACCTCTCTATGAACTTTTGTCTAGTAGAGGTTTAAACTCTACTAGCCTCTACTCAATTTAAAATAGACAATTTCAAAAGTCCAACCAAACAACTTTAAAAAACTCAAATAGACGTTAATAGACCTTCTGAGGCAATAGAAAGCTCAACCAAACAAGCACTAACTCAATTAACTACTTTTTCCCTCGTTAGGATTTCTGAAGATTGAAAAAAAAAAAGGACGATATTTACTTCTTCAGGTCTGACATTGTTCAAGCACTCAAGCCCACATATTGATTGAACGTTACTAACAGCACCTGAAATAACTAGTCCCATGAACCATTCCACATATTCATTAGAGAAAGAAATGCACAATTCCTCAACCAAAACTTAACGAATGGATACCGTTTTATTTGCTTTTTAAAGGATAACTTGAAAAATACAACAAACAATTTTATGATTTTTAAATTAGTATTACAAAATTGTTTTTACCGGAAATTAAGAAGACAAAACAAGAAATAGTGTGATAGCCTAATCCATTCAACTTCAACTTGTTCATGCAATGGCCAACAAGTGTTTTAGAAGCAAATAAGAGAAAACACAAAATGCTTCACAAATCATTTATTCCATACAAACAATTATGGATCGTCTTTGTAGGTCATAACAGACCAAATCAATACACTAATATTTGACTTTCTAATTGTCTCAAAAATAACTACACCCAATTCAGATATTCATTAGATTTGAATTTGATGATGAAAAGGCAAGCATGGACTTTGCTTTCTTATCACCCTAACAAGCAGGATTGAGTACTCTCTCTAAAAATCCAGTTACTCTCTCCCCACTCTACTACTTGGGATTTATGAAACTAAGATGAAAATCTATATAAGGGGGTGACTTTTAACGTTCTGACAATCTAGGATCACGATTCCTTCTTTTTGACTAGGTATGGATATTTCTGGTAGATTGAAATGCTACTAATGACGAGTGGGAAAGCTACTAGACAGTATAAGGAAGGTGATTTTCCCTCAAACATGAACTGCAGCAAGGCTGTTACGAGAAGCGCGGAAACTATGACAAACCCCTGCAAGCATTGTAGACAAATTTGATAATATAAGTATCTTTATGATAATGATTGGATATTAAGAGCATTTCAAACATTCCTAATGCAATCAACCATTGGAACTGTATGCTCTCAGGAATTTAAGAATTTTAACAACCAATCAACTTGTGACATGAAATTATGGAGGCCTAATGAAGGGCTAAGGCCATCTTATCAAAGCTTTTATCAATTTTGTGTTGCATACTTGCATCCTGGAAAACATTTATTTACACAAACTTACCTTTCTAACACCACCGGCATGGCTTGTAACTAGGCCAACCAGAATTCCACCAAGTGCATTGGCTAGAACTGGGATCTGCAAGAGAACAAAACGTTAACTTATTTTAATTTCATGCACATATGCAATATATCATAGCTGGTACGATATAACCAGAAAACCACCACCTGTTTTCCCTGTGAATAACTAAAAGGCTTCCAACAAAGAAACAGCAAAGAAAAAACCCTCAAATTTCACATTTTTCATTCTTGACTGAGGTGTGTGAGAGCATGAGGGGTCACAAGAAGTAGAAGAAGGGTGCGTGCATAGTGCGTACAATACATTTACAGTGGAAGATACATAATGCAGTCCATCGGGATAGAGTGCAGTATAAGGTTCATTAGGGGAAAAAAGGTGAATAAAAGAAGTAAAGGAGACTGACACCCAACTTAAGTACTTGAGCTAAATCAAACTGCCAGCCCTTGTCTTCACCTAGCGAAAATTCTCAAATTTCGGAAAGATCATTACCAGTGTTAGTGGAGTCCAAGCATAAAAGAATCCATATTGTTTGATAGCTTCACCGTCAGGAGACTTAAGGGTACTACCCAACAAACACAGGCTTCCCACAATAGACATTTCTACAGTCATCAAGTATGATGAGTGCTTTTTAACCTGTAATAAAAGGAAACCAAGTGTGAGGGCAAGTGTACAAGATTCTTCATACATGCAAAGAAAACTATGAAGTTTTACTAACCTGTGAAGCCCACTGACACAGAGCAGAAGCCAGACCTGAGAGTACAGAAGCAACCAAGACAGGAACAATCCCATAAAATAAAATTTGGTCAGGATTACTGCTGGTTGAACCTTTGCTAGAGCCTTCACCAATACTTAGAAGAACAGCCGCCATGATCAACAAAAAAAGGGCTCCAATTTGTTGCATTGATTGCTTCTGCCTATAAATTGAGTCCAAAAGTTTAGCAAAAAAAGAGATTGACAGATAAACCAGCAACTTTGAACTGAAACTTAATCACAAGGCATATGCTCCTGTGGATAAAATATTTATGGTGTGGCCTTACAGCATAGTCAGAACACAATGAAAACAGGAAAAATGCTATGAGAAAAAAAGTTCACTTTGTAATTTTTTTTTTAAAAAAAATGGTGTTGCTTATACAAAAGCTAAAGTTTAAGAAAAAGTGGTACGAGAAGGTTAATTTGGATAGTTGTTTTGAAAAGAGAAGCTATAACCTTAAACATCAGCTTTGTAGAAAAGTACATTAAAAATAGTATGACGATTACTGACAGACATCATTTGCATGGAAAACGGACATTAATATCATTCTTACATCACTACACAAGCGGTAAAATGAAATATTGACCAAAAAAAAAAAACAAGTTGTGCAACAAGTAATCTCTTAGATAACCCAGCATTAAATAGTTGCATAACATGAAACATCAAGTAAAATGACTGTGAGCATCAACTTAGTTTCCCTTCAGTGCATGGATGTTAAGTGCTCAGGCATTTATGAATCATTATATTACTTGGGAAGTTCTGTTGGCTCAAAACCAATAAAAAGAGATGGACATTTAGCAGATACCTCAGTATAATATACGTAAACAAAGCAGTGAAGAATATTTTTGTCTGGTTCAGCATGGAGAATGTCAGCGAATCAAGATTCTTGTAGGATATCTGCAACAAACTGTTTTGCAAAGCATAGATAGCTGCTGGAAGTCCCGATGCAGTTAACGATTCAATCAAAGTCCACTCTTTGAATACTTTCTTCAAAGTCCCTTCTTTTGCCATGAGAATTACAGCACATATAACCTAACAAGCATCCAAAAAACATACATACTTGGTCTTACAATTAAAAATGAGAGCATAAATTTCTAATGTTCATGGAACCAAGACAAAGGAACAGGCAAAAATTATACATAAAACAGAAGAATTACCTTCGCTACCTCACACGTCAAGACCATTGTAGTCACAATCACTTCCCGTCTGCAGCAAAAATCATTTACAGTTAATGAATTGCATTTTTTGTGGCAATTGCAAAGCAATTCCAGATAGGGTCCTCTTAACGTGTGCCCTCGCATTATGGTAGTCTGTGTAATTTTCTTCTTATCTGATTTGGAACATTAGATATCCCTTTTAATCGAACACATTAACATACTGGATTTAGTAAATGAAGGAGATTTCCTCGGCTAAAAAATCCAACTCGAGAGTGTATAACAATTAAAGTAATCTAAGTTCATTGAGAACTACAAACCAAATAAATAAAAAATAAAAAATACAGACTTTGCAATTCTACACAAATTTTGTCACAAAAACACGCCCTCTCTACATAAATTCAAACAGATAGATTACTTCAAATTAGACTTCAATAATTCACATTGTACTAGAACTATATTACTACAAAATCAAGTATTTCAAATAATAACAGGTAAAAGAAGAAGAAAAACATCAGCGGATCAAAAAAGCAATGGAAACCTGATGAAACGCTTGGAGATCAGGGGCTGCGCGCCATACTGAAGAGTGAGCAAAATGGAGTAGAACAACACCGTCGTGCTCATCTTCTCCGAGCTCGGTTGCGTTCCCTTCTTCACCTTGGGCGCCGCCATTTTCGGACGGCTGTGGTGACTTTTCGCGATTTCTTCTTTTCGATTTTTGATTTTTGGTTTGAAGTTTTCGACGGAGCAGAGCAGGTCGTCTACACGTTAAATCATTTCTCCTTCTGTCTTCGCCTTATGCGACGTCGTTTGTTTAAGGGAATTAAGAAGAACGTTATTTCATGTGCCAAAAAAATAATATCTATTTGGAATTTGGAATTTACAAAAATTCTCAAACATGTTTTAATTTTTTTTTAATGAATGAATCCCTACCGTCCATCATCATTTACAAGATGGCTGGTAAAGTTTTAAAATATGTTTCTTTTTTTTGTTTTTTCATATTTTTGTAAGGATTAATTGTACAAACTTTCCCTGAGTTTAGGCGAAATTGCATGTAAATTCAACCTTTTCTTTTATTGCACAAACCTTCTCTGAAAATCATTGGCTAACGGTTTAACTAACATCTAACTTAATAGTTCAAGGGTAAAATCGTCCTTTTGAAGATAAAAAAAATTAAAACTAAAATTAACCGTGAAACAACCTCATGTATATTTTAAAATGGTTTTAGTGGAAGATTTTAAGAAATCTTATTAGGGTTGGTACTGTCATAGAGATGACAAAGGCTTTATTGTGGTTGTTGTGGCTTTATTGTTACTATGTTGGTATGGTGAATTGTTGGGTCTCTGGAAAGGTGTTCTATTGGCTAGAAACTTATGTATTATGTGGAAGCGGATGCTTCCAATGTGGAAATTCTCATAATTTTAGAAAGGCTAATTGGGGTGATCAATAATATTAAAGCCCTGTTTCATGAAGTGAAGATTTCTAAATGCCAGCCATTTCTTGCAACTTTGGCTTTGTCCTCTAGTGAGGATTTGGTGTGGCAAAATACTTTCCTGAGTAGTATATTTCCTTGTTTGTAGTTCTTTGTAAGTGTCTTATTTTTTATTGGCTTATTTCATGACAAACCACATTGGGATTGGTATGTAACGGATAGCTTAGGTTATTGTGTTTGGCAAGCTTCCAGACTTCCCAACGTGACTTCAAGATCAAGAGCTTCAAAAGGTATATCACTTGACCTTGATTCTTGAAGACAAAGCTAGCTGATTTCTTAGCTTGTCTTCATCCTTCACGGATCTCACCACTTCTCTACTCAAGTGGTCCACTTGTGTTGAAAGCTCAAGGTTTTCTTTCTTCAAATTTTGAATCTTCTTTTCATTCTTCATCCTATAGCTTTCAAACCTTTTCAAGTGGTCTTCATGATCTATATTCTCCACATTTCCATTTGTGGAGTGAGATGACAAATTATCAACAATTGAGTCATCTCCTATATTCTCCATCTCGCCAATGGAGTCATCTTCCTCATCAAGATCATCAAATTTGTCTCTTGATGTAATATGAGCCAAATCCCAATGTGTAGCTACACCAACCACTTCTATAGCTACTTCTTCATCTATTCCTTCTATGGGATCACTAGTCAAGACATTCTTGCCATCAACTTTATCTTCTACACAAGTGGCTCCAAAAGCCATGTAGTTAATGGCAAGCTCTTCATCACTTGACGACTTATCTCCCTTACTGAAGTCAATACTACTACCACTCCAAATGGCGGCCATCACCTTTCCCTTCTTCTTGTCTAGGCGATTAGCACAATCGGGGGCGAAGTGTCCTATGCCACCACACTCGTAGCATTGGACTTCTTTCTTTTTGGCCTTCTCTAGCCTAGGCTTAAACTTGTTGAAGGGACCCTTTTTCTTCAAGTCTTGGTCATTGGATCCAAAACCCTTATTCTCAAACTTAGCAAACTTCTTAAACCTTTTCATAAATAAGGCAAGGTCGTAGTCCGAGTCATCCTCCTTCTTGTTATGCTTCGACGTCTTCAAAGAAATATTCTTCTTTTTCTTAGGAGTGAGGTGGTAACCTTTCTTGACTCATAGGCTAGAAGTCTTCTAATGACTTCACTTGGCTTCATATCCTTGTACCCATCATTCTCTTATAAAGCCTTCACTTTGGACTTGAACCTTTCGGGGAGACATCTCATAATTTTTTGCTTGATCCTCCTATCCGAATAAGGGTCACCAAGTTGATGACTTTGGTTCACAATGTCTATCAACCTCACTTGGAAGTCATTGAAGTGCTCATGTTCTTCCATCCTAATGGTCTCAAAACTAGTTTGGAGGACTTGTAGTTTTGAATCATTGACCATTTCGTTCCTTCATTAGCCGTCTCTAGGATTTCCTACGCCTTTTTGACGATCCTTGTAATTTGAACCAACTTGTATTGGTTCTCATCCATGGCACATAGGATGGCATACATCGCCTTCCTATTCCACTTAGATGTTTCAAACTCTTGCACGTTCCATTGCGCCTTAGGCTTGAGGACATCTTCTCCTCCTCTAATAAGAGTCATCATAGGTGAAGCGTATCCGTTTTCAACCGCCATCCATACTCTATCATGGATTTGGCATAAGTACGCTTCCATCTTCCCGTTCCATGAAGAGTAATTATTGCCAGTGAGCAACAGTGGCCTCACGTTCGATGCTCCCTCTTTGCTCATCCCAAAATCACTCATAGTGTTTAGATGAATGCAAATGAGATGAATGTAAAATGTATGAATAAATCAAAAATCACACACAATGCAAAACACACCAAAAATGAGCAAGGATCATTTAAGTATATCCAGAAACCCGCTCTAATACCAATTGAAACAAATTATAGGTGTGTTCAATATTAATCTAGAAGGGGGGGGGGGGGGGGGGGGGGGGGATTTTATCCTATTTTACCCAATTTTCGTTAATAGTCAATTTTCCAAAAATGCCCTTATCTAGTCAATATAAAATATCAAGTGTAATAAATGTGAAATTATAAATGACACAAGATATTTACAATTTACATGGAAACCTTCTGGCTATCACTCAAGTGACACTCGAAATAGAACGAGGTCGGAGAGTAGCACAATGGAAAATAAAGTTCGTTCCCAAGGAATCGAGTGATCGATTACCGAAATTGATTAGCCCAATTGCTATTCAAACAATCGATAATGATGGTTATCCAAAATAAACAAAGTAAACTATCTTGATTAAAGACTAATACTAAAGCAATGAAAGAAATAACACGAA
This sequence comes from Acer campestre, assembly GCA_954870605.1. Taxonomy (NCBI): domain Eukaryota; kingdom Viridiplantae; phylum Streptophyta; class Magnoliopsida; order Sapindales; family Sapindaceae; genus Acer; species Acer campestre. The sequence goes on along the minus strand of OX940811.1, from coordinate 32,090,520 downwards.
ATATAACTCGAATGTCATAATGGAGAGAAATATGCTAGGACTTGACTACACCCCACCCTTATATTGACTTCCTAGTTAGACTCGATTATTCACCCCCCAAACGTGCTCATTGCAACTTATATACTCGTACACCCTTATATTGACCCAAAATCTTGGTCAAGTAGAGTGAGTCACACTCAAAACATACCTAAGCTTATCTTTCGATTACCCGGAATGTACGAATGAGTTCATTACGAACATTGGTGTATTAAATGAGTCCTATACGCTAGCCTAAGTAGGTCTACTTTTCTAACCATGCATAGGGGAGCATTTTATCGAACACGTGGCGTGCATCTCCGGTTAGTACATAACATACCACAAAAATCATTCAAAAGGAGATCAATCAATTGAAAAGCATTAAGTACATTAAAATACCCATACAAACAACAATATTGCACATAGAGGATAAACAAGAATCAATTCATTTAAATGTATAGTCAAAGGTGGGGTTTCATCAAATCCTAGCACTATGGGTTTAGCTCTTCATATTACAACTAGTAGCCATACAAGAAATATGAAATAAAGAGTACATGGCTACAATAAAGAATAAAAGAGAAAGAGTATAGAGAAAACTATATGAAGAGCTTCCTCTTCTTTTTTGGATTTTCTTCTCTTTTTATCCTTCTTCTTGCTCAAAAGGTGAAGTGATGATGGCTATGGAAAAGAGGTGGGATTGGTGTGTTTGGATCTTAGGGAAAGGTAGGATTTTGGTGGGTTGTAAGGGATGGGATGGTGATGTGTGAAGGGATGAGCTAAGGTGGAAACTTGCTGCAATATTTCGAGCTAGGAAAGGTCTCTTTCTGAAAGACCTAAAAGTGGGTATTTATAATGGGTCCAAAAATGACCAAACTGCCCTCTGGAATGCGAAAGGTCGAGTTACAGCGGTTGCCATTTTCGTGGTTGGACAACCACGATAGATCAACCGCGGCAAGCTTTAGAAGTCTCTGTCGCTTCGTTGCCGCGGTTGGGTAACCGCGGCACGTGGACCGTGGCAACTCTAAGGGGTTTCTGTCGCCTCGTTGCCGCTGTTGCACGACCGCGGCAGTTCATTCGCGACGCTCTTGGAGGATTTCTGTCGCCTCTTTGCCACTTGTGCACCAACCGCGGCGCTCTTGTCAAAGCCCCCAGACTTTCCATATTTGCGCTAATTACCCAAAGAACTCCATTTAGAGCCGAAACACCCCTGCTATCAGAAAAACCTACAAAAACCTTAAATGAAACATTAAAAACCCGGTTTTACCCGAGAAACGTACTCAAAACGATACGGAAAGAGGGCTACACTTTGTGTAGAAATGAAGCAATCACCTTCACGGGAAAAACCACGGGCTGGTATATGCACCACACTCGAACCTTGAATCCACTAGTAGTAAGATAAATACAAAATAATTCCGGTATAACTCACCACCATTATCTAATCCCAGTATAAGTGAAGTCCAATTGCATGTCAAATAGCAACATGATATCTAGGAGTGTTTAACATGTTCATCCATGTCTAGATAAGCTTAAATGTTTGACCTTGCATTTATGCACCTTGAATATTGCACATATTCACTTTAGGTTGTTTATCTCTTCTCTTTGAGAGTCAAGTCTTGTATTTACTATTTGGTAGTTTGCAAGCAAGGATCTAGGTTCACTTTTAAAGGCATGTGGGTAGTAGTGATGGATTATTACCGTGTAGGGTTTGACGTGGTCAACTTAAGTTGTAAACACCATTACAATTAGTGGATTCGAGAATCGTGTGTGGGCACATATCAGTCCGTGGTTTTTCCTTGTTGAAAGTTTCCACGTAAAAATCAAGTGTTCTTTAATTTCCGTATATTTACTTGATTTTTATTGCTTGATTGAAATGGGTTAATTGTAAGTAATATTAACTAATTGAAAAATTGGTAATAATCCATTAACAACCCCTCCGACGAGGCTGTATTAGACTCGTTTTATATATTTTTAGTATATAAAAAAATAAGTGAGGATATTTTAGTAAAAATATATGAATTCCCTTTTTTAATCGGGAAAGGGAACTTGATTCGGAACTTGATTCCTAAGGTGGGTGAGGGGAATCAAGTTCTCTTTCATTCGAGAACTTAATTTTTGATATATGTGTGGGGTCCATGAAACTTAATTCCCCACAAATTTAGTAAACACGGGAATTTGAAAAAGGGAAACTTAATTTCCTTTCCCATCTAGTATTCCTGATTAGTAAACACGCCATTATTGTTGATGTTCGAATTTGCACAATTTATTTTTCATTGTTTCAACTCTCTTTCCATTCTTTATATCTCTTCTCTACCAATTCATTTCCACCATTGTTCCCAATTCATATCGCCCACTCTTTAACAACCATCATTTTTAGATAACTCCCCTCACCCAATCCACCCTATAATATTAATGCAACCATAATCTCCCAACAGATTTTACAATGCAACCATCTCAAACAGCACAAATTTTATACTTTGTGCGGACTACAAACTAATTAATTTCTATATTGGTCCCCCAAAGCCAAATTTCCGGTAATATAACAATAAACTTTAATCATAAGACAAGATTCTCTACTCTAATTATACAATATCAAATTTATTTACCAATTACATAAGAATACGTTGAAAATAGTGTGCAGTTTGAGATGCTTTTTACGAAGGTCTCAGGTTCAATCTCCTATCCCCTTTATTTGGATTTCTAATTCATTTTAGATGTTATATCACTATATGATTGATAGGAGGCGTTTAATGTGTGTTTGACATTCACCCTCCGTTACACATGAAGGGGTCTCTAAGATTTAGAATTTGTAATACACCTCTTCCATAATTTGTCGGAATAACGATCCAAGCTAGATGTGTTTGATCTCATAAGATACCGATAGGCTGGTTGGTGTAGTCTGTCACAGCCCGCTACATCCAAAATTCGGATTCCGACCAAGGAGCACTACAAAGCCAACAAATCCATAACAAGGCCAAGCTCCTGAAAGGCTCTAGAGATTTCCACACATTTCAAGCATGGATGAAAGTCTCTAGTTGATGGAAGGTTTTAGAGATCTCCAGAAAAGCCTAGCATTGGTTTGCTTCTGAAAGTCTCTAGATTGTGAAAGACTCTAGACCTTTCTAGAGCACTCTTGTACATAGTAGATACATGTGGATAGATGTAAGAAATATCTAGATACATATAGTCTTATGTAGAAATAATCTAGAAACTTGTACATAGTTATAGATTATTCTGGAGGACAAACCTCCACCGTTGGATCACATTGATCCTAACCATTCATTGATGAGGTGGCACCCTATAAATAGCCAACCCCTCTCATTTGTAAGGAATCCAAGCAAATCCAAGCAAATTGTAATCAAAGCCTTGTAAAGCTTTCCTAATAGCAATACAAGTTTCCTTTACATTCCAACCAAGCTCTTCCAACCCCTTTCTCTAGTCTCTCTTGTGCATTTGAGAGTGACAAGCAACACTTTAAGGCTTACTTAGCAACGTTCACCTGGAAGTTGTCTAAGTGCGTACGGGATTTCTGCTGTGTAATTCTAAGCTCGTGATAGTTGGTATCATAGCCTTGTCAAAGCAACCACAGATTGTTCGTGAAGCAATGGCCTTCGACAGCGAAGTTGCTGCTAGAGTGGAAGAGCAACCGCGTGGTCGTGGCGAGCAACCCTTCCACACCAAGCGAAGCAAGTCCAAGGGTCCGTCCATGGATGCCTTAGAATCTCAAATGGTTGGCTTGGAGGACACCCTCTCCGGCATGCAGGCTAGTTTAAGTGATGCCGTCGATCGTCTAAATGGCCTAGAGACGGATTACGGTGAAATCAGCAAAGCAACCAAGGCCACCATCCGAGAGTTTCAAAAGGGTGTTAAAGAGGATACATGTTTCCTCACCTAAGAGATTTGCAACCTCTGCAATTTTGTGGAGCACGAGTTATGAGCGATACGTGCGGAAGTGGAGGAAATCAGCACTGAATCGGCTACACACCGGAATAGCCCATCCGTCAGCTTTGGTGCCACCACAAGCACCAACACCATCTAGGTCCCTAAGCCATCCACTTACAACAGCAACTGGAAAGCCATAGAGGTGGAGAATTTTCTTTTTGGCTTAGAGCAATACTTCGAGGCCAAGGGAGTCAGGGACGATGCCACTCGAATCACCAATGCTCCCACCTCTCTCTGAGATTCCGCTCATTTATGGTGGCGACGTAAACATGGTGACTCCACCAATCCCATCACCACTTGAGATGATTTCAAGAGGGAACTTAAGAAGCAGTTCTCTCCGACCAATGCCGAGAAGGAGGCATGTGGCCACCTCCGTCGCCTCAAATAGTCGGGTTCCATCTCCAACTATTTCAAGGAGTTCACAACCTTGACCCTTGAGATCGAGGACATATCAGACAAAGACTCTTTCTTCTTTTTCATGAACGACTTGAAAGATTGGGCCAGGGTGGAGTTGGAAAGGCGGAACGTGCAGGACCTTAGCACTGCTATTGCCACTGTAGAGTCACTTGCCGACCTCACCCGGTCTAAGGAAAGAAGCGACAACCATGGTGAAGGAGAAGACAAGCCGAATGACAATAATTTCAAGGACAATGGGCATTCCAAACCACCCCATGGTGACAATCGGCGCGACTAACCCAAAAGAGGCATGTCTAAAGTGATCAAACCAAAGAGTCCATGCTTCATTTGTGATGGGCCACATTGGGTTCGAGATTGTCCAAAACGGAAAATGCTTAACGCTATGGTCACCTAACTTGAGGAAACCAAGGCATCCGAAGGCCAAGCAAACATGAGTTATCTCCAACAAATTTACGCAATCAGTGGGCAAGCCATGCCTTCGACGCTTGCCAAGAAAGGTCTCATGTTCGTAAAGGCCACTATCAAAGGCAAGAAAGTTTGTGTGATGCTGGACACCGGGGCAATGCACAACTTTGTATCGGTGGACGAAGCCAAACGACTTGGCCTTCGTATCACCAACGAGGAGGGTGCCATCAAAGCTGCCAACTCTCCGGTTAAGCTAATTGATGGCATCGCGAAGGGCGTCACTGTCCACCTAGGGTCATGAAGCGGAAAGCTGGATTTTTCTATAGTCCCCTTGGATGACTACCAATTGGTTCTAGGCATGGCATTCTTCGACCAAGCCAACGCTTTCCCCCTACCTGCTTCTAGCTCACTTAGCATTCTCGATGGGGGCAAAGCACACACGATCCAGGCGGAGCGTGTGACCAAGCCAGAAATCAGGACGCTATCCGTCATTCTGCTCATGGAGAACCCAAGTTCTCTTACCTCTTCAAAGGACAACAAGCCAACCAAAGGCGTTCCGAAGAAAAGGAATTGTGCAAGCAGTGGGAAGCAATGATCGAAGTCGACAAGGGGAGACGCGACGAATGTTAAGCTACCGTTGCCACAACACAAGCCGAAGGAGTCGACACAACACCACATGCGTCCGATTCCCGATACGAATGCAATCTTTCACGAGAGGTTTCCCAAGCCAAGGTCCACTTGTCCGAAGAAGCCAACTCGTGGCAGATCCCAGCATACATGGCGCCCATGCGATGAGGACATCGAGAATCAGGTGGGGGAGGATGTCACGGCCCGCTACATCCAAAATCCGGATTCCAACCAAGAAGCACTACAAAAGCCAACAAATCCACAATAAGGCCAAGCTCCTGGAAGGCTCTAGAGATTTCCACACACTTCAAGCATGGATGGAAGTCTCTAGTTGATGGAAGGTTCTAGAGATCTCTGGAAAAGCCTAGCATTGGTTTGCTTCTGGAAGTCTTTAGATTGTGAAAGACTCTAGACCTTTCTAGAGCACTCTTGTACATATTAGATACATGTAGATAGATATAGGAAATATCTAGATACATGTAGTCTTATATATGAATAATCTAGAAACTTGTACATAGTTATAAATTATCCTGGAGGACAAACCTCCACCGTTGGATCACATTGATCCTAACCATTCATTGAGGAGGTGACACCCTATAAATAGCCAACCCCTCTCTTTTGTAAGGAATCCAAGCCAATCTAAGCAAATTGTAATAAAAGCCTTGTAAAGTTTTCCTAATAGCAATACAAGTTTCCTTTACATTCCAACCAAGCTCTTTCAACCCCTTTCTTTAGTCTCTCTTGTGCATTTGAGAGTGACAAGTAACACTTTAAGGCTTATTTAGCAACGTTCACCCGGAAGTTGTCTAAGTACCGCACGGGATTTTCGCTACGTAATTTTAAGCCCGTGACAAGTCGGAGGACCAAGATCCCCCAACAGCAAGACCCGGCCCCACAAAAAGGAATCTGAGCAAAATCAGAAACCCTAAAAAGGAATTATAATACTCAACGGTCAACGGTCAACAGTTAAAAAATAAATAAATTGGAATCTTTTGAAAAATCAACACACAGATCAGGATCAACAGCCCTAATTAAACCAACCTCTATATAATCAAATCTCCCATCCAGCAGCACCAAGCCATTAGCCATCCCACTCTGTCTCTCTTTCTTCTCGGACTCAGAGAGAAGACAAAAGCAGAGCCGCCATGTGTGGAATCCTCGCAGTCTTTGGTTGCACTGACAACTCGCAAGCGAAACGGTCCCGTATCATCGAATTGTCTCGAAGGTGCGATAACATCTTTCATTTTCCTCAAAATTTGATGAATGTAGTGGGTTTTTTTTCATGTTTCTATGAATAAAGTTGTTATATTTGTTTGTTTGATTTTTGTAATTACTTGTATTTGGACTTCGTATTGTGGACACAAAACGGGTTTACGAGGACTTAATTGATAGAAAGACATGAAAATGCTGTCATTCTATGCTGTATTTTGGATCATAAAATGAGGTACCAAATGATATGCTCCTCACACCCAACTCCAAAATTTGAAATACCAAACGAGGGAATGAAGAAATTTTATAAATTTCTTTGGAAATTCAATTGTTCTGCTCGAGCAGTGTAAGGATTTGGACTAAATGGTTGAATGTAGTGATTTTTGATTTTGGTTGGTTTTGGAAGTGTAGGTTGCAGCATAGGGGTCCGGATTGGAGCGGATTGCATTGTTATGATGATTGTTATCTTGCTCACCAACGGTTGGCTATTGTAGACCCTACTTCAGGGGATCAGCCGCTTTATAATGAAGACAAGACAGTTGTTGTCACGGTATTTTATTATGCGTTATGTATGGAAATGAATAAATGTTATTCTTGATGAGAATTCGGAAATTTTAGGATAATGAATACCGAGTCTGTCGATGACAAATGCAGTTATAGTTATTGCTATAAATTAATGGTTGCATTATGTTTATGAATGTGAGATATTGGAGATCTTCCTCTGATTGAAATTGTTGTTGATATTAGGATTCATTACCATGTTGGAGTAATGGAACTTTTCTTTCATTTAGGTTAATGGGGAGATATATAACCACAAAGAGTTGAGAGAGAAGCTGAAGAACCATCAGTTCCGAACTGGAAGTGACTGTGAAGTAATCGCCCATCTTGTAAGTTCATGAAACTTTTTGGATCTCTGGCCTAGTTTCTTCTACTATTTTATGTTTGTAGCTTCAACATTGGAATATCGGACATCCTTTGTTTCTACTTTGTTATTTTATTTATTAAAAAAAAACAAATTTCTTCCAGCTTAACGTCTTGTCTTTGCTAAACTTAAGAACTAACTGAGATCTTTATGTCTACTTATTTTCTTATTTTCTAGTGGTGGGTTGGATATTAGACTGTCATCACTGCCATTTTATTTTTATTTATTATTTTCTTATCTAGCTATTTATTTTCGACAGTATGAAGAATATGGAGAAGATTTTGTGCACATGTTGGATGGCATGTTCTCGTTTGTCCTTCTTGACACCCGTGACAAAAGCTTCATTGCAGCTCGGGATGCTATTGGTATTACACCCCTTTATATGGGCTGGGGTCTTGATGGTATGTACCTTTTTAAATATTTTTATTGTTTGGTATATGTGGCTTACATTTGTTATGTTAGAATTCTAGGAAGATAATTATCAACTGTTATGCACAAAGGGGCTTCATAGTAGTTGTTTCTATGATGTTAATACTATGCTTACATGAAATAGGAATAACGTTTCTAAATTTGCTTTGTCGGTTTGTCCATAACAGTAAGGGATGCAAAGGCAGTTTTGTTTTCCTTCTGTTCTAGTTGAAACCAATTAAAGTTCTTGATCAACACTCAACTTCAATATAATAATAATTAAAAAATGGTCTGGTTGTTAGATAGTCAATCTTCCCTCTGCTTTAAGTAGGGTAAGCTTTAGCCTTTAGCTCATAAATGGGTCAATATCTTGAAGTATTAACTTAAACTCTTTCAATTTCAAGCTGATAATATACTGGCTTTTGATGTTAGGTATTCTTATTTTTGGACACTGCCTCTGACCCTCAGTTTCTGGATCATATATAGCAACCAGTTTTTAATTTTGCTGTTATGTTATATTATTTCTTGCCCTTCTGAGACATGCATGTGTTTAGATATACTAAATGCCGATTACATTGCAGGATCAGTATGGTTTGCTTCAGAAATGAAAGCTTTGAGTGACGATTGTGAGAGATTTGTGTCTTTCCTTCCAGGGCATATCTATTCTAGCAAACAAGGTTTGCATATCCTAAGCTGAGACTCTTATTTTTTATTATCTTGTTTAATTTATATATAATTACAATTGACGGTGAGTTTTCTATTAAATCATGGTCTTAACTCAATCTGTTTTTTGTGAATACTGTTAATTGCGTAATATTTTAGTGATATTGTGACAGTTAATGTATTTCATGGGGCTTGTGCAAGAAAAGAAAACTCACAGTAATGAGTCAATAGTTAAATATTATGTAACCTGACTAAATCACACCATAGTTTTAGTAAAAAAAAAATTACTATCTGGGAATTGTTTTAAAGACAAGGAGAATGCACACACATATATATATATTTTAAGTTTAATTATTATTATGCTCTTTCATTTTCATTCTCATGTTTATAACTTATTTTGGTTGTTATCCTACATATTCATTATTTTATATTTTTGTGATATTGTGTGTAATGCCTTCCATATCTAATTATTTATTGTTTTTATTTGAATCTTTGCAGGAGCACTTAGAAGATGGTATAACCCACCTTGGTACTTAGAGCAGATACCCTCAACTCCATATGATCCCCTGCTTTTGCGCACGGCCTTTGAGAAGGCATGTCCTGGATTCTTCTACTATGCTTTTTCTAACTCAATTTTTTATTTTCATTGTTGTTTTTATATTATTTTTATATTATTTTTTTAAAATCCATTTAGTTGGACAGAAAGATGGCGGGAAAGGAAGAGGGGGGAAGGGGGTGTGCAGGGAAGGTTGGAAGGAGGATGGGATGGGGATGGGGATGAGGATATGCTTTAATTTAGGAAGATGGAAATAGAAGGGGAAAGTGAGAGTGACCTATATTCTTCGTGCCCCATTCTGCAGCTGTGCTGAAATGGATAGGAAAGTGGAAGAAAAAGGATTCTGATAGGAAAAAAGAGGGGTATACTTCTTTGGAGCGTAGTAATATTATTTATTGCATTCACATACCTGAAGTAAAACTCTTTTTTTTTTTTTTTTTTAAATAAAATAACTCTTTTTTGTTTTTCAGATTTAGTACTTCTTGTTATGGGGACTCCTTGTTAAAAAATTATATTTTAGATTTTTACCGTGTCTTTTTATATGATTGATGAATGATGACTTTGTCATTTCACAATTCTCATTGAAAAATAGATATCCTAAGACTGAATTTTTTTTAATTTTTTTTTAATATTCTAAGACTCTTAACATCGTATTTAACTTTTGTCTCAATCATGTTCAGGCTGTGCTTAAGAGACTCATGACAGATGTACCATTTGGTGTGCTTTTGTCCGGAGGACTGGACTCATCACTTGTTGCTGCTGTGGCGTCCCGCTATTTAGTTGAATCAAAAGTGGCTTGCCAGTGGGGGTCTCAGTTGCACACCTTCTGTATTGGTTTGAAGGTCTCAATTCTTCCATGTGACATAGCCATGTTTTTTCCCCCCTTATGATACCTTGTCATGATTGTCTTTTGCTGAAGTTAGTACACAGTATGACTGCATCTGTGCATCACATTGCCTTTTTTGTTAGTATAGTTGCTTCAGTTGAGATTTCATCAACTCAATATTATATGGTAGTGTAATGTCTTTTAATGACAAGGAAATTAGCATGGCCATTGGTTTCTGACCTCTGTAGAAATAGCAATAATTGGAAAATGAGTTTGGGATATTGATGCCTTAACTAGAAGTAGCCCAAACTTGTAAATTTCAGTGTACATCAGACAGAGATTTGCTAGATTTTAAATGTCCTAGTCTGACAGTGTCTAGTTTTCTCTCCGGGGAATTCTATTAGTTTTTCTCCCTGAATATCCTCTGAGTTTGTTCACTTGATTTCGCATTTTGTTCTTCAGGGTTCTCCGGATCTGAAAGCTGCCAGAGAGGTAGCAGATTATCTTGGAACTCGTCACCATGAGTTTTACTTCACTGTTCAGGTAATCTTCAGTGTTTCCGGCAGAAACAAGTAGGATCTATTCTTTGTTTCCTCACTACTTGGAACTTAAATTTTATATCTTGACAGGAAGGATTAGATGCTCTTGAGGAAGTCATTTATCACATTGAAACATATGATGTAACCACAATTAGAGCTAGCACTCCAATGTTTCTTATGTCTCGAAAAATCAAATCTTTAGGAGTGAAAATGGTTTTATCTGGGGAAGGTTCAGATGAAATCTTTGGAGGTTACCTGTATTTCCACAAGGCACCCAACAAGGAGGAATTTCACCAGGAGACATGTCGGAAGGTATTCTAACAGTAAACTCTAACCAAATGATGGTTTACATGCTACTTGCCACTTGAATTGATTCTGTTATACTTTTATGTTCTGATGGCTGTTTGAGAATTCAACAGATTAAAGCTCTTCATCTTTATGACTGCTTGAGGGCTAATAAATCAACTTCTGCATGGGGTGTTGAAGCTCGTGTACCCTTCTTAGACAAAGAGTTCATTAACACTGCAATGAGCATAGATCCAGAATGGAAAATGGTAGAGAATCCTTTTACCTTTAGGTTTACACATTGTGCTATTCATTTTGATCTGTATAGAAGCTTTAATTGTGGGCAGAAAATTTTGTTTATTATCTGTATTTACAGAAAAAAGAATTGTCTACTGATCACAGGTGAGACCTGATCTTGGAAGGATTGAGAAGTGGATCTTGCGTAATGCATTTGATGATGATAAGAAGCCATACTTGCCAAAGGTTGGTCGCTACATGTTATGCCATTGAGCTAGTCAAGCTGAATGCACTCTGTTCTTTGCTTGTGATAATTGTTTCCAATTCCGTGGATAATTTTTGTCAAATTAAATATCATTTCTGAGTATCTCATGCAAAGTTTCATGTGACAATTTTCTGAATTCATTTCTTTTCTCTTTTTTTTTTTTCCTTGGAAAAGCACATATTGTACAGGCAGAAGGAACAATTCAGTGATGGAGTTGGGTACAGTTGGATTGATGGTTTGAAGGATCATGCAAACAAACATGTATGTCATGCTCTTAATTTCTTAAAAGATATGAGCTGTTGTCCTCAACCCTGTTATGTTGCAGTCATTGGCACAAGAAGGGTGCACTCATTTGATTTTTATTTATTTATTAATTTTTCTATTTCTGCTTGGAACTGGCAGGTTTCAGATTCAATGTTGATGAATGCAAGCTTTGTTTACCCTGAAAATACTCCTACGACAAAAGAGGGATACTACTACAGAACTATCTTTGAGAAATTCTTCCCAAAGGTGGGGTGTGTTCTGCCATTTCTTTGCTTTCGTTTTAATTTTTCTGCAGGACCTTTTTTTTTTTCCTGTTTGGAGGGTGGTTCTGTCACTTTAATTTTGTTTTGGTAGTATATATGGACAGTGAAGAGTCTGCCATGGTTAGCAATTTTCATCCATATTAGCTTGATTGCCAAAACCACATAGGAAGTTTCCTGTCATGTAACTGAGTATAAATTTGTCTGAAATTACTAACTGCTTTCCTTCCGGCATTCTGTTATTATTATTATTTTTTTTCTTGATGTTGATTAACAAGCCATTTTTGAGTAGAATGCTGCAAGGTCAACCGTTCCTGGAGGTCCCAGCATAGCATGCAGTACAGCCAAGGCTGTGGAATGGGATGCATCTTGGTCCAAAAATCTCGACCCTTCTGGCCGTGCTGCTTTGGGTGTTCATGAAGACGCATATGAAGAAGCTGACACTAAGCCTGCCAATCTGCTGAATGGCTCTCCTCAGGAACTAGAGAGTGTAGCAAAGACAGCAACAGTTGCTTGATTCGAGACCTTCTACCTTTTATCTGTGGCTGATAGCAAGGCTAGGGTTAATCGCTGGCAGTAAAGGTACTCATAAGTCGTTGGCATTCAAAAGACAGTTTTGCTACATGCCCCTCCTAACACCATGTTTGATGTAATCTAATCCCATGTAGTCCAACCCAATCCAATCCCGCATGCAGTCCAATCCAATTCAATCCGTCTAAGTTCACTGTTTTAGATAGGATAATTCATTGATAATCACTTTTACGACCACAAGAAATCTCCATGACATTGCTCTTCACTGACTAATTTGTTCTGATTTTTTGACAGATCCTGCAACAAGGGCTTGTAGCGGAGAATTTTGTCAACTTAGGTGTTCAACCACTGTTTGTTATATATATATATCTTCTTCTTTTGTTATCAAGTTGTATGTAGAATTGCTTTCTTTGAGAACTACTTACACTGTTTTCAATTTTCATTAGGTTTTCTTGTGTTGTACTCTTTAACATTTCAAGGGTATTAACTATTAAGTTCTCTCTTATCAGAACAATTTGTATTTGTTTCTCTTTTATTATTATTATTTGTGGAAATTACCCAAAATGACCACAAGTATTAGGGGAAATTCTTTTTTAACCACAAACGAACTTTTATTTATTAATAACCACTTTTTTGAGAAATTACTGAAAAACCCTCATATAAAAACCTCACCAAAACTCTCTCTCCTTCTTTTCTCTCTTTCCCCTTCTCTCTCTCTCTCTCTCTCTCTCTCTCTCTCTCTCTCTCTCTGTTGCTCTCTCCGATCTGCTCTCTCTCTGTGCTCTCTCCCTCTGCTCTCTCTCGAGACGACGCCTGGGTCGCTTGGACCGCCAGATGGTGACGACCAGCGGCACACGAAGGCACCGCCTGGTCGTCGCAAGAACCAGCGCCGTTGGTTCGTGTGACGACCAGGCGGTGCCTTCGTGCGCCGCTGGTCGTCACTGTGGCTGGTCTAGGCGATAGCCGATGGTCTGCTGGTCCAGATCTCCGGCGATGGCAACAACATCTGCAATAAAAAAGAGTAATCAACAAAACCTAAACCTAATTTAATTTGAGGAAGAAGAAAAAGGGGAAAAAAAACCTAAGTGTAATTTCAATTTAGTCCATATTTCAAGTTTCAATATTTTCAATTTAGGCATGATTTAAATTTGGATATTTCAATTTATTCGTGATTTCAAGTTTGGTCATTTTCAATTTAGTCATGATTTCAAGTTTCAAGGTTTTAAAAAAAGAAAACTAATTTTAGGGGTAATCTTGTAATTTATGGATATGCATTGAAATTTTTTTAAAAAAAGTGGTTATTAATAATTAAAATTTCAAAAGTGATTATTAAAAAAAAGTTTAATGTTTCCTATGGCCACATTTGAATTTCTCTCTTATTATTTTCTCCTGTTTATTAATTTTATTTTTTTTCAGATTCAAATCATATAATTAAAAAACCAATTTTTTGAACAAGGCCTAATTTTATTATTATTATTATTATTATTAAAGCCTAATTTTGTTGATGCTCAAAACATTCTTTGCAACTACTTACAACTCACAAAGTAAATTTAACCAGATCTGATTATGATATTATAAACCATCGTGTAAACTCTCTGTATGTACATGGTTGGAAGGGTCTTAATATGTACAAGTGTGACATTGTCAATGTCACAAGATGTCTTGAATGTACAAGAAAAACATTCCACTTTCAGTTGTTAAGCATGTCAGTATACAGTATCTTCCAACGGTATCTGACATAATCTAATCAGGTTCACCAGCGGCAAATCCCGGGCATCTCTGTTTTGCTTAAAGCAAGAATTTCCTCATACTTCGATCCATATACGAACCCCCACAACTGCAATATAGGATGTGAATCGTGAATGTATATATCACCTATATGTGTTGGGGAGGCAAAAGTGGCATTATACGTAAACATTGGGTGTTTGTGTGTGAGTTTGTAGTAGCTTTCTGCATACCTCAACCTCCTTTACTTCAAAGTCTTCAGAGTGCGCAAGACAAGGGTTTCCATAGGTTTCTGAGACTGAACTTGATCCATTCAACCTTAAATATAAGTTAGGGATATTAGAGCCCGAGCAAAATAATTTGAATGCTTGAAATCATTGAATTTGTTATTAAAAATCGAAATAAGGGCAGGCAGAACTCAGAAGTCTCACAGATCACCATCCAGATACAGTGCGAAGTGACCACCCCCACCAATTGCCAGAAAGTCGGTAGAGCACAATGTGAAATACCGGTTTGCACCTGTTCAAATGCACCAATCACTTCTTTACTATATTTACATCCAATATAGTGACAAGTCATGCTTTTAATGCATTCTTGTACGCATTGATTAACAAAACTAGAACTTGCATATTTTGCCACGTGTTCTATGGAACGCATACCAATCTAATTCAGGTAAAGGAACCAAATCTGATAGTTTAGGAATAACAAGGAAATACCTGTTGGGCGGAATATAACCGGATGGCCAGGCGTATCTGTGAACACAAATGTACTATTTGTTCCCTGTTCAAAATAAATGTTAAGCAGCTATGCAAAAGTAAATCCCCAGTGAATGGATTCAACCAAAGTGTATGCTTAAAAGCACCTGATATTTCTTATTAGTTGGTCTTAGGGGTGCCTCAACCAATCCACCAAATACTGCACCTTTGCGGTCTCCAACAACCTGAAAGAGTATTCAAACCAGGTGATAAGTGGAGAATTTTTCATCATAAACCTAATACAAATGTGTACAAAGATCAATATAAAATGAGAACCCGAAAGAGTTCAAAGCAAGTAAATTATTTTCTTATATTAAAGTTCCAATTTGATACAGATTTTATTTTTATTTATTTTTAGGGAGAATCGCAAATACCCCCCGACTTTTAACCTAATGGCAAATCAAACCCTTTGGTTTGAACAATCAACAAATAACCCCCTACTGTTAAATGTATACTAACACCGTTACACAAATAATGTCCAAAAATGATGAAATGACAATGGAGCCCTTCTATTTTCCATATTGTAGTAATTGTCCATGTTTCACTTATCTCAAAATATATAAATAAAATATATAAACACTTAATGGTAGGGGGTTATTTGCTGATTATTCAAACCAGAGGGTTTGATTTGCTATTAGGTTAAAAGTCAGGGGGGTATCTGCGATTCTCCCTTATTTTTATTTTATTTTTATTTTTAATTTTTTTTTATAAGAGTTCAGCTCTGCTGAGAGGCTGTATCATACATGATTTCACTCAGTGGTTATAAACTGCCAATGCTTAGCTTGAAAACATGATTTCACAAATAGTGGAATGCCCTACTCAAAGCTAAGAACTCTAACTTGCTACTACATAGCCACTTGAATTCAAGGCATTTCACCACAAATGGTTGTTTATATATGCAATATAATAATTTCAGCAACTACTTTTATTTCTCATAAATATGATTGCCATGGCTGGCAGCTACAGGCCAATCACTAACTCCAACAACATGGACCAATATGCTTTTGCTCCATCCTTAAAATGTCCATTGACACTCAGAGAACTATCAATAAGTTTACCATAAAAGAGGAGAAAACTCGTGAGAGATAGTATGAGGCGGAAAAAAAAATGAAGAAAAGGGAAAAAAAGAGAAAAGGAAGAGGAAGGAAAGACCAAGAAGATTAGTATAATAGTATGTAGAAAATTTATACAAGAACTTATAACAAAAGCGGCATGTGAGACTGATCCAGCCATTTGCCTGACTGAGGGAGAGAGCGAGAGACGCAATTATACAAATGAGAAAGAGTAAGCATGTCCTTGTAGATTCTTCTTTGATGTTCCAAGGACATGCATATGATGAGAAAAAATCCCTCACATGCTGTAAAAATAGGACTACTCTTTCCCTTTCAAAACTGAAAGTGTTATAATATCACTTACACAATCCACAATAAATAACCTGGTTCATATCTGTTTTCAAAAACTTCTAACTTCTGGAGTCACAAAAAGGTTGACCATTATCTAGACGCCTCAAAGTTGCAAAAAAATTTACATAGATTTAAACACTGGTTATCAGAAACAAAATGAGAAGTGCGTGCATGCAAAATAAATCATTTCAGAGTAAAATTTAATAAACCATTACCAGCAAACTGGAACCCGGCCAAAGCATGCTTCTTCTATATAAAGTTGAAAGTGACATGCCATGCCTCCAGGTACTGCAAAGGACAAAAGCGAGATATCAGAAAGGGGCTGTGATTGGTATTATTTAATAGTTACTGCACGACACACCCACAGTTCTCAATTTTTAATTGTACAAATAAAAACCATTCTTCTTTACCTGTAGAGCAGCAACCATTTCCTCCCTTGAATAATTCCTGGAAGTGAAGCATAAAGGGTACTTCTTGTTTTCTCAGTGAGAAGCAATGAAGGTTCAGATGCATCCGGAAGTTGAACTGATGCTGCTGATTCTTTCACATTCTGTATGTTCCTCATCTCTAGTCCATCAAATTCAGCATCATTCTCATCCTCAATTTTCAACTCAGAATCGACCCTGTTAACCTGGTTTCGATATCCGCTGATTCTAGCAGATTGGTAGATAGCTCTAAGAGAACTTTTACCCCTAGAAAATAAGCTTTTCTTCCCACCATTTTCTTTCATTACAGTGTTAGACGGTGCATCACTGATCTCCTCTTGATAACGATTTTGCTCCTCTGAGTTTGAATTATGTCCTTCGGAGGATGCCAATAGAGAATAGAGAAACGCAGTAAAGGAAGATGTATCAGGTCCGTCACCTAAATCCACAGCTTCCTCCTCAGTAATGGACTTAAGGTGATCTATTTTCGGCTCAGTAGTATCTTCCTAAGTAACCAAAAGTTATATCAACATAATTGAATAGGTTATTGAGGAGCACAACTTAACATAGTAGAGTTCAAACAAAATTTCAAAAAACATAGGTAGCAAAGCAACTTCTACAAGGTTGCAATCCCTGAACAAGAACTAAGTACTAACTTAACAGCTCACAATCAAATGTAAAACTTTTAACTCTTCAAATGTAAACCCAACAGTATTCAGCGACAATCATATAAAAAACTTACAAATACAGATACCCATAAATCCTGCAATTTCGAAAACATTTCCAACAATTAGCCTGGTAATTCTGATTCTACTGTTAAGTAACAGTGTACCAGAGAAAAATATCTTCCCTTAATTCAATAATTAATTATTTATTTCTTTTAATAATAAGGTACAGTAGACACCTAAAAAAAAAGTTTACAAACAGCTTGAAAAGCACCAAGAATCAAAATACCCATGAATCAAAAACCATAAAATTAAGTGGGATTTCAACCGATCATCAAAAAGTTGTCAACATGATAATCAAATAAATTAAAAATCGCCAACCCATTAACCGAAAAACAACGAATAAACAAAACAGAGTGAGAGAGAGAGACTTACATGAGAAGGGGGAGGAGGAGAAGGAGACTTGGAGGGCTTATCAGAGATGGGGTTGAGGAGAACGGTGGTGAGATCAGAAACAAAGTGGACTGCTTTGCTCCTCAAAGACTTCTGCTTTCCCATAATTTTCTAATTTTGTGCATATAGATCGATAAAAAAAAAAAATCCAACTTTTTCTATATTCTCTGCTTACTATTGTGGTTGGGGGGTTTCTCTGTTTGTTTCAGTTTGAGGGTCATTATTACAATCTCTTTCTCTGTTTATTGGTGTTGGTGTATTTTTGAAGTCACTCTTTTTCAGGGATTTTGGAACCCATTTTTTTCCTGACCAAACCACCGCCTAAACCAGAACTCGCTCAAGACTCACTGTGTGTGAACCGGTCTCATTGATGTTGTGATTAGTTTTAATATGTACACATGATTTGTAGCCATCAATAGGACTCCATGGCCCAATGGATAAGGCGCTGGTCTACGGAACCAGAGATTCTGGGTTCGATCCCCAGTGGAGTCGTTTATTGATTATTGTTTTTCATTTTACAGGTTTTCCAAATGGAGTTTTTTGTATCATTTTTGTTGTAAATTAATAAATAATAAATAAATAAATAAAATGAGAGATGAGAGAAGAGATGAGAGATACACGAGATATAAAGATAGAGAGCCTCTAGCTTTGTATTGATATTTTATGAACCAACCTTTATATGGGAGAGACCGAGAGAGCATATATATATATATATATATATATAGGCAATAAAAGGAGATAGGCAAGTGGGAGATACAAGGTGAAAGAGAGAGAGGCGGTGGAGATATTTATGGGGAGATATTGTATGATATTTTGGGAGATTTAAAGGAGATATTATGAGGAGATATTAGTGTGTATTACACATGTGGTAAAAGCCACATATATTATAACACCTCCCCTTGGATTTATACCACATGTATTAATCTTTTATGGAAAAACTTAATAGGATAAAACCTAAGTAAAATATATACAATGATCTTCTGGATCCTGTGATGCTGGATGCTCTCAAAACTATCTCGTTAAAAACCTTGTTAGGAAAACCCAGTGGGATAAAGCCTGAACGAAGGGAAAAAGAGTATAGTGCACATATGTCCATTCTGAATTTTGCTCCTCTAGATTGTCTCGTTAAAAACCTCATCAGGAAAACCCAGTGGGACAAAACCTGATCGAAGGGAAAAAGAGTACAATGCAAATATGTTAATAGTTAATGTTTTCTTCAAAACATTTATCATATTTATACTTTGCTAGGAAAACCCAGTGGGATAAAAACCTGAGCAAATATATCCATTGATCTGTCGGATCAAAGTAATATTTATGATGATCTTTTGGATCAAGGTAATATATATACGATGATTAGCAAGATTAAAGTAATATTTACAATGATATTTTTGATCAAAATAACATATATACGATGATATATTGAATCAATGTAATATTTATAATGATTTTTGGATGTGCTTAGAGAATTGTCTCATTAAAAACCTTATCAGGAAAACCCAATGAGACGAAAACCTGATTGTAAGGAAAATTGTACAATGCACATATGCCCTAATATAATTAATATAATTAATATACCAAGTAACAAATTAATAATTATCTGATGATCAATTATCTTTCGTATTTGAGTGATACAAAGATTGAAATGAGACACATTTATATATAGAGAACCGAACTGGTATCTCTATTTTATATAAAAGTAACTTTTCATTTACTCTTTCTGGAGAAACTTTCCATTTGAAAATTAATCAATATAATAATATACAGATTGTGCGCAAAAATATAAACTCTTAGAAGTTTAAATGATCTAATAGATGATTAATCAAAATCAATATTAATCTCATAATGATATGGTATTCTTATCTTAGATAATGCCAGAGATGAAATAAAAAGATATACTACACAATCAAATATCTTAAAAATGTGAATAAGTCAATGATCAATTAGAAGTTGTAATGGTAAATAATGATTATAAGTAGTGAGACATAGATGACTGCATCAACATGTAACTAGAATGTCCCATATAAAAATTGGTAAATGAATAATAAAGTTCTCGTAATTACCTGGAGACATTTTGATAATTGATTCTGCTCATCCATTCTGATTAATGTGTATATGTGAAAATTGGATCTTGAACATCAATCTCAACTGGAGATGGTTTGATAATACACAAACATGTGACCATCATATAGATACATCATTTAGTACCATAAAATAATAAAAGAGTTCTTTTGGTGGATGAATACGTTCACATATATCCCTTTGAATGATAGAGATTCAAAACTAACTTTAGAATGAAATGGTTTATTTGGTGGATGAATATATCCACATACATCCCTTTTCTGATCAACAATATAATCTGGATGATAAAGAAAACAACTTTTCTATAATCAGCTTCTGGCTTGAATCATGTACAGATATTCAACATTCTTATTATTAATGATCTCAATATGACATTAATAAAGATATATGTCTTTGATCTAAACAGATTTCTTTATGTTCTGCTTGAATAATATAAAGTATCATTGATACATAATTGAGAATTGTTTGATAACAACATCATGGCTCTTCCAGAGTTTTCTATCAGATCCGTTGGACTTGATACATAATTTAGTATTGTTTGATAACAATATTATGGCTCTTCCAGAGCTTTCTATCAGACCCGTTGGACCTGATACATAATTTAGTATTGTTTGATAACAATATCATGGCTCTTCCAGAGCTTTCTATCAGATCCATTGGACTTAATACATTAATAACATTTGCTCTTAGCAAAGTCGAATTCATAAAATATTTCTGGCTCTGCAGAATTATATGAGTCGTTGCACTCTCAGTAAGACATATATTTTTCTTTCTATACATTTTATGGACATTATTTGTAATGTCATTTTATATCTCATGTGAAATGATAATAATCCCCCTTCCTTTTTATTTATATATATATATATATTTATTTAAATGAAATTACAAAGTTGCCCCTGATTTTGTAAAATTATGAAAAGGTCCCTCGAAATTTTTATTAATTATAAATCAACCCTAAAAATCTTTGAAAATTACAAAATGGACCAGTAAGTTTTGGTAATTATAAATTGATCCAAAATTTTATCAAAATTACAAAATGGCCCAAAATAATTACAAAACAGTCAATTAAAAATATCAAATTCTTCAAAAGTGGCCCAGAGTAAAAACGAGCTCTATGACCGATTTAGATCAGATCGTGAGTCATGATCGACGATCATTGATCGTCATCGTAAAACGCACTCGGCTAGTGTGAAAACTGACGAAGCCCACCGACAAGGTGGCATTGACCCAAGGAGGCGATGGGTCTGGGTTGAAAACCCACCAACCCAGAAGCAAACTTAGATCGGGGTTTGTTGATACTAGATCAGATGATTTGATTATCTAACACCCATCACATTCACATGTTCATCAAGTTCATCTACTGTCAAGTAGACTACTGATCTCAAAATTCTCCTCTTTTTTTCAGCAACTCTGAATTTTACTCTCTAGGAGCATCAAACTTGAATGAAATGGATAAAATATTACATCCAATTTCATTATACGTTAGGATCTTAAATCCTTTTATGTGATACTCACATCATCTTGTTGGATGTGTATGAAATGGATAAAAATATTATTGCCAATTTATTTATACGTTAGGATCTTAAATTATTTTTATGATATTCACAACATCCTGTTGGATGTGTACATCCTTCTCTGAATATTGCTTTTCATGAGTATCAAGCATGTATGAAATAGATAAGATATTATTTCCAATTTCATTAAACATTAGGATCTTAAATCATTTTTATGATACTCACATCATCCTGTTGGATGTGTATGAAATGGACAAAATATTAATTCCAATTTCATTATTCGTTTAGGATCTTAAAACCCTTTTACGATACTCACAACATCCTGTTGGATGTGTAAATCATTTTTCTCAAATGAATGATATGTAAACATATCACTTTATATATATGAGATAAAATAAAATCATGGATCATAATGATTTTCGAACTTCCAATTTGACCATGAACTGTAAGTTCATATATAATTATAATATAGAAAACTTCAGATTCTGAGTGGATTTGAAACCTCAGGTTCCAAATAATGAAGTATGTCATTCGTGAATATAACACTGGATCCAGAATTTCAGGTTCTCATCGATTTTCAATACTGTTGTAAGATTCGTTATTTGTATTGGTTTGATTTCATTGCAAAACGGTCTATATTTGTATTAGTAGTTGCTTAAGTTTTTCTTGGAAGAAAAGTGCCTCAAAGGTGAAGAAGCAACATCTTATGCAAATATCGTCTTCAAGGGGAACATCGCTTACTTGGATGCTAAGGTATCAAGATTCTTCTTTCTCTTGCAAGGCGTTAGCGCACACACACACACACAATTCATACATGTGTGTCCCTGCATCGTTGTGCACCATTTATATAACACATTCACATGATTTTGTATGCTCATGCATTGTACTCAAATGCTCATACATTTTAGAGTTGCATGTTCTAGGACTATGTCTAGGAAATGGCATTCATATGTGAACTTGTGTTTGTATGTTTGTGTTTCTTGTGTTTTGGACTTGTAATAGTGCTTAATTGATTCCTTATTGAGTCCCGGTCATTTCGGTTACTCATACGTTAAGTTTCGAGTCCAAACGATGTAGCTACGCTACTTTTCGTTCACATTCGTTGAGTTGTGTTCGTCGTCGTTTTCTGAGATGAATTCTCAACCATTTTTCAAAGTTTCGTAGTTTTCGTCGTGCGTGAGGGAGTCACAGTTCGTAATCCGAAAACAGATTCGAATTCGGAGTTCGGATGCCCGAATACGGCTGAAGAGCGTGAGAGGTGCGCGAGGAGGTCGCTTGGCCAAAAGCCAATCAAGGGGTGGCCACGTGTGGACCACGTGTGCCACACGGCCAGAGCTCCTATCTGGCCACGTGTGGCACACGCTGGCCACACGTGGACTGGCCAAAGTCACCCCAAAATTTGGACAAGTTTGCCCCTCATCTTCCCTCCTCAAATGATCTCTCTTCCCTCCATTTTTTTCATAACTTGAACATTCACCAAATCTGATTTTCTGCAGAATTGTTCATGATTTTGATTTACTTACTTTGATCATAACTTCTTCATACGAACTCGAAATTGAGTGATTCAAAAGCCAAAATTATTGGTCTCAACAAGAGCTACAAACCCCAAGCATTTTCAGAGGCAATTGATTTCGTCATTTTTCGCAGCACTCTGATTTTCAGTACGAGGTCATTAGTTGTATGTGATACTTCTTCTCTTGCAATTTCATTTGATCATCTCTATGATTCTTTCTATTTGATTGTTGAAATATGTTGAGAAGTATGTTAGATCATATGCTAGGGTTGTATGATTGATTAGTTAATTGAGTTTAGCTTTGTGATTTCTCTTAAATACATTTTTGCTAAACTTGAGATTGATTGAAATTGATTCTAGAAATCGTTTTTATAATGTGCTTCATGTTATCTTCTAGGCTTGATTTCTTGATATAAGAACTAAGATTTTTGTGACATATATTGAATATCTTAATCTTGTTCTTATTGTTTTGACATGCTTTGATTTCTAGATAGATTTGTGATTGTGTGTTGATAGTATATTCTAGATTATCATTAAGCATGTTCATAGAGTGTGTTTGATCTACTTACTCTATTTGTGTGTGCTTGCATCATTTGCATCACCTAGATCATTGTCTTGTAATAGGTTGAAGTCTCTTGTCAAGGTGAGTGAAGCCTATTTGACTTGAGCAAGAAGACTTGGCTAGGAAAGGTTTCCGGATAGCCAAGCAAGAAGCCTTAGTTAGAATCAAGGTGATTCGGATAACTAAGTAAGAAGTCTTAGCAAGGAGTTTGAAAACTCCGGATGGTTGAGCTAGGATAGCTTAACTAGGATCTCTTGATCTAGATTGCTAAGCAAAGAAATCTTCCTAGAGGCTTTTTAGTCTTGGATAGGAAGTTGCTCTCTAGAGGTGTGGGATACATCTTAGATAGAGAGTAGGCTAGGTAATTCACTAGGCCTTTGAGAGGTGATTAGGATTTGATAGCTTGAAGTGGATATCATAGTGTTGATAGCTTTGAGTGTGTAAGTTCTTTTTATATAGTGGATTTGCTTTGCCGGTGGTTGTGGATTCAACCCGTGGATATTTCCTCTTTGAGGTTTTACCACGTAAAAACATTGTGTCTCATTTTTGCTTTATATTTCCTTATCTTCCATATGTTCTCTTGTATTGATTCTTTTGTATATTAATGCTTACATGAATTGATTCATAATATACAATTGCTATATCATTACAAGTATTCATTTTCATTCTTATATTCCGCATCTTTTTGAATATTGGAAGAATTTGGGACTATACCTATTCACCCCCCCTCTAGGTATAAAACACTAAACTTTAAAGGGAATTTCAATTGTGCCGTATGACATTCATGAATATAACACTGGATCCAGAACTCCAGTTTCTCATCGGTTTTCAAAACCGTACCGACTTAAATATCATATTTCCAAAAACTTTAAGTTCTAGTTCGTCGGTCTTGCCAATCTCATATATTGCGAAAAATGAACAGTTCCAGGACAATATATATGTCCTGTAAATAAACAATTCTAGGAGGCTGAGCTCACCTGTTATGTTCAGTAAATAAACAGTTCCAAAACGGTATATATGTCCTGTAAAAAAACAATTCCAGGAGGTTGAGCTCACCTGCATATATATGTTCCGTTGATGGCAAAACCATCTTGTATATGAAATATATGTAGATCCAAAATATTGAGATTTAAAGAAAATAAATTAAGGACTATATATATGTTCCGTTAACGGTAAAACCATTTTGTATACGAAATATATATAGATCAAGAATATTGAGATTTAAAGAAAATAAATTCAGGACTATATATATATATATATATGTTCCGTTAACGGCAAAGCTATTTTGTATACGAAATATATATAGATCCAGAATATTGAGATTTAAAGAGAATAAATAAATAAATAAATCCAGAACTATATATATGTTCCGTTGACGACATAAACCATCTTGTATATGGAAATATATACAGATCCAGAATATTGAGATTTAAAAAGAATAAATGAATAAATCCAAAACTATATATATATGTTCCGTTGACGGCATAAGTCATCTTGTATACTGAAATATATACAGATCTAGAATTTTAAAGATGTAAGTAAATCACCCATCAGAGATTCATTTTACTTACATACACGAAATGAGAGATGATAAATTAATAACGTATTGATAACGTGTTGTAAATTAATAAATAATAAATAAATAAACAAAATGAGAGATGAGAGAAGAGATGAGAGATACATGAGATATAAAGAGAGAGAGCTTCTAGCTTTGTATTGATATTTTATGAACCAACCTTTACATGAGAGAGAGAGCGCATATATATATATAGGTAATAAAATGTGGAGATATTGTATGATATTTTGGAAGATTTAAAGGAGATATTATGAGGAGATATTAGTTTGTATTACACATGTAGTAAAAGCCATATATATTATAACAATTTTGAAATTATGTTTTTTTTTTTTTTTTTTCCTTCTTAATATGGATTTATTGATGTATGCAATAAAAGTAAACAAAAAGACGATGGTGTTTTAAAGATCTTCTTGAAAAATTCCATTTGGATCTCCGCCCACTGACCCAATATATATATTTTTTTTCCTTTGTAATAAATTTACATCGTTTTTTTAATGTAGATGGTGGAGATTCAATTTTTTTTTTTTTCAGTTTTTTTTTAATTATATATATATATGAATGAATCTCTATAGTTAATTTTCATCTCAAATATGGAAGGTGGATCATGTGTTTTGTCTCTCTAATTCTTCCACGCGAATTTCACAACAAAATTCATAACTACAGCCAAATGCCCCCATTAGCATCCAATCATTGGGGTGCGTTTGGTACGAGGGACGGGACAGGATAGGACGTGACAACTTTTTATTGTCACATGTTTGATGCACTATTAGTATGGGACGAGACGGGACAAGGTGGGACAAAAACTACCAAATTTTGTCCCACCCAAGACCCTAGGTCAAGGTTGTCACATACAAGTACAAAAAGACTATTTTACCCTTTAAATTTTCAAAAAAATTATAAACATGTTTAATAATAATATACTATTATATATAGAATATATATATTATAATATCATATATATTTATATACTATATATATAATAATATATATTATAATATTATATATATCATTATATATTACAATATATATATTTATAATTATAATATATATAAGAGGGGCACTCTAGTCATTTGAACCTCTTGTCTCGTCCTGTTCCAGTTATACTAAACGCATAACAGTACAGTTAATAGTTCTGTTCTAGACCTTCCAAACACAATACAGAATAACTTGTCCTGTCCTGTTCTATCCTGTCCCGTCCCACCTTATCCTGTCCTATCTCCATGCCAAACGCACCCCAAAGGAACAAGTGTTGTTCCAAAAACGTTTCGATAGGGTAATGACAGTTTAACCTCATTCAAGTTCAACCATCTCATAGTGAAAGCAAGAATAAGCTATGCGTTTCTAATTTTTGTTGATTTTCAAAATATTAGGTTTCAAACTTGAGTCTTAAGGATATTCATGAAACAGAAAACATGCAAACCACATTCTAATTTTCTGCAATTCCAAAAAAAAAACAAAAAAAAAAAGTCACCCAAATCGACAAGGGTTTTAAAAATCTATCTTATGCAATTTCCAAATAGTTTTACGATTATTTTTTAAATTGTTAACCGGATTTTTTTTCTTTCTATTTTTTTAATTTTAACAGAAAATGACCTTATTACCTTTATGATATTCCGACTTCTTTTAACTTTGACGGTCAAAGTGTTAGTCAATGGTATTTTTCCTATGATTTTAGTAAAAGTACGATCTTGTTGCACTTTCACTTAATGTCAAGTAATTTATTGTAAGTTTCCCTAAATAACAATATGTTGTAAGAATCGAACATGTTGCCTAAAACTGTTCTCTATGCAAAAGAGAAAACTTCAAAAAATCCAACATCTAAAACAATTTACAATTCTTATATGGTTCTAAATTTTTGGATAAAAAAAAAAAAATGGTTATCCCGAACCACCACTTTCTAATTGTGGGGAGCATGACTTGAAGAAGAGTGGTGCTATAAGAGTCTATTGTTTTGTTAAGTCACTTTTGTAAGTGTAGTTGCCTATCAAACATGTTGTTCACCTATCAAAATGAGGCAAACTCGTATGTTTCGGGTAAATTAAAATACTGACTTACCCTTCGAACGCGGCACCAAAAACCTTTAGAAGATGAAACAAAAACCTAGACACAGAGAGGTGTTTAAAAAATAAGAATTTGTGTAAAAATAATTGACAATTTGGACTTTAAAAAATGGGAAGTAATCATTTTCCTCCTATAGTTTGACATATTAGATACTTTGTCCCCTCTAGTTTTAGTAATGACCATTTCCCCCCCCTAAAAACTAAAATATTAGACATTTTACCCTCTCTAGTTTCAGTAATGACTATTTTTCCCCCCTGAAAACTAAAATATTAGACATTTTACCCCCTAACCATTTGTTAGTCCTTTAGTCAACAACTTTGACCGTCAAAAAATCATTTAAATGCCTTTATTACCCTTAAATACATTAGTTATGCGGTTATGCCCTCTAATGACACCACTAATTGTTTTTGAAGAAAAATAAAAATAAAAAATAAAAAAATTAAACTAATAAAAGTATTTTTAAAAAAACATAATTGAAAATAAAAAATTATAAATTTAATTAAAATTTAATAAAAAAATTCAGTATTTCAAAAAAAATAAAATATATTAATGTTTTTTACATTATTTTTACATTAATTAAAATTTTTAATTATTTTTACATTTCATTCTTTATATTAATGTTTTGTAAATTAAATTTTTATTTTTACATTTCATCTTTATATTAATGTATTTTAAATAAATTATTCAGTATTTCAATATATATATATTAATGTTTTTTACATTATTTTTAAATTAATTAAAAAATTTCATTATTTTTACATTTCATTCTTTATATTAATGTTTTTTAAATGAAATTTTTATTTTTACATTTCATTCTTTACATTAATGTTTTTAAAATAAATTTTTATCTGTACATTTAATTCTTTATATTTATTTTTGTTTAAATAATTTTTTTTATTAAAGTTTAATTAAATTTTATAATTTTTATTTTCAATTATTTAATAAAAATACTTTTATTAGTTTAATTTTTTTTCTGATTTTTTTCTTTAAAAACAATTAGTGGGGGCATAAGTAATGTATTTAAGGGTAATAATGTCATTTAATTGATTTTTTGACGGTCAAAGATGTTGACTAACGGACTTTCTAACAGTGAGGGGGTAAATTGTCTAATTTTTTGGTTTTGGGGTAAAATGTCTAATTTTTTGGTTTTTAGGGGGGGTGGTGGGGAATGGCCTTTACTGAAACTAGAGGGGGTACAGTGTCTAATATTGTAAACTTAAGGGGGGAAAATGATTATATCCCTTAAAAAATTAACAAAGTTGTTATGACAGGACTTGAACTCATGACTTCAAGGTTTTGCCTTGCGAGCTACCAACGCTCACACCGTAAAGAACCTAATAGCCCACTAATATAAATTATTAGAAAAATAAGCCTCCCAATAAGTTTCAAAATTATGACTTTGAAGGCAAACAAAAAGTGCCATTGATAGCCCATTAATAGAAATTATTAGAAAAATGAGTGATGACATTTGCATCTCTTGAAAACTGTTTGTGCACTCCTTTTTGTATAGACATCCAATAATTTTTTTTTTGGAAAAACTTATATCTTGGAAATACACCCCACATTACTAAATATATTCCTTCATTCTATTTTTTTTTATAAAAAAAGAACATGTCCGTTCCATTTATTTTTATGTCCATTCTTTTATTTGAAAAAAATAAATTATATTCAAATAATTAAAATGATAATAAATAAAAAAAAATTGGGAGGAGCCACCGCCTCCCAGATTTAGGAGGAGATGGTGGTTTCTCCTTGCTTTTGATGGACCTCCATCTTTTCTATTCTTTGATGAAAGACATCCTTTCAAACTTGGAACTTGGAAGGAGGTAGTGGTCTTCCCGACTTCTCCTAACTTTTCTATTTAGGTTATTATTTTTTCTTTATTAATTTAATTTTATTTCTTTTCAAATTTAATTTTATTAGTAATTAAAAATTATATTATATTTTAATTAAAACATTAATAACTTAATATAAGGTTAATGTTGAAATTTTAAAAATTTATAAATTTAGGGTATACATACAGTTTTAAAAGGGTGCAAATATCACCACTCTAGAAAAATAAAGGTATATTGAAGGGATAACCCAATATTTCGAGCCCAATATGTTGCAAAATTATGACTTTGAAGGCAAACAAATTAACCTAGATCAGAGATGAAGAAAGCTAAGAACAGATTAAATGGCTTAGGAACTTTGCCATCTAGAGAATGAGTTGGAAAATCCTCTATGCTCTAAGGAAAGTTATTAGTGGCACTGTTTACATGCTGAGTGGTTGCAGGCTGGTGACCGAAATACAAGGTTTTTCCATTTGAGAGCTTCTGGTTGAAAGAGGAAAAATGAGATTATCTCCATTGTTACTGAGGAAAGTTTATCTGTTGATGATGATAAAGGTATTTCAGATGCAGATAAAGTTTTTATTCTAAACTTTTTACTTCTACTTGCCCTTCCAGTGTTGATGATGAGGCGGCAACATGATTTGTTTTTACACCTATTACTCTCTAGTTATTGGACTCCAAATTTACAGATTCTGATATTTCTTAAGCTCTTTTTGACATAGGCCCTACTAAGGCTCCGGGTCCTCATGGATCCCATGCTCTATTTTTTTCAGAAACATTAGGAAACTGTAGGGCATGCGGTTACTCGTATGCAGGGCCGGCCCATGGGGGCAGCAAACCCAGCATTTTGCAAGGGCCTCTAACTGGCCCTATCTACTTCTTCTTCTTTTGTAAAATTAGAGGCCTTAGGGTCCAATCTATTTAAGTTTAAAAAAGGTCCAATCTCAGACCTTTCTTTGCTTTTATTTATTTATTTTCTTTTTCAAATCAAGGTCCAATTAACTAGTTCAATTCAACAAAAATAAACTTCAAAGGCCTAATTGAATTGTGATCATGAGACTACCCTATATGAAACAAAAACAAACAGTAAAATAATTAAAAACAAGAAGTCAACAACACCTAATGGGCTAAACGAGTCAAAAAGAGTTTTGATTATTTTAAGAAAACTCTCGTTTGTCTTTGCATTCTGTAAACTTTTCTGGCTCTCTCTCGTTTTCTTGAAAGTTGAAACTCTATGTCTTTGTCAATATTAAAGCTTTGAACTTGCAACGTCGGCAGATAGGGGTAGCAAACCTAGCATTTTGCTAGGGCCCGCAATTGGCCCAATCTACTTCTCATTCTTTTGTAAAATCAGCGGCCTTAGAGCATGATCTATTTAAGTGTAAAAATGGGCTAATTGATGGATAAAATCGTGTTATAAAAACCTAACTCGCAAGTGCACGAATCGTGAGATAAGTACAGTGACAAGTAGGGATCGTTCCCACGAGGAAAATTGATTTATCGACTAAAACTAATTCTAATTAAAGCTAAGCAAGTAACAGTAACCAAGAGATTTGAGATTGATTGATTGATTGGAGATTAAAACTAGATTAAACTAAGAAAGCAGTTAACAAGAATATGTGAATGTGATCAAGAGATGAGAGAACTAAGTCATCAATGCTCCCTAACTATGTTTACTCAATGCTTCAAATTGACTTTTATGAAGAATGTTAATCAAGTTAAGGGTTCATTCTTAAATTATGTATAATTAGTACCATGTGGTCCTGGAATGAATCAAGTATTCTCTTCTACAGTCTACCTCAAAACCTGCGTATAAACTATAACAGAAAATCCATCAACCACAAACCAAGTGTTCTCAATTACAGTCTACCTCAAAACCTGCGTATAAACTGTAACCAAAAACCCACAAAGCACAAACCAAGTATTCTCAACCACTGTCTACCTCAAAACCTGTGTATAAACTATGACTGAGAACCCATTAAGCACAAGAACAAGAGAACCAAAATTTACGTGCAATATCCTGCTACGATAAATTTTATCCATTCAATTGAATATTGGCTGAGAATGGTGAAACTCACTCACATCTCAACCTTTAAATTATCAAACCCTAAATCAAGCCTAGCATAAACCATGCATCAACAAGAATAAATTATCATGAATTGAATGAATCGAAACTTGAATTTAAGAAAATATAGTCAATTCTAACAAAGAGTATTCATAGAGGTTCACATTGATTCCCTAGTATGGAGTTAGTTACACATAGTTGAAATAAAGAAAAGAGAGAAGTGAATGATAAAACCCATGGAAACAGTTGACACTCTTCCAATCTCTGATGCTGAAATCCTCTTCTTCGTCTTCGAATCTTCTATGTGCAAGGATGGATGAGAGTTTTTGAGTGAATTTGTTTGTGAAGAATGTTTGTCTATTTGTTGGAGACGAACCAGACCTCTAAGATAGAAGAATTGTCTATTTATAGCATCACGGGCCACTAGGTGAAAAAACCCTATTTTCTCTCGGAATGGCCAAACCGCTGCCGCTTTGGCAGCGGTCTGGCAGCGGTTTTGAGAATTTAGGAACGTTGCATCTTTAGCAGCGGTCTGGCAGCGTTTTGGACAGCAACCTCCTCTACTCCATTAATCACTACGACAAATGATACTGAAAATAGCAACGATCCCGAGAGCATTTTGCTCAATTGCAGAAAAGACCCTTGATTTCTCCAAAATAGCATTTATCATCTGAAATTCTTCAAACATAACAATTTGATCCAATAACCTGTAAACACTCAAACACACCAATTAAACCCCTAAAAGACTCGAGAAACAAGCAATTGATTGGAGGAATGAGGATAAAAAACATATACGATAAATGAGCGATCACTAATCTCAAACCTTTCTTTGCTTTTATTTATTTATTTTCTTATTCAAATCAATGCCTAATTAACTAGTTCAACTCAACAAAAATAAACTTCAAAGGCCCAATTGAATTGCGATAGTGAGACTACCCTATTTGAAACAAAAACAAACAGTAAAATAATTAAAAACAACAAGTCAACAACACCTAATGACCTAAAGGCTAAACGAATCAAATAGAGTTTTGATTATTTTAAGAAAACTCTCGTTTGTTTTTGCATTCAGTAAACTTTTCTAGCTCTCTCTTGTTTTCTTGAAAGTTGAAACTCTGTCTTTGTCAATATTGAAGTTTTGAACTTGCAACGCCGGCCCATAGGGGTAGCAAACCTAGCATTTTACTGGGGCCCCAAACTGGCCTAATCTACTTCTTATTCTTTTGTAAAATCAAGGGCCTCATGGCCCAATTTATTTAAGTGTAAAAATGGCCCAATCTCAAACCTTTCTTTGCTTTTATTTATTTATTTTCTTATTCAAATCAACGCCCAATTAACTAGTTCAAATCAACAAAAATAAACTTCAAGGACCAATTGAATTGTGATCGTGAGACTACCCTATTTGAAACAAAAACAAACATTAAAATAATTAAAAACAACAAGTCAACAACACATAATGACCTAAAGGCTAAATGAATCAAAAATAGTTTTGATTAATTTAAGAAAACTCTTGTTTGACTCTGCACTGTACAAACTTCTCGGGCTCTCTTTCTTTTTCTTGAAAGTTGAAACTCTGTCTTTGTCAATATTGAAGCTTTGAAGGTATGGTGTTTGTTTTCAATTAATTACTTTGAATCTTTTTATTAATCTTGATTATCTATTATCTATGACCGTTGAATATGTGAAATTTTTTGATATGTTGAGTTTTTTTTATTAAGTTTAGAGTATGTGTTTTGCCGAGAAAATAGAGGAATAGAATTGTTTCCAAGCTTAGGAAAGCCAAGGAGAAGTTTAGCTAGCTTGAGGACTTCACCAAGTGTTTGTGTTGTCTTCTTTATCTCCTTTATTTGCTTAGCTTGTTGTTGTATGTGTAACTATATGTTTATGTTGGGATTTTGGTGAGATTGTAATAATATTTAGTATTTGGTTGATGTGCTTATTTGCTTGAGCTTAATGTATACATGTTAATTGATTAATCAATTGATTCATATGTAATGGATTTAGACTAGTTAAGAAATCAATATCATGCATGAATGAATGTTTATGTATGTGTCTTTATCCTAGGTTAGATTAGTTGGAACCAATCTTGTGAGCCTTTTTGCCATCAACTAGGAATTGGATTTATTGCATTGAACACCATTTCCTAGCATTTCCATTTCAATTACCACCTCACTCAATCCTCACTCTTGCGTGACCATGCATGAGTTTAGTTCATTTAGTTAGTTAGTGTTAGTTTAGTTATTGGTAGTTTGATTTAGTGTAACTTAGTTGTAAGTTTATTTATACCCTCTTAGTGTAATTTAGTTTAGTGGTTAGCTTACTTGCAACAATCCCCATTTACTTTTCTTGTATGTAATTAGTGTATATTGTGTAAATAATCTAAGACCTAGAACTAGCTTAAGTGTACCATACCTCCTCGTTGGGAACGATACCTTTACTTGTAACCGCTATACGAATCGTTCGACTCGTATACTTACGAAGGCTGAAAACTCGCACGTCTTATCATTTACGATAGTTTATAGAATTATCGCGTACCACGTGCGCTGTCAAAGTACACGCATATGCTTAGCACATTTACAATGTTTTGCCTTAGTACATGCTATTTGTCAACTTAGAGCTTAACTCCTTTCCTTACCACATTTACACATCCTAGCATGATTAGTCACAAAGTTAGGCATGTGTTTAGGCTATGGTATATGGTTGTATTGATACCAAGTGAAAAGGTATGTGTTTGGCCTCAAGTTTGGCTTTGGAGCACACAATAAGGATAGGAGCGTGTTTAGGCTATTATAGGTAGTTAAAAACACACACATTGCCTAATATCATCTCCACAATTAATCTATCAAGGGAATGAACACATCCATCAAGCAATCCATTATATGATATATATATGTCCTATGGCATGTGACGCATATGACGAGAGAAGTGTTTAAGAATAATCAATAATAACACTCAAAATGTGCAATTTGAAGGCTTGTCTTTGTGATCTCACAAAATTCTCCACTATTAGAACAAGGTGTGAAAGCGCCGAGTCCCCTTGACTTAACACCAAAAGGATGGGACAAAACCATGAAGGTGCAAGTGAAACCCTAAAGTGACAACAAGATACTCAATTAAGCACACTACACATAAGTACACTTGCCATAAGCACACGCTGAATGCATCACACCCAAGCTAATGAAAGCTTGAAATTTTTTTGCCATGAGATAATTTGAAAATTTTGACACAAAACGACTCAAGACTCAAAAAGATGACTCACAAAGGCGTCTACATCCCCAAATAAAAACTCAACATTGTCCTCGAAATTAAACCCTTATACATGCACATGCATTCATTCTTGCACACGAGCCTCCGGCTCTTTCATCCACAAAAATAATTAATAAAATCAATGTGCAACTATCGACAAAATATACCATTCAAACAAAATCATCCCATCATTATTCAATGAAAGCAAATAAAAAAAAAGGCAAGAAATAGTTCAAAATTTAAAAATGAGCTTAAGAAATTAAAACTGAAGTGGGTTGCCTCCCTCAAGCGCACTATTTATCGTCTAGGCTAGACATTGCTACTTGGATCACTTAACTGAATTCCAAGGTTTTGAACTTGCGCCTATATGTGATTAGGTCTTGGAAATATTTCTCATATGATGGCATGTTCCTAATCACATAGAACAAGGATAAGTTAGTGCATAGTTTATAAAAGGGTACGATGAAACCAAAAAGTAACTTATCCATGGGGCCCTTGCGCAAGTTGCCCAGAGAAAGACTTGGTGGAGTGAAAGGCTTTGGTTCCTTGAATTGGATCGACTCCTTAACGGGGACATCTTCCACTTCCTTCACTTCTATGTTTATCTCCTCCTTCTCCAACTATTTATTTGCAACACTGGATGAGTAGTCAGCAAAATCATGACTATCTTTATCATCGACAATCTCATCACCTCGACGAGTGATTGTTGCATCTTCTAGCTCTGGTTGATTCGAGATGTCTTCATGCATTCGAGTTTTAATAGCTTCAATGATTGTCTCAACATGAGCTTTAATTCTGTTAGGGTTATGCTCAATAGCAAGAGTGTAATGTTGTACTTGACAATCTTTTCATATTAATAAAGTGATTTCTGTTTGTTAATAAAATCTTATATAGCATTTATTATTATAATTGTCAAAGTAAATAATCATAAGGTCAAAAGACTATGAGAAAAGAATAATTGTTCGTACATCTGGATATGTATGAGGTAGACACAATTCTTTAGTTAGTCTTGAATAACGTTCACAACTTAAGTTAAAGGTTGGGCACCTTTATCTTGTTAAAGTTGTAGAATTCTTTTACTAGCATTTGAGTGAGATCAAATGTGTTGTGATGAGTCTAAAATCATCGAAGAGCCTTCGAGTAAAAGAATCTAGTGCACTGGGTGCATTGAACTGGATCACAATGAAATACTTTTTCTAGAACCGTCAATAGATAAAAGTCTTTTCATTATCAGGACAATCGGAGAGTCTATCTTAATCCTGAGATAAATGATGGACTTATGGTTGCAAGTGTTATCATTTGCGCTATCAATGAGTACGATTATATAGCATAGTCTATCCTCGATAGTTTGGTGGTATTCATTTGTTAATCGATAGAGGACTTCATTTATAGATATGGACATCGTGGCTCCATTTATTAAATGTGAGTAGAATATCATCATATGGATGCTTTGTGGTTTTGGATATGAAATCTTAACGTTGAGTTTTCAATAGTGTCTATTGAAAGATGACTTCTGGACAAATCATAATATATATCCAAGTTCAAAGTGTGGTCATATGAGTAAATATGGTAACTTGGAGAGCTATATGCGGTCTATGAGCTCTAAACGATTACTGATATTCTTCACGAGGATTCACTATCTCCCATATGATTGTCTAGGGTATGAATGAGTATCGTTAACTTATTCCATCTTTATTTAAGAGTGCACTTTTAGTTTTTTAGTGGAATGAACTAAAATTAATAGATTGAACCTAAGTGAATCATTTGTTGATTGTGATTGGGTTATGTCTATTGAAGCTTAAATTTAGATAGGTCCGCCAAGATCCCCAATCCGCACGGACTTGCATGAATCACTTGATATATTATACCGGACTATTTGTGGGTCCATTTAGAATTGCATTTAATATATTAAGTATATAATTTGCACATTATTTATTTAATAGGTTGTTTAATTATATTAATATATTAATGAAAGGCATGTGAGCTTATTTCTTTTAGTAAGAATGAGTCTAGTTCACATGTGGACTTTTTATTAAAGTCCAAATGAATTAAATAAAATAAAAAAACAATATGTAGGCCCAAGTTCTAGTCATGGGCGGCAATGGCTAATTTTTAGCCCATTATATTGTTTTATTTTATTATTTAATTAAATGGAAATTAATTAATATGTTAATTAATTATTTAATTAAAAATCAAATCTTTTTCTGATTAGGAAATATGTTTCTTAGTAGTATACTACTATTAGTATTATACTAAATATAAAAGACTTTATTTGTTTAGTCAAATTAGGAAGTCTTTTATATAGTCACAAATACACTAAAGAGTTGGATTAGGGTTTGAATTCTAAGAAGTCTTTTGTATCCTATTTGGAAAAGGACTTTGGTGATCACCTTGTTGGACAAGGTAAGAATTCGGCCACCCTAAATTAACTAGGGCAAAACATTCGGTCACTATATATGTATAGTGAGAATTTTCGGCCAACCCTAGTTGTTTTCCTAGAAGAATTTATTTTCTTTTGCTAAAGAGAAAAAATAAAAATCCTACTCTAATACTAGTGAGAATTCGGCCAAGAGGGTTTTGTGAGAAAAAAATTGTTCTTGCTTCGATAGTGTACTAGTGATCTTAACATCAAGAGATCTTGTACACACTTTCGAATTAGGTTCACGTGAATTTCAATCTTACGATTGTGAATTCAAAAGTGACCGGAACATTTTTAGCAACTTTTTGGAGATTATTGTGACTAACAGAATCAGAAAAGTGTTTGTTGTCCATTCTCAGGTTCACAATTCAAAGAAGGGAGACCACGCTCCTAGGTGATTCACGTTCGTGATCGGTTTTGGAAAATCTTGCGGATTACCATCGACGTTAGTCAATCGGATCACGCGACAAAGGTATTTCACCTTTTTGTATGTATATTTAATTAATTAAAGGGTTAATGTTCAATATGGAAAATTTTTTAAAATATACTAAACTCTATTTTAGTCTCGCTTCCGTTGCATGCACGTATTTTTCCCTACAAATTCTTCTCATTGTAGCTTGCCTATCATACTCTTGCTGTCTCTCCTTTTGCTCTTGCTCTTGCTCTTGTATGTAGGCTTGAAACTTTTGTTTAGAAGCTAAAATCTACTCATTCTCCCAAAGACTATTCTTCATGAAGTCTCTCATCTTG
The DNA here is from genome assembly GCA_954870605.1 of Acer campestre. NCBI lineage: Eukaryota > Viridiplantae > Streptophyta > Magnoliopsida > Sapindales > Sapindaceae > Acer > Acer campestre. The sequence continues at coordinate 32,053,112 of OX940811.1, read as the reverse complement.
TCTTCAAATGATTGAGTCATTCTAAAACAAAATAAAACAAAACTACCAAAGCAATAAAAAGAAACTAACAAAACTAAAAACAACTAATGAACTAAGAATATTAAAACTAATCTAACCACTACTACGCACACCGATCCCTGGCAGCAATGCCATTTGACAAAGTACGTTTTTTGTCGTTAAAAAAGATCATACGTAAAAAATATTTATAAAACCTATGCAATGCGTTCACAAGTATAAAAAGGAGTAAAGCGGTAAGCACGGGTGTCGTCCACAAGGATCGGAGGTAGCGATGATTAGATTAGGATTAATAAAACTAGTATGCATAAAAGTAAAAGTAAATGATTGGTGTTTTGAAAAGTGAAAGAAAATACAATAAAAGTAAGCTAGGAATGCAAACTAAATGGGATGCGAATGGAGTGAAAGATATGATATGGGAACTAAGGAGTTAATGGTCTTGTAAGAAAATATTGGGCAAATGCAACAAACTCATAATTAAGCACATGTCATCAAATGCAACCAACCTAGGGTTTATAGTGTTGGTTATTTATCTCTAGCAAGGGGTCAACCTAGGGTGTATAGAAAAGACCACCTACTAGAGATTAATCCCTCATAAGCGACCAACCTAGCGTGTATAGTGAAGGTTGCTCATTTAGGATTCTACTCGAAGGTTAATTCTCGTAAAACAACTGATGTAGCCAACCTAGGGTGTATAGTGAAGGCTTCTAATCCTCTCACAAGTGCCGACCTAGGGTATATAGTGATGGTCACCATTTCGAGGTTAGATTAAGATTAAGACTGCAGTTGTGAAGCCAGATTTCCGAAAATCCTTCCATTCAATAGAGCAATAGACAACCAAATAGGGTGTATACCTAGTTGCATACTCAAGTAGATTCCGAATCAACATGCTAAGAGGGTGTATCCAAACAAGCAGCATTGTATTACATGACATTGGAATATATGGAGGGGTGGGATTGAAAAAAGACCAAGAAGAAAGGTTAAGTGATAGAGTCGGAATGACGTGAAACTCTTGCGGTATACCTTTTTTTAGTCGAATTCCATCGTTTAAGTCCTGAAATGTCCGTTTTTACCTTTTTAGGAAAGTTTTGTTTTCGCAATAAATTGAGATTTCTAAGTCTAAATCGACTTCCATCAATTTTGGTCTTCTTAGGATTCTCAGTAGTAGTAGTTTCCGCTTTAATCTCAATTTTACCTTTTTTAGTAATTTTCGTATTTTTCGTAATTAGGCTCGTTTTTCTTGTTCTGTAAGGGGATTAGGGTTAGGATTTCTTTGCTTTAAATAATCCTGTAAGCCGAAAGGTAATTCAGTTTTTTATTTATAAAATTTAGAGTTTCTCTAATTATCTCTCAATTTCGGTATTCCTTGTGAATCAACGAACTTGAAACCTAATCTTCCGGTATTCATGCGCGAATCAACAGAACTTTAGTAGGTTGTTTTTGATTTGTTTCTTACAGGTTTTTCTCGACAGAGCTTCCGCTACATCAGAGGGTGTATCCAAAGAAGCCAACAATGGAAATCAATTAAATCAAGAGAATAGAACATACACGATAGATATGAATATAGAAAATAAAGTTTATTTACAAATGCCCAATATCCATCAAACTAATCACATCAACCCCTTAGTGGGGGATTTAACTACTCATGTTCATTACAACAAATAAACTAAGAGAAGAGATTGAGAAAAAACCCTTGAAGATCATCTCCTTCCTTGAAGCTCCCTTCCAAACCTCCTAGTTGCCTTTGGTGAGTAGAGAATGGGTTTGGATGAGAGGGAGAATGTATTCCTAGAGTTAGATTACAAAGTTTTTGAAAATCTAAGTGTGGGAAAGTTATTTTCGATCTAACATAACTTTCTATTTATAAGGATTACAAAAATAGGTCACAAATGCTTAAAATCAAAATTTGGCGTGAGTGAAGTGTGGATGGAGTGCGGTTCAAGGACCCACACTCACCCTCACTTTATCAAGTTTTCATAATTTCAGCTTTCTGGTTTTGGCAAGAGTGCTATTGGGACCTGCACTCTTGACCCGCACTTTATCAAGTTTTCATAATCAACTCCTGGGTTTTTGCAAGAGTGCTGTTGAGAGTGTTGTTTGGACCTGCTCTCTTGACTCGCATTTTATCAAGTGTTCAAATAAGCTCCTGGGTTTTGGCAAGAGTGTTGTTGCGACCCGTACTCTTGACCCGCACTTTATCAACAATGCTGGTGGAGTGCTGTTGGCTGACCCACACTTTATCAACAGTGCTGGTAGAATGCTGTTGGCTGACCCGCACTGTACCCACACTCTTGGAGCTTCTAATGGCTTTTGTCCTTCTTTTAGCATCTTTCGGTTCCTTTTCACCCAAAAGTCCCGCATTCCGCTTCTAACAGCAAAAATGAATGAATGCCTAGAAATACGAATAAAGAGCCCATAAGAGACACTAAAATGCAAGAAAACAAAACAAAGGATACGAAAATGAGGGCCAAAATATACAACATATTTGGCACAATCAGTAGGTAATCACTCAAAAGCATTAAGAACTTAAATAACCACTCATGTTATCAACAAGCATATTTAATAGAAATGGCAACAATTTTAGGTTGACATCAAATCCCTAATGAAAGATGTAATGACCTTTATTTTATGATTGACTTATTTCATGACAAACCACATTGTGATTATTATATAACAAGTAGCTTAGGTCTTTTGTTGTGGTTCTTCGTCAACAAGCTTCTGAGATCCCAAAGTGCTTCAAGAAAGGTAGTTCACTTGTCCTTGACTTCTTGAAGAGATTAAGTGTACACACACACTTACATGCATTCGTACCTTATTGCTTATGTGTGCATTCTTTTCACAATCACATGTGCACTTCATTGTTAGATCTAAGTGTGGTTTTATGTGGTGTAATTCATTTCCGATTGTGTGATCGAAAATATCCACGCTTGCACGATGGTGTTCTTGTCATAGCACGACATGTGACCACTAGAGAAGTCCCATTTTCCTCTCTTGGATTGGTCTGTGATCACATGGTCTTATACCAGGGGTTTAAGCAATCTTTTTGTTGTCCAAATATGACATTTGGTTGCTCAAATAACCATATCTCTTTCTACATATATCGAAACCTCATTTTGTAAAAAGAAGTAGAAAGTAGACATCCATACCTTTGCAACGGTATATTATTCGACAGTTTTCGATCTCGTTTGGTCATGGTTTGGTTCACTCAAAAATAGAAGAAACCTTGGAAGCGAACTTGGGAGCAAACTTTTTCCAAAGAAGTTCGTTGTCCAACGTTTGCTTTCGTAGGGAACGAACTTGGAAGCGACCTTTTCAATTTTTTTATCAAAACGACATTGTTTCGTCTAGGGATTATATAAACCTTATTTTCTTTCCCATTTGTTTTTAGAACTCAAAAATACATATTTTAGAAAGAGGAAGAGTTTCCCTAGAGAGAGAAGCTTCAAAAGTTGTTCTTTAACTCTCCAAACCAAAAACCATATGCATCTAACATCATCCATCATCATTTGAGCATGAGTTTTCATGGTTTCATGACTAGGTAAGTTACAACTACATTAAATCTCATTTATTGTTGTTCTTACTCTAGATTAGGTATTTATTGCTTGATTAAATACCTTGACTCTTTTTTATTGCATATATTTATGAGTTTTGATAGCATGATTGGGTTTGTTTATGATAGCTTGCATGATTATGTTGATTTTTCCCTAAATAGCTAACCCTTAAACATTCTTGAGAGATTGGTTGATGATTAGGTTGATAGATTAATGTTTATTTATCTAGTCAAGCTCTATTGAATGTTCATGTGGATTTAATTGACAATTAGGTTGTCAGAAATCTCTACAAATCTAATTGAGACCTCATGTATGTGCATGTAGGCTTGTTCGATAATTAGGTTGTTGGATTTACATCCTTAAGCATATAGTGTTTAGTCTTACACTTTATGACATTTAGAATATTGTCATATATTCACTTAGACTTTAATTCTCTTCAAGGAGTCAAAGTCTTGTGGCTACATATGGTAGTTGCACAAGCAAGTGAAGTCTTGCAACCAAGAGCTAGTTGGTAAGCATTTCTCAAATGCCACTCTAAAAAGCCTTCAGGTAGATTAGGAAGTGCTCACGCCAAGAGTAGTGGATCGGGGGTATCACTACGGATTGAACCAAGAGTGGTGAGTTGAAGTGTTCATAGCCTAAGGTTATCGAGAGTGAGTGTTGGTGTATCACTTGAGGCTGTAACTTTCTTTTCATATAGTGGATTTCTATGACTAAGTGGCTAGTGTGGCTAGTCCTGTGGATTTTTCCTTGTTGAAGGTTTTCCATGTAAAAATTAAGTGTCATTTTAATTCCGCACTTTACATTTGATTTTTGTTGTTTGTTTGTTTGGGTTAATTGTGATAAATATTGACTAATAAAAAAGTTGGTAAGTAATCGATTAATAACCCATTCACCACCCCCTAGGTTGTATTAGACACACTTTGTGTATTGTCAAATGAAAGTACACATCAAAAAGGAGACAAGAAATACAATAGTGAAATAAAGAAGAACCCATCCACTACCGAGATTTGAACACTGGGGTTTCTCGGTTGTTAATCGGATGTCTTTACCACTAGATGATTACGGTGAGTCTCCGATCTTCTTGAATGCCCAACTCCTTCTTAGATTAGAAAACTCTCTCATTTTCTTGGTAATCTCTCTAAGATGGATGGCTTGAAGGTGTAGGAGGTGATGGATGGTGATATATGGTGAGCTTCTATGGAGGAAAAACCTCCATGGGAGCTTGAAGTTTCTCTCTTATTTGAGGAAGAAGAAGAAGATGAAGAAGAGGATTGTGTAGGGTGTGAGGTCTGTGTTCCAGACCAGAATGAGGGTATTTATAGAGTGGGAAGGTTAGGGCATGAATTTGAGGTGAAAAGACAAGAATATCCATCAAAAAAGGGCTAAAGTGGAAGGTGGGGACGCTGTTAAGGCGTAGTACGTAGAGTGTATGAACAGCGGCGACTTACTGGAATGGGACTTGGAACTTGTGGCACTGTACATATGGTGCTTTTACAGCACCAAGTTACTGGAATGGAAGTTGGGGTTTGGGCATTATTCGGGGGCGATACGTAAGGCGCCTGAACATCGCCTCTTCTTGTTCAGTTTTCAACTTTGCGCACTAATCACTAAAACAAACATAACTTCCTCTAGAAAACTCAGAATCATAATCTGTAAAATCCTTTGGAAACTAGACCCCCGGGGCTTTCTGAATATATTTGGATCTCAACATGGTTCGATCTAAGGAAGGATATATGACCCTCTAAAGTTGGGTGTTTTGCACTAGCTTTTACAATTTCAGTCATTTTAACCTCAAAATCTCCTCAGTTAAGCTCTAACACCTTATTTAGGGATAATTACTCACATAAAACTCACAAAACACATTAAATAACAATAATGCCCGAGAAACGAGCGAAAACAATAGGAAATGATGGCTACACCAAGTGTAGAAATGGATACTATCATTCTCCTGAATGGGAAATTGTCCTTGAGATTTTGGTCCAAGAGAGGGAAATAGGGTGGCTCATGTCCTTGCTAAATTTTCTTGTTCAAGTTCTATGGACAAGATATGGCTCTATGTGTGTCTAATCTTTGTTCATAGTCTTGTATCTGTTGATTTCTCTTATAAAGTCCCTCTTTTACTAAAAACGAAAACCCAATAAGCTAACGGATGGGTTTGGGTTGATTAAAATTTGATTCGACCCATTTATCATTCAATACTTATTCGATTTGATTCGACCCATTGCTAGGTCTAACCTCTCCTAATTTTCTCTAAAATATCTTCCTATTGATATGTTGAAAATTTTATTTACAATTTCAAAATACAATAATGATATATATTTTTTTTGAAGTAGATATTTTATTATTTTTATAAGTTGTAACAAATTATGGTTTTTATAAGAAATTACGTGACCATTACGACAGTTTTGCTACAATAAATATTTGACTTATCATTCAAATTAATGGTATTATTAATGATGATATTAATGTGCAGTAGTCAAATTTCGCGTTATAAATGGAGTATTCAAAATCATTTTGGAGACAACTCTAAATCTACTCAAAAGCCTACCAATTGGAATGTGAATATATTCTAGTCATTCATGAATAGGGAGCGCACCCTTAAAGGATTAATAAGTCATTGCTTGCCGGAGGTCAAAGCGTTATGTAACCTGATTGCACCAAGATATTGTCCTAGAGGGGTGCCATCTAATATTAAGTACAGTGACCTTAATTATTTCCAGGGGTAATTACCCTGGTGGCTATCGACTTATGCCAGCACTATCAAAATGGCCACCAGATGGGGAATTGGTTTAGAAATGGTCATTTTTGGCAAATAATGTTACACCAATGACCATTCCGTTATAACCCCGTTAACTTTTTCTAAGACTATTACATTAATGACTATCAATTTGTTTACTTGGTATCAAAATGACCATTATAATCATTTTTCTCCAAAATTACTTTAGTGGCAATTCATTTGGTCAATTGGTATCAAAATGACCATTATAATTATCCCACTTTTTCTAGAACATGTTTATTGACTATCCATTTAGTTAATTGGTATCAAAACAAGCATTATATGTACAACTATATTCTATTAGAAAAATAGAGTAAGCAATCATTAAAAATAAAATTTCATTCAATAGAGAAAATGAAGAATTCATTTGATTCAATATAATTTCAGTCTCATACACATCAAATATTACTTGACAAACTGTACGTCTGTACAAGTATACCAAAATCCCCTAAACAGGTATACCAACTTGTTCCTTTTAATCTGAAAATTGTTCAAATACCATACTCGATTGTACCATATTCAAAACCACACAAAAGTTTGTCAACCAATTTTCATGGTACCTAAAATAACTACCAACCTTAACAAAAGACAGTGCACTTTCATTTAAATAAAAAACATTGCCAATTTCAGTTTAGCTTAAAAAAAAAAAAAAAACAATACTTGTACCTCAATTTTTCTAATAGAATATAGTTGTACATATAATGATTATTTTGATACCAATTAACCAAATGGATGGTCAATACACATGTTCTAGAAAAAGTGAGACAAATATAATGGTCATTTTGATACCAATTGACCAAATGGATGGCCACTAGAGTAATTTTAATACCAAGTGAACAAATTGATGGTCATTAGTGTAACATTCTTAGAAAAAGTTAACGGTATTATAACAGAATGAACATTTGTGTAACATTGTTTGCCAAAAATGGTCATTCCTAAATCAATTCCCCATCTGGTGGTCATTTTGATAGTGGTGGTATAAGTCGATGGTCACCATAGTAATTACCCCTTATTTTCACAACATTCATCTAATCCCCAAAGTTTCCAACATGATACACTATATATGTGCTGATTTTTCTACTGTTAATGAATGATCCAAAATTTGATTCATATATAAAATAGAGTAGTTCTCGTAGTTATATGCAAAATTTTGGTGTAAATAACGAATTCTGTATAGAAATATGCATTTCGTAATTGTCTTCCTAGTGCGTCCTTATATACCCTGTAAAAGTTATGATTTTTGGATTGTATCGAAATGGAAGGTCTCAATTTTGTTTTGCAGATATAATAAAGTATGAATAATGCTTGGGTATTGGTCAGTTAGTATCTAAAATATTTATTCTATCCATATGAGTGTAGTATGTGGCCCAATTTGTGAGATAAATATAAGAAAGTAAAAGAAAAAAATGTCACGTGCTACACTTCAATATTTTGGGTACTGCCCAATCAGTACCCAAGCATTATTCATAAAGTATATCTATTAAAGATTTAAATCACCTGTCAAAAAATAGTGTTCCAACTTATGTCTAACTTAGGATATGTGTACAAACTTTTTAAAAAATATTATTAAATGTAATTTGGTTGGTTAGAGACAAATTGAGACACAATTTTTTGAATAAAAAAATCTATCACATCCAACATTTAAATATGTTACTTATAACTTCCCCACGGTTCAATCCAATTCTTCAATCAATCAAAAATTAGATTAGTTTGGATTTAATTTGTCAATTTAATCATTTGATTTGAATTTTGAGCACCCCCACTTGCCACGCTTTACCTATGACCCAATTGATATCACATCACATCTATTTTATTTATGAGCAGTGATATTTACACCCTTTAAAAACGGTTTGTACACTCTAAATTATTACATTTTTAAAATTTTAATATTACCCTTAACTAAAATGATTAAAAGGACTAAATACTTAAATAGTTTATAAGTACATCTACAAATTATTTCATATTAATTATTTGTTTGATTTTCACCTATCTCATATAACACTTTCTATTTTCTTAAACCCCAACTTCTATTTCAAATACAAATTGGAATCATCTATGAATTTTTCTCTGCATCTAATTCTCTGCCCCCTCTATTTTTTGTTTTCTTCAATATCTATGTGTTACACCCACCTGCAACTTATACAAACTATGTGTATTGCCTTTGGCACACAAATCTGTATATGTGTATTTTTTTTCTGGGATTTAATTTACTGCCATCACCCTTTTTGGCAGCAAAGGCAATTGCCTTTCTTTTTTTTTTTTTCTTTTTTTTAAATTTTTTTATTTAATTGTATTATCTTCTTTTTTGTTATTTTAATCTACCACTAATAAATAAAATTAGCTCAAAACCCAACTCGATTTGGTATAATTTGTGTATTTAAGAGATATAAATTATTTTTTAGAAATATAAGAAATAAAATAACTAATTTTTAAATAATAATAAAATTGATTAGGTAATAAAATAGGAATAGATGGAGTGTAGTTACAAAAATACAATACAATTATAATAAAGAAAGGATATTTTTGTCATTTAGTGGGGTTTATTTACAAACTAGAGTTATTTTATATTTTTAATGGGGTGTGCTTACGAGAAGTGTGTACATACAGTTTTGAAGAAGTACAAATATCACCACTCTTTATCTATTCAAAAGACCAACGTGTCTCAAAAATTTGTAACAAAGTAACAAAGTCAGATTACGTAGTTTTTTTTGATAGACAAACCAAACAACAAACAGATTACGCAGGCATATCTGCCTGGAATGAAAAAGAAATGCAGGATGGAAATTCTTCCATCCAAATATCCAATACCTACTCTCCCTAAGAAAAAGAGCTTTTTTTTTTCAAAGAGGTGCGCAACCTATTTCCTTGTATATGGATAAAGCCAAACCTAACATCATTCATCTTGTTAGATGGTATTTGCATACATTAAGCCCAAACAAAACATAATCATGAATTCATGATTCATGATTCATGATTCATGATTCATAAACCAATTAAATAAAGAAAGAGAAATCAATTATTGATTGGGAGAATAATTTGAATATTGAAAGTGGGATAGATGTGAAAGAGAATAGAGAGATATTTGTGAAAGAAATAGAAAGTTTTAAATATTTTTGAAATGTACATGAAGGAAAATATATATATTTTTTTTTTTTTGATTAATTGATGGTATTAATTAGTAGAGAGAATTTTGCTTAAAAAAAATAGTAGAGAGAATCTATATATATATATGAAATTCAATAATATGAAACATTTTTTTAAAATAAATGGAAATGAGAATGTGAACACAAGTAACAAAGTAACAAAGTCAGATTACGTAGTATTTTTTTTTTTTTTTTGATAGACAAACCAAACAACAAGCAGATTACTCAAGCATATCTGCCTGGAATGAAAAAGAAATGCAGGATGGAAATTCTTCCATCCAATACCTTTTCTCCCTAAGAAAAAGTGCATTTTTTTCAAAGAGGTGCGCAACCTATTTCCTTGTATATGGATAAAGCCAAACCTAACATCATTCATCTTGTTAGATGGTATTTGCATACATTAAGCCCAAACAAAACATAATCATGAATTCATGATTCATGATTCATGATTCATAAACCAATTAAATAAAGAAAGAGAAATCAATTATTGATTGGGAGAATAATTTGAATATTGAAAGTGGGATAGATGTGAAAGAGAATAGAGAGATATTTGTGAAAGAAATAGAAAGTTTTAAATATTTTTGAAATGTACATGAAGGAAAATATATATTTATTTATTTTTTTGATTAATTGATGGTATTAATTAGTAGAGAGAATTTTGCTTAAAAAAAATAGTAGAGAGAATCTATATATATATATATATATATGAAATTCAATAATATGAAACATTTTTTTAAAATAAATGGAAATGAGAATGTGAACACAAGTAACTTTGAACCTAAAAATAAGTCTTCAAATTTGATTAATCTTATTTCAACATTTGACAGATCAAATGTCGATAACATTTATTAACAAATGTCTAATTATTTTCAAATTTCTATTATAACTTAAAAAAATTAGGACAGGTGTTTTGCCGTCAGCATGCACCACGTATGACACTGACACATGACCAAAGTGAGACAACCTATCATACGTAGAATATATGGTGTATCCTCCATTTCAATTTTACTATACGTGGCATAAATCGAACGGAAGATATAACTTTTAAAAAATTATAAAAATTTGTCTTATATTTTAGATTTTCTCCTTTTGGCACCCTAAATTTTTTTTATTTTTTTATTTCTTTCTCCATCATCGAATGTATCATATATTTTCTATTACGATTTTACTATGTATACAATTTTACTATACTATAAGATCATAACGAAAGATGTACAATAATGCACTCAAGTTTTTCCCTACCAAAATCATTATTATCCAACTAAAAACCAAACATGAGCTGTATGTTGACTTCAGTGTTTTATAAAGCTATAATATTTGTTGTATCTTTATTCAAATTTAGTGTATAAATAATGATTCTTCACTGTAACTCATTCATTTAAATTGTATTAGATTTGTATGAATAAAATGAATAAATCCAAATTTTGGCACAATGACATTATTTTTTAAATAATATTGAATCCACCAATGTGATTATAGTATGTAGCCCGATTTATGAAATAAATATAAAAAGTAGAAAATAAAAAGTCATGTGCTACACTTCCATTAATATGGTAGAGTCAGAATTTTGGATACTAACCATAAGTACCCAAGCATATTTTTTTGTAATAAAAAGTTTTATTTCAATTTTTAATTTTCATGGATTAAATTTTTTTGGACTATAAAACCTCTCAACACATCACTTCTTGATTGTATCAAAGTTTTCACAAACAAACAAACAAGGGGAGAGAGAGACAGCAACAATGGCGAGCATCAAAGTTCCAGCCCAATTTTCTGCTGCTGAGGATGCTGAGAGACTCCAAAAAGCTTTTCAAGGTATACACATGACTCTTCATATATTTTGATCCATTTTTTATGTCTTGTTAGTCATTTTGTTGGTATCAGATTATTTATTAATCATGCATGTTGTGTGATCTGCTTATCACTTTAATGATTAGTGTCTCTCTATGTGCTTTCTGTTGATGGATCTTTTTTTTTTCTTCTTTTGAGTCAATTTTATCAGTGATGATTAAGTGGGGAAATCATGGTCATGATCAAATTTTGGGTTTGACTTTATACATTGTTGGTATTTTGGACTTGAACAAATGGTGTTCATTGTTTGGTATTAGATCTATGTCTCATCTGTTTTTTATTGATTTTTTTTTTCAGTGTCTTTTAATGTTCCTGTACAGTTTGTAGTATCAATGTGATTATTCGTATTTTTTTTTATTTTTTTTTTATATTTCTTTTCCATTTTCCGGCTGAGGCGGCCGCCTCGATCGCCTCAAGGCACCTGCCTCGCCTCGCGGAGGCCTTCCCGCCTTCTGAGTTTTAAAACTTTGATCCCTCCAAAATGATTCTAGCTGAATTGGGTTTGTTTCCCTTTAGATTTAACATGGAAAATCAAGACACATAATTGCAGGAAATTGTAGCCATTGCTTTGAATTAATGCTCATTTTGATTATTGTGGGATGTCAAAAATGTATTGTTTTGTTTTCACATTGATCAATTGATTGTTAACATCTAATTTTTAGTTTGGTCGCATGATGCCCTGTAGTTCTGATATGATCTTAGACTCTTAGTTTTGACACAATTTATCAATTTATTTTGATGGTTCTGGATGGTTATATCTTACAATGGGAAGAAAATGAATACGAATACTAGCGAATGTGTGTCGTTTTCTGTTTGGTGATAGATATGGCATTTGCATTGATGGGTTGCTTCTGCTTTTTCAATGGACCAATTAAGAGCTGTTTTGATTATATGTTTTCAGGGTGGGGCACGGACGAAGCATCGATTATATCCATCTTGGCTCACAGAAATGCCGCGCAGCGCAAGTTGATTCAAGAAATCTATAAAGAAACTTACGGGGAAGACCTTCTCAAAGCATTAGACAAAGAACTTTCAAGTGACTTTGAGGTCTGTTTCTTTAAATTAAATCATCACAATGTTTATTCAGAATGGTGTTTTAGTGTAAAGAAAAGGTCAAATATGTAAACTAAGATCTTAGTTTTTACGTTCCTTTTTTTTTTTTCTTGGTTAGGAAGGCTAACACACTTGTTTCTTTGTATTTGTTCACATCATATAGCGAGTTGTATTGCTATGGACATTGACTCCTGCTGAGCGCGATGCATACTTGGCCAATGAAGCAATTAAATTGCTTACAGCAAACAATTGGGTTCTCTTGGAAATAGCCTGTACGAGGTCTTCGCTTGACCTCTTTGCAGTTAAGCAGGCCTACCATGCTCGTTATAAGAAATCACTCGAGGAAGATGTTGCATATCACACATCTGGAGACATCCGCAAGGTTTGCCTCTCTTACTCATGTCTAATTTGATTGTATTGTTTTTTACTTGGACGTTGGATCTTATATCAAATATATAGTTGGTCTTCCTCCCTAATAACATATTTATCGAATTTGGATATTGTTATTGTTATTATAAGAACATACTAGGAGACCAAACTTTTTGAGTAAAATTTTCTGATCTTTCGTAATTATGGCCCTAGCCTAAGACTGCAACCAGAAAATAAAAAAAAAATGGTTCGAATTGCTATATTCACTCTTCTTTTTTCCTATAATGCTTCCTGATCATAGATCCCTTGCAGCTTTTGGTACCTCTTGTGTGCTCATTCCGATATGAAGGAGATGAGGTGAATATGACATTGGCGAAGAAAGAAGCTAAGATTATGCGCGAGGCTATATCGGACAAGAAACACAATGATGAGGAGCTTATCAGGATTCTGTCTACAAGGAGCAAGGCGCAGCTGAATGCGACCCTCAATCACTACAACAATGAATTTGGAAATCCAATCAACAAGGTATTCACATGACTTCTAACAGTTTCTTTCCATTGTCAACTTCATTGTGTTGGCCGTAATCATTTTCTTGTTATGGAACACTCTTACCGTCTTACGAGTGAGTAGGATGATGATCGAGCAGGAGTGATGTATTTTTCTCTTATTCAAATTGGTAACTGGGGTGGTTTTGGTACCTATTTGCAGGATTTGAAGACTGATCCTAACGACGAATACCTGAAACTACTAAGAGCCGCAATTAAGTGCTTGACTTCCCCCGAGAAATACTTCGAAAAGGTTCTTAGGCAAGCCATCAAGGTGATGGGGACAGACGAATGGGCTCTCACTCGAGTAATCACTACTCGAGCTGAGGTGGACATGGAACGTATCAAAGAGGAATACCATCGCCGTAACAGTGTCACTCTAGAGAAGGCAATCGCCGGAGACACTTCTGGGGATTATGAGAAAATGCTTCTCGCTTTGATTGGACATGGAGATGCTTGAGCAATGCTTTCTGGATCCTGCAAGCTAGTCTTCCATATGAATTTTGCTTTTGTGTGATTTATTATCGTCTGTTTAGATGCTTGTCTTGCTGTGGCTATGCGGGATTTTATGTTTTCTCATTTCTTCTCGTTAGATGTTTGAGATGGAACTTGTGTGTTTGGTATTAAATAAAAGAGGTATGGGTGTGGTTTTTCAAGTTATTTCTCCATACATTTTGTTTCATATCCTGTAAACCAGTCCTATCCGAGCTTATCTTTTAGGCATGTTTACTAATAATAATGATGATAATTTGATTCCCAACAGTTTTTGGTAAACTCTGTAATCACAAATAAGATATTAAATTCCATTTCCCTCTTTAGGGTTTCCGACTATTTTACGCTGCCTATCAATAAAAGCATCAATTCAGGCACAAGTCACCAGACAGATGACACTGGAGGGATTTTACTTATTTAAGAAAACAAACAGCTCTAGACCAAACAGACATGCCAAACAACATTACTGAGGAAGACAACATTGTTTAAATAACTCAATTAGGCAACCAATCAAGTGTTCTGATCTAAATGTTAAAACCTAACATATGCGCAATAAGCCACAAACTGCATACACCACTCAAATGCGCGATCTTCATCATCGGGATCAAGCATTGCAAGCCATTAACCAGTCAAAACATAGCATCCGCACTGAGATACATAGAACCGGTACACTGATAATTAAGCAATACAACAACAAAGTTGGTGGAAAGTAGTTAAACCAACGCAATGCTGCTCTCGCCACCAGGGGGCTTGCGAACACCACCAAAATAGTCCCTGGATTCCGCCTTTCCATCAGCAAATATGTCATTGCCGCTTATTTCTCTCAGCTTGGCCGTGCTTAGAGGCTTTTCAGCAGATCCTGGAGGCACATCTCCCTTGAAGATATCATTGCCTGTTAGCTCTTGAAATTTTTGGTTATGTATTTTCTTTGATGTCTTGACCATAGGGTCTTCACTAAACAGGATATTGCTCTGACCTCCAGCAGGCTATCAAAATTTAAAAACAAATATTCAGTACAAGTCGAACAGTTAATTCCCACGCATGCAAAGTTAACATGAGGTTTTAAAGATTAATCTTAAATGTCTAAATAAGACGATTCTAATCATAGGAGGAGAAGAAGCACATCTCCTTTCATGTACCACACTTACAGGCAGCATGAAAATGGATAGAATGCTTATACAAAGAAAGTAAAATAACAGAAGAACAAAATGTTTGGAGGTGAAACAACAGAAACCTTGGAATTTTCTGAAATATTTTAATCCCATAATTTTTAGTAGGAATAAAACAGTTGAGATAATCAAGCTTAGCAAGACTATACGTGGGAAGATTATATGCATGAATTTCACCCTATACAGCGGAGAGGGAAATCAAGTTATCTTCTCTTGATTAGAGGTTTGGTAAAATATTCATTGTAGAAACCACAAGTGGCATTCCACAATCCTTAGGAAACTTTGGTCCATTTCATTTTATTAACACTTTTCATGTAAGAACGCCTTCAAATTGACACGTGATGGAGGAGGGTGTTCTACAAAGTCAAAAGACTACCCATAAATTGGTGGATTAGAAGATGGTATTGCAAGTGAATCAATTATTTAAATTCCCATCCAAATTAGAGTAACACAGAACAGAAAGAGAGAGATTCAAATGGACAAGATATAGACAAGAACCTTGCAAACCCAAAAAGAAAACTCACATTGGAAACTTTGACAGACGTGCGTACATTCCTAGGTGCAGGTTCCCCCATGTCTTTACTTTCTTTTGATTCCAAAGAACGTGCAGCAGCCAATGATCGAGGCTGAATTTCAGGAGCAGGGCTGAATATGTCTTGTCCACTGATCTCCTTGTACTTTGCATTTGATATTTGCTTCTTACTCTTCATGTCTGAGTCAGATTGAAAGGTCCCACTTAACTCACGCTGCTTTGCTACCTCAGGAATAGAGGTAGGCTTCTTGGGAGAAACAGTTTCTTCAGCACTGAATGAAATCTGGCTGATACCATTCATTGCTTGCTAAAAAATTCAACAATCGAAAGCTAAGAAAACTGTCGGTATCTTGTTGAACTCCAGATGTCTATGCATAATACCTCTATAGACTTTGATACAGAGATCAAATAAATACCTGATAAACACGCACTGTTGTTCTGTTATTAGGATTAGCAGAGCCAGATTCAGATCCACCATCTTCACCATTTCCTGCAAATATGCCGCTGCCATTTATCTCCTTTAATTTATACCCTGAACAAGGTCTCCTGAAAACATCACAGGGGCAGTTCCAGATCAACTTAGATAAATGAGGGCCATAAATATCACAAAATCGCAAGCTTGAACATACAGAGACAGGTAGAAGACTTTACGCCAAACATAAACTCAAAATCTTCAAAATTTCAAAGTTGCAAAGCATGGCTGCGCTTTGAGATCCCATGACAAAATCGATAACAAATACATTCAACCACACATCATAAAGTAAATTATATTTCCAGGATAGAAGCAAAAACAATCAGTGCATTTAGCTCCAAATTTATCAGTACAAGATCACAACGATTTAAAAAGTTTATTAAGAATCCAGGTCAATGCAACAGATTTCTGAAGTTATATTCCATATGCCACAATCCAACAATTCAACACCAACAATTTGTACAAACCAGAAAACCGAAAAAAATAAAATAAATAAAAGCTTCCTTTGTCAAGTCAGGCACTCAAATTGCAAAAATGGTAACTATAGTAGCATAATAAAGTTTCCTGACAATCATCAAGCTAGAATAACCCATATCACATAGCCAATTCATCTGCGATTAATCATTATATATACATAATACATATATATACTTAATTGTTAATACAAATTCAAATGCAACAAACAACACCAAATTATAAAATAATTAAAACAATCAAACCCGATTGCACATCAGAAATTAAAAAAAGAATATCATTAATTAACTAAAGTAAATCTCTTACCATAAATATTTTTGACAAAAATAAATAAAATAGTGGACTTTCTTTACAAAAACAATTAAGTGTTCAGCTAGAATTAAAAAATTAAAAAATGAAACAGTAGATCTGATTCCACATTGATCTATTTTTGCATGCGAATCACAAAAAAAGCGAAAATTATAATTTTTTATTAAAAACAAAAAAACAAAAAACGAAATTTGAGAGTAAAATTCAGATCTTTACTACTTACTTCTTGTTGAGAGATTGAGCCTCTTCGTCGGTGACGTAATCTCCCGACAACACTTTGGTGATTCCATGGGACGGCTGAGATTGATAAAAAAAAAAAATTAACATTTCATCACAAAAAACTAAGTGAAGAGAATGAGATATATATATATACCTGGTGAGAGCGAGGAGCGAAGGTGGGAGCGGAGGAGGCGGCGGAATAAGGACCTTCGGGCCACGCAAGCAGATCGGAGTTGGAGGCGTTTGGCTTCCTGATTGGTGTTGTCCTCTCCATTGTCTCTGTTCTGTCTCTGTGTGTGTGAAAATGGCTTTTGAGAGAGAGAAGAGAGAGAGAGTATTTGAGCTGTTTTTGTTTTGAAGATTTTTATTAATTTAATTTTTGAATATTTAAAATTTGAAACGATTATTAAGGAATAAGGATCCACCAAACGTTCTAAAGTCTGAACAACCCCTACTCTTGAGTGTATATAATAATTCTTGTACTCTCCATCTCTTTCAAAATATCACTCATTTGTCCACACTCTTATCCCATGGTTAGTACATATTTTCAAAATGGATGTGAGGATATGATTCGAATTCACCGTCTCGTTTTATCAACTATTTTTAGAAGACCGGAGAGTTATTAGAACCATATCGTAAATAAGTAGTAGTAGTTTTTCAATTGTCAGTTCGAACTTATATAAATATGGACCATTGGATTTAAATGATTTGATTTGGCTGTATGTATTTGTCAAAACATTTTTTAAATCTAATGATCCACAGGTAAGAAACTGTTATATTTATATCAATTCGATCTGACAATAGAAAGATTGAATAAGTAGAGGGAGATATACAACCATTTAGTCAAATATCAAATGTACTTACATTTTAGCCATTTGGGTCAAGAATCTACCGATACCAAACACTAATTTTTTTTATGAGTAAGTTTAATCTTGACTTCAAATAAAGAGGAGAAGATGCATAAACAACCAAACAAAAATGGATGTATAGATTCTGTATAAGCTCACCATCTCTTTTATTGCATGTTTTTGAAAGAAAAAAAAAAACATAAGTTTTGGAAATATTTTGTAAAGTTATTTCATAAACTATGAAAAATGAAAAAAATAAAAATAAAAAAAATAATTCAAACAAGTAGTACATTTTTTTTTTTTCCAAATCTATATATTTGATAAAAATTTATAAACATCTAATTTTTATTTATTCATTAATTTTTAGATTCCACACTTTATCCTCTTTTTATTTATTTTTATTTTTTCAATTTGTAAAACAAAATACAAGTTTTGAAAATAGTAACCAACAATCTTTTGCTTTCTTAATAACTAACATTCTATGTAAAATATGATTAACTAATGAACATATAAAGCTTTATCATATAAAAAGTGAATTGGTTTTTTTTTTTTTTTTTTTTTTCCTTACTTGAGTGAATTGGGTGAGTTAAAATGTTGTTTTCTCATTTGGATAACAGTTAATCTACGCAAGAACACTATAAATTAATAAGTAATCAAACCTTACCAAATTTGACATTGATTAGATATGTATTAACCTATATATGCTAAATTTGGAATGATTTAGAGTCCAATTAAGGGTTAAAATTAAACAAATTAACTTGAAAGAATCCCTTTTATTCCCCTTTTCAAGATATTCTAAAAGATGATTATATATTTATATATATATGGTTTTGTTGAAAATTAAGGAATTATTTATATGAATTACATATCAAAATTAAAGTTGCTTTAATTACAAATTAATTAATTGAAGGGAGGAACTAAGGAGAGTATATTCAATTAGGATTTTAAAAGACTTTTAATGACTTTTATTAAATTAAAAAGTTTTGGTATATTCAATGTAGACTTTTAACGACTCTATCAAAGTCTTAGGGTATTCAATATAGATTTTTAATCATGTGGTATTCAATCAAAACTTTTTAACAATCTATGAAAGTTATGAGGTATTTAAAATTTTAATGACTTTTAATGACTTTTAGTTATAACAAATCTCACAATTTGTCTTTCATTCCTATCAAGACTTTGAATGACTTTTTTATTTTATTTTATTTTATTTGAAAGAATTTCACTTTAGAAGAAAAACATAAAATTCTTTGAAAAACATTAACCACCAAATATATGTTCTATTTTCAAAAAAAGGAACAGTCATTCTTTACAAATTTCACAAATAAAATAAAACAAATAACTTTTAAATGAATAAACATTATATATATATATATAAATAAAAATAAAAACTTACAAACATTAATGATCTATAACCAAATATATATATATATATATATATATAAAACAACTCACAATCAATTATGCAATTAAGGATGAGAGATTTCATTTGTTTTTTTACCTATATTTTCAAAGCAACTAAACAGCACCGAAACAAAATAAATGAACTTCATTTATGTTAATATAAAAATAATAAAAGACAAAATCCACTACGTAACCATGCCAATATGCCTTAATCAAAGTCGCGTATAAATGTGAATCCATGTAATTATGATTGATATCAAACTACCCACTTTTAGGTGTGGGCCTTATTCAACAACTAGATATGGTTTTTATGTTTTATCTTAATAACTTGAATTAATTTTTGGTTGATTTTTTATACTTCTTGTCATACTTTCGTAGAGACATGTAAACGTTAATATTATTGTCAGTTTGCTTCATTTATTCTAAATGAAAATTTTATTCTCAATGAAAATTTATAATATTTTGACTAATTGTAAAAAACAAATAAAATTTTGACTAATTATTAAAAAATTAGGAGTATAATGTCTTTATGATGCAAAATATAATTAAAATAAAAATAAAAATATTAGAACCACTGATATAGATATGAATGCTTTTGTCAAGTTTAATTAAGGACTAATTGCACAAACGTCCTCTAAGTTTAGGCATAATTGCATGTATATGAAACTTTACCCATAATTGCACAAACGTCCCCTGCAGTTAGTTGACTTATGTTAACTCTAACCGTTGACCACAATTTTAACCCATAATGACTAAAGTGCCTCTAGTTGCCTATTTTATTATTTAAATTAATAATTAAAAAATGAACTTCAACAACCAGTTAACCACATCCATTTAAAAAAAAAATAAAAAAAAATTAGAACTTCAACTTAGAAAGTTAAAAATCCACTGTTGAAGTTCTAATTTTTTTTTTTTTTTTTTTTTTTTTTTAAATGGATATGGTTAAATGGTTGTTGAATTGATGGATTTGGGATTTTATTTATGGATTTGATTTTTGATTGTTGTTTGATGATTTGAGTTTTGGTTTTGATTTGTGGGATTGAGTTTTGGTTTTTGTTTGTTAAGTTTATTTTTGGATTGTGTTTGGGAGTTGAGAAAATAAGAGAAAAAAAAATGATTGATTTTGTTTTTCTGTTTTCTTTGTCTTTTTTGTTTCGTTTTTTAATTATTAATTTAAATAATAAAATAGGTAACTAGGGGCACTTTAGTCATTGTTGGTTAAAATTATGGTCAACAGTTAGAGTTAACGGAAGTCAACTAACGGCAGTGGATATTTGTGCAATTATGGGTAAGAGTTCCATATGCATGCAATTATGCCTAAACTTAGGGGACGTTTGTGCAATTAGTCCTTTAATTAACGTAGAATTTTATTTTATTCATTTGAAAAAATATTTTTATTGACATGATAAATATATATAATTTTGCTATAACAAAGTATACATTATATTTAAAAGTCAATGAAAATCTATAAATATTTATAAAAGTCTTTTATTTTAAAATGAAAGTCTATGAAAATCTTTTGAAATAAAAGTCTTTTAAAATGAAAGTTTATGAAAGTTTTTCATAATTCTGTAAAATCTATAAAAGTTCATGAAATTTGCAAAAGTCATTTACTTAAAAAAAGTTTTTAAAAGTTTTTTGAAATCCTAATTGAATATATTCCCAAAAGTAGTAGATTGGGACTATCAACTTGTATTTCTCAACCGTCTATTTTTGGGAAACAAATACATATATAGACTAATTATTGTAAAAAATACATTAAAAATATATATAATAATAACAATTTGTTGATGAGGTGTTTGTTGCCATTGTTGGAATTGATCTAATTCCATTTATTTCCATTCAAGTCTAGTCTCATTGATCTTGATTAATTAATAAGGGGTTCATGATATATTTTTAATGAGGACCAATTAGAAATTGGGCTTGGATGGGCTGGATCTAACACACACTAGCCCATTCCTACTACACTTAAAAAAGCCCAGATTAGCATTAGAAGATCATCAAAAAAATTTCAATTCCAAACTATGGAAGAATTTTTTTTTTTTTTTCTTCTTTCAGTATTTATCTATATAGACTAGATATATATATTTTTTAAGCTTTTTTTTTTTTTTTTTTCTAGAATTCAAGTTGTTGACTTGGAAGTCATTTACTCAAACCTTAAGCTTGTCCATGTACCAGTAGAGCTATACCCATAGGGTAAGGAAGAATGGTTTATGTAATGTTATAGACTTCAAAAGTACAAGCAAATTCAAATGTTCTAATAATATGAATCTAATCTCTTCTTATAACAACTTTTCTTTCAATGATATTTTTGGAAAAGATGAATCATTGAAACTGCGGTTACATAGAATTTTATATTTTATTCCAAGTTATATTTTGAAAATTGTAAACAGACTTATCATTTAAGCTGAACAGATTTATGGCACAAACAACATTCCAAATTAATTTTATTTATTTTCTTCTCAAAGCTCACAGTTTAACTTATATTATATTATCTAATATCTGAAACCCAGCATATATAGGAAGAGGAAACTGTCATGCTTGCTCACAATGAAAGATTTGTCATTTTATAAAAAAAAAAAAAAAAAATGAAAGACATGAGCACAGTAATTGCGGTTTCGAAAAGATTGGGTGATATATCAGAGCAGATGGAGTTTTCATATATAAACTTAAATCCATTTGTGCTTTTTCATTTATTTATAAGAAAAAATCATGACAAAAGAAAAAAGTGAAACCATTTAATTCTTTGGAAAGAAAATTGTACAAATTCTCCATTAATCATCTCAAATATACATATACACCATCAAAACAAAATTCTTGCCCTCTTTAATTGAAAAAGGCCTATAAAAATAATAATAATAATAAAGTCAAGAACATCCCAAAATCCTAATGAATCTAAATACTATATATGCCACAAATTAAAGAGACTCTAAAGCAGCCACTAATGCAAATATCTCATAATCAGCACAATTACATCCACCATGATGATGATGATCATATGAACATCCACACTCATCAACCCATGATGATGACTTCTTGTTCTTCTTCTTCTCCACCATTTTTTGAACTCGATGATCAATAACAACTTTCATTGACACTTGCAATGAAGGAGCAGCTAGATTGAGTACATGATCTTGATCAAGAACCCTAGCACTGTTTTTATTCATCTTGTTGTTAGGAACCATGACAATCCAGTTTTGTATTTCCAAGTTTGGTGAATCAAGCACCGTCTTCCATGGAATTTCAGCCCTCCCCAGAAGCTTTGACTTGCTTTTCTTCTTCCCAAGAAGGTATTTGATAGAAGAAGCTTTAATATCTGGTCTCCATCTGAGCTCAAACACCACACTCTGTTGGTTAAGATTTTTGATGGAATCTTCGGTGCCTACACACTCCAACGAGAAGGATTCATTCCAAATCATCATGAGCTCATCATCATCATCAGATTTTGATGATGAGATCTCTTGGCTATTCAGTTGAATCGATCTCTTGTTGTTTCCTCCTGAGAGATAGTATCTAACAAACACCCCACCAGTAGTACTACTACCGTTGGACTTCAATTCAATGTTTTTTGCTTTTATGATTCCAACTTCACAAGAAAGTGAAGAGAGATATTGATGGGCATTAGAAGCAACCATTTTGATTGAAAACAAAAGTAATTAAGTATAAGAAGTGCTTTTGTGAAGAGCAGCTTTTAGTTGGATTGTTGTTGGTGATGAAGGCTATGAGTTCATGAGACTTGAGATGCTAGCTAAATATAGACAAAGTGGGAGATGTTACTTTTGGAGAAAAGCTGCTTTTTTACATTAGAAAAGTATACAAAGTGGAGATTATATAATTCCTATATGATCAAGAGATCTTAGTTAATGATATATTATATAGTTCAATACCACCATGAAATATTCAGTGAATCAAAGCTAGATTATGTAGAAGATTATCTTAATTAAAATAAGCTCTTGTGAATCTTGAAAGGTTGGATTTCTTAATATGATCCTTGCAAGATGGTGTTCCAACACGATTGTTATGATATATGACTGTTTCATCTGACATAGGTGCCCGCAATTTATATTCTAAATAAGTGAATTCTTCTTCTTCAAATAAAGTATTCGTTAAAAAACAAGAATTTATACAAATGTTTGTACTAATTTGACTGTTAATGAAGATTGAAATTGATTAATTAGGTGCACTTTTTGACTGTAAAAAAAAAAAAATGGTTTTTTGCTCAATCAAATTAAATGCCTATCAAATAATGTTTTTTTGATATTGGCTGGTTCTCCTCTCTCTCCTTTTCTCCCAACACAAAACCCTAACTGTTTTTCTTCTTTCCGTCGCCGGTTTCTCGCTGTGACAGCGGGAGCCGGTGGCGATGTCGTCCCGGTGGGCGATCTTCTTCTTCCCCGTGCTAGGCTTTCCCGGTCAGAAGGGGGACACCGGCGGCTACTATGACGGCCCTGTCCGTCGATTGGAAGTCTCTCTCGCGTCACCGGGCGGGACGTTTTGTCCAGGCGACGACGACAGTTGTTAGATCGGCCGATCCTCTTGGTTCTGGCCAGATCTGGTGTGATTCGGCGTGAGTTGTCTCGATCGGTGGTCTTGAAGCTCGTCCGGCCCCGTCCTCTCCGTCGGGACACCGCCGGCAACTTCGGCGTCCTCCTTCACTGATCTTGGTGTTTGGTTTGGTCGGTTTTTTGCGTTGCGGAGTCGGGCATCGGAACTGGTGGAGGTTTGATTGGATGGTGGTTTGGGGTTTCGATCGGGCATCTCCGACGTCTCTGCTTGGTCGGCGGCGTCCTGGTGGGTCTTCTCCGGCGGCATGGTCTCTCCTCCGGATCGGTTTCAGCTCGTTTTATTGTGTTTCCTGGTTGTTTTGTTTGTTGTTTTGGTTGTAATCCCACTTCTGTGTGGGCGTTTTTCTCCCGTTGTGGGACTCTGTTCTGGGCTTGTGCTCAATTAGCTTTATTTGTGGAGTCCCAGTTATGGTTGTAACCTTGCCCTGGATCTGGTTTTCCAGGTTTTCAGGTGCCCTTTCAAAAAAAAAAAAAAAAAAAAAAAAAATCAAATGCCTATCTGGAAAGTTTTATATCATATCAGTTATAGTGATCATCCATTTGAAAAGATAATCTTATAAATTCCTTGAATTTTAAACTACTTATGTGCCATATACGAGTGGGAGGTTATAGAATATATATATATATATATATGATAGTGGAGATTATATATTTCCCAGATTCTTTTTTTTGAGGTGAATTATATATATATATACATATATATATATTTTGAAGGGAAACCAATTATATATATATATATAATATTTCCCAGATGATCAAGAGATCTTAGTTAATGATATATTATATAGTTCAATACTGCCAAGAAATATTTAGTGAATCAAAGCTAGGTTTTGTGGATCAAGATTATCTTAATTAAAATAATTCAGCTCTCTTGTGTATCCTGAAAGGCTGGATTTCTTAATACAACCCTTGCAAGATGTCAGTTTGACCACTATTATCATGTTATATGTAGGAATGGTAATTGACCGGGTTCGGACGGGTTTAGGAAAAACCAAACCTATACCCACGAAAGAAAATGACATCCAAACCCATACACGAACCCATAAAATGTAGTGGGTTCAGGTTCGGGTTTCACCCGCGGATTTAAGCAACATCCACACCCACCCACAAACCCACGAACTTCAGAGGATTTGTGGATGGGTGTGGCACCCGCAAACTCGTGAATAGTTATCATTTTAAGCTTAAAAGTATAAATAGCTTAAAAAGAAACTAGAATAGAAAAAAAAAAAAAAAAAATGTAGTTCAAGTTCTAAAATTCTAATATAAGTACATAATCCGTAAATTCAAGTTCTGAATTCTAACACAACATAAGTCCATAATGCATTTATTTATAAGAAAAAATCATGACAAAAGAAAAAAGTGAAACCATTTAATTCTTTGGAAAGAAAATTGTACAAATTCTCCATTAATCATCTCAAATATACATATACACCATCAAAACAAAATTCTTGCCCTCTTTAATTGAAAAAGGCCTATAAAAAAAATAATAATAATAAAGTCAAGAACATCCCAAAATCCTAATGAATCTAAATACTATATATGCCACAAATTAAAGAGACTCTAAAGCAGCCACTAATGCAAATATCTCATAATCAGCACAATTACATCCACCATGATGATGATGATCATATGAACATCCACACTCATCAACCCATGATGATGACTTCTTGTTCTTCTTCTTCTCCACCATTTTTTGAACTCGATGATCAATAACAACTTTCATTGACACTTGCAATGAAGGAGCAGCTAGATTGAGTACATGATCTTGATCAAGAACCCTAGCACTGTTTTTATTCATCTTGTTGTTAGGAACCATGACAATCCAGTTTTGTATTTCCAAGTTTGGTGAATCAAGCACCGTCTTCCATGGAATTTCAGCCCTCCCCAGAAGCTTTGACTTGCTTTTCTTCTTCCCAAGAAGGTATTTGATAGAAGAAGCTTTAATATCTGGTCTCCATCTGAGCTCAAACACCACACTCTGTTGGTTAAGATTTTTGATGGAATCTTCGGTGCCTACACACTCCAACGAGAAGGATTCATTCCAAATCATCATGAGCTCATCATCATCATCAGATTTTGATGATGAGATCTCTTGGCTATTCAGTTGAATCGATCTCTTGTTGTTTCCTCCTGAGAGATAGTATCTAACAAACACCCCACCACCACTGAATTCAATGTTTCTGGCTTTTATGATTCCAACTTCACAAGAAAGTGAAGAGAGATATTGATGGGCATTAGAAGCAACCATTTTGATTGAAAACAAAAGTTAGTATAAGAAGTGCTTTTGTGAAGAGCAGCTTTTAGTTGGATTGTTGTTGGTTATGGCTTATGAAGTTATGGGTTGAGACTTGAGAAGGAAATATATATAGGAAAAGTGGGAGCTAGGGAATTTTTTTTTTTTTTTTTTTTTTTTTTTTTTTTTTAACATTAGAAAAATATATATATGAAAGTGGAGATTACATCAGTTAATGATATATTATATAGTTCAATATTGCCAAGAAATATTCAGTGAATCAAAGCTAGATTTTGTGGATCAAGATTATCTTAATTAAAATAATTCAGCTCTCTTGTGTATCTTGAAAGGCTGGATTTCTTAATACAACCCCTGCAAGCTTGGCGGTTCCAACGCAATTATTATGTTATATGACCGTTTCATCCGGTATATATAGATGTTCATATTTTATTTTTTGTTTAAATGTTGAAAACAATAAAATATATTATGTTTTTAATTTATTATTGATTTTTTTTTTCTATCATATAAAGATTTCATTAAAATATATAAATTTATGCATCGTTATTCCCTAATTACTACTAACCCCTTTGATTAAAGTTTATATTTTACGAATATCTTGAATTATCCTAAATTTTATAAATAGGTAGAGTAGAGTATTTTAACTACTTCCATTGAAAAGGTTTTGGATATAATCACATTCTTCTTTGAAATATACGGCCACTTGTAAAAGTTTATATTTTGCGAAATATCTTAGAATTTTCCCAAATTTTATAAATAGGTAGAGTATTTTAAGTAGTTTCATGAAATTTGTTTTGGATAGAATCACATGCTTCAACGAAGTATGCATCCCATAATTTTTTGTCCAAATTTCCCTTACTAACCCCTTTTAAAAGTTTATTTTTTGCGAATGTCTTAGAATTATCTCAAATTTTATAAATATGTAAAGTATATTAAGTAGTTCTAAAATGTTTTTGCCCAAATTTGTTTTCTAACTCCTTTTAAACGTTTATATTTTGTGAATATCTTATAATTATCCCAAATTTTATACATAGGTAGTGTAGAGTATTTTATGTAGTATTATGAAAAAAATAATAATTATAATTTCATTCTGCAATGAAATATGCAACTTGTAATTATTTGACCAAATTTCCTTAACTAACCCCTTATAAAAGATATTATTTTGCGAATGTTTTAAAATTATCCCAAATTTTATAAATAGGTAGTGTAAAGTATTTTAAGTAGTCTTATGAATTTTTTTAAAAAATATAATAACATTCTACATTGAAATATGCAACAAGTTGTAATTTTTTGACCAAATTTCCCTTAGTAAACCCTTATAAAAGTTAATATTTTGTGAATGTCTTAGAATAAACCTCAAGTTTTATAAATAGGTAGAGTATAGTATTTAAAGTAGTTCAATTAAAAAAAAAATGGATAGAATAGCATTTCTCTATGAATTATGCGTCTCATAATTTTTTGCCTATATTTCCCTCACTAACTCGGCCCTTTTAAAAGTTTATATTTTACCAATATCTTAGAATTATCTCAAATTTTATACATAGGTAGAAGAGAATATTTAAAGCAGTTTTATGAAAAAACGTTTTGGATAGAATCACATTCTTCTATGAAATATGTGTCTTACAAGTTACAAGTTTTTTGAACAAATTTCTCTTTCTAACCCCTTATAAAAGAATATATTTAACAAATGTCTTAAACTGACCCCAAATTTTATAAATAGGTGTTGCAAAGTATTTTAAGTAGTTAAATTAAAAAAAAAATAAATTTAATAACATTTTACAAATGAAATATGCGACTCGTGATTTTTTGACCAAATTTCCCTTAATAAACCATTATAAAAGTTTATATTTGGCGAATTAAAACCTTAGAATTACCCCAAATTTTATAAATAGATAGAGTAGAGTATTTAAAGTAGTTCAATCGAAAAAAATTTAAATAGAATTACATTCCTCTTTGAAATACGCGCCTCATAATTGTTTACCTGACATTATTGTTAGCATTTCTCTTCAAAACTAAACAAGTTTTTTGAATAAATTTGAGAATATTATGAGTAGCTATGACATAAACTATCTCATTAATCATATTGTGTCAAACCAATGTATGTATGATTATTGAAGTATATTGGAGGCTTGTAAAACCACAGTACCAGATACAACAAAACTCTTGTCAATTTGAAAAGTTTATCATCATGAGAGAAAAATTTGTTATTTCTTATTGTAAATCATTCTCATCACTTTGACATTAAATAAAACTTAATAACATTACAAATAAATAAATAAATAAATAAAAGTGTTTTAGGGTTTATATAGAAGAAGAAGTATAATCATGGCAGAAAAAACTTCTCACATTATCTATGAGTTACTCAATACTTGATGGGAGCAATAATTTCTAGCTGGGGACCAAAGTTTTCCTCTGTAACCTTCTCTGCTTTCACCCTTAGTTTAGACAACTGCTTCTTTCTCTCGTATGTTACCTGAGCCCTCTCCTTTCTTTTCTTCTCAAGCTCCTACAAATAACAAAAAATATCACACAAATGTCATAGGTTAGGGAGTAGCCTCATAAACTACTACTAATGCCTCAAAGTTACAACGATCCCAAGTCTCTTTGATTTTTCAAATTTAAATTTTGCAAGGATTGTCCAAAGTCTGAGAGCCCTCATACAGAGCAAGTCATGACCAAGCATGAATATATGCTAATCTAGAGGTATATCCATTAGGTACAACTTGATTCAAAGAGAAACACGCAAACTATCACTTCATATTTATCAACATATAGGCATATACCAACCTAATCCAAAATATGAGCACATTAAACATTACAATGGATTTCTGTGTTGGTTAATGGTAGTCCTACTAGAGAATTTGGGCTGGAAAAGGGGCTTAGATGGGGTTTTCTCCCCATGGATTTATGTGTTGGTTAATTGTAGTCATACGAGGGAATTTGGGCTGGAAATGGGGCTTATACAGAGTGATCCTCTATACCCCTTTTTATTTAATGTTGCAGTGGAGGGCTTGAGTGCTCTTTAAAAAAAAGCGGAGAGTTTAGATATGATGAAAGGTGTTTCTTTTGGGAAAGAGGATGTTCAGGTGTCTCATTTGTAATTTGTAGATGACATAATACTTTTTCCCCAACCTAGAGTGGATTATCTTGTTAATGTTTGGAGAATTTTGAGATGTTTTAGGTGGCTTCTAGGTTACGGATTAATTTCAAGAAGTCTTGTATGGTGCAGATTGGTAAGGGTGGTGAGAGGGAGATTAACTGGTTTGCGTTGTTTAAATGTGCTAAAGGTTGTCGATAACGTATTTGGGGCTCGCTCTTAGGGGTCGGCCTAGTTCTAAACTATTTTGGAAAGACCTTGTGCATCGTATAGAGATGCGGATGGCTTCTTGAAAGAAATTGTTTTTAAATAAAGGGGGAAGAATGGTGCTTATTAAATCTATAATGTCAAGTATTTCGATTTATTTTATGTTTGTGTTCAAAGTCCCAATTGGTGTTGCTCAAAGAATTGAAAGACTGAAGCAGAGTTTCTTTTGGGGTGATAGCAGTGAGAGAAGGAAATTGCATGCTATGAAGTGGGATACTTTGTGTAAAAGCAAGGAGAATGGGGGGCTTGGCATCGGTACCGTTTTAGACAAGAATAAGGGTCTTTTGGCTAAATGGGCGTGGAGGTTTAGGAAGGAAGAGTTGACGCTCCAGAAAGGAGTTATTTGTATAAAATATAGTGTTCCCGTGAATGCTATTAGGTGGAATTGGTATGGAGGTCCTTCAAGTTCTTTCTTTATTAAAGTTGTAAGTGGGCTCTTTGAGTAAGGTTCGAAGGTGGCTAAGGTGATGGAGGAAGGGCTTCAAGTGATAGTGGGTAGGGGTGATAGAGCCAGACTTTGGGACAACATAATTATTGAATGTGTGCATCTTAAGGAAGCTTTTCCGAGGATTTTTTTCTCTTGCCTCCAATAAGTCCGGTTGTGTGAAGGATTATGGTAGTTGGAGTGGTAGTAGATGGAATTGGATCATTAATCTAAGGAGACCTTGCTTTAATTGGGAGCAAGATCAATGGGCTTCTTTTAGGAATTGTCTTGATAGTATTGTTATTCGAGATGCAATTCCGGATTCCGTTGGATGGACCTTATGCTCGACAGAGTTGTTTTCTGTTAAATTGATTTGGAAGAGTCTTAAGCAAAATTTTATGGGGGATTCAGCAGTTTTCAATAGGATTTGGAAAAGTATATGTCCTCTAAAGATTGAAATTTTCGTGTGGCATCTTTTACATGGAAGGGTTCTAGTTAGGGAGATCTTGAAGCGTTTTGGTTTGTTGTCGGATAATAACTCGAATTGTCCGATGTGTGGTGCAGCTAAAAAGTCTATTGATCATCTTTTCCTTCATTACTAATGGGCATGGAACCTTTAGGGTAGCTGCATGAATTGGTGGAAAGTTAGTAGTTGTTCTTCAAAGTCTTTATTGGGATGGTGGTTGAGTTGGCTTAGTATATGCCCAAACAGTTCAGCCGAAAGAACTGGAGCTCCTTGTTTTTTGCGATGTCATGGACTATTTGGGAATCTAGGAATGAGAAGGTGTTCAAGAATGTTAAGATTTCTTTCAAGCAGGTTGTGGATATAGTGAAATTTTATGTTGATTAGTCATTTAAATATATTGGTAAGGATTCAAAGGATCCTATTAAGTTGATTTTGTTGAGCATTGCAGAGAGATGTACTGATGTTAAAAAAACTAAATTTCATAATCCTAAGGAGTGGATTCTGGTAGAGCCGGAATTGTTAAAGTTTAATGTTGATGGTTCCGCCAGGGGATCGCTGGGGGTGGGGTGGGGTGGGGTGGGGGAGGGGGGGGGGGGGGGGGGGGTGCTGCGAGATAGTAGTGGCAAAGTTTTGTGTGTGTTTTCCGAAAATGTTGGGCTTGAAGACAGTATTTCGACTAAGATTCATCCTATTGCTAAAGCCTATTTTCTTTATGTGTCTATACCTGAGCTGAAAAAGAAAAATTTATTGTTGTGAGTGATTGTAAGTAGGCAGTGGTGTGGGTCAACAGTAGTGGTGTTGGGGATTGGAAGTTCCTACATCTAATCTTGGAAATTAGAAGTATGTTCGGTAGTTTGGGTCAGGTTTCTGTTGAATTAAATTCAAGAGACACTAATTCTTATGCAGATGCTTTGGCTAAAAGAGGAGCTGGGGGTGGGGGGGTTGGAGGGATGGAGGGTTTTATGGCGTGGGTGTTTTTTTGTGTTTTGCTCTTTTGTTTGGGCTACCTGTCAAAGTTCAGGGACATGGGTTCTGGTGTGTTTTGCTGCCTATGTTGCGGTCCTTTGATGCTGTTAGATTGTTGCCTTTGTTTCCTTATTGTTTGTTTGGCTTGGTCTATTGGCCTTTGGAATAAAAGTTGCTTTTCAAAAAAAAAAAAAATAATAAAAACAAAAAAATAAAAACAAAAAAATAAAAAAACATTACAATCTGTCAAAATCGTTATTCAAGGTTTTACCATTTACTTAGTTGACTAAATAATCTGTAACATAAATTAAATGAGGAAACATGTAGATTTGTATCAACTAAAATACCAAGATGCCACAGAAAGCAAACATTTAGGCTAATAATGTCAATTAACAAAATAATTGATCGAATAATAAACAACATCATGCAGTGAATGTGTATGACCAAATTCATGCAGGCAGGCAAAGTTCGGTTGTATCCAAAGGGTATTTAATGCATCCATCCAAAGTATTCACTTAAGAAATGACCCAACTAATAAACATGGAATGAAAAGTAAAAAATAATAGTTTCAAAATCATATTAGATCATCAGATTCTATGATTGTTTGAGAATAAAGTATATTCAATTTCATCTCTCACTTTAGTTTTAGTTTAGATAAGAAAATGCAATTTACAAATAGACTCATTAAATGTTATGCACTAATTTCATATTTTGCAGGTTAATAATCCAATTCAAAACTGAAGACAATTAAGCCAACTCAAACCTACTCACTTCTTATTGAGTTCGAGTTGTTTGTGAGTTAGGTCAAAATATGTCACTCAAACTATATGGAAACAAAACATTAAAATATAGCAATCGCCAAGCAATGCCCAAAGCATGTCAACTCAAATCATTATAGTACTTTGAAGATTAAACCACATACCAAATGAGAAAAACAAATCAGCAGAAGAGATAAGAACATAGTTATGGCCAACTAAATTAAGCTAAAAAGATAGGGTAGCAATTAAGTTCTTACCTTGATGGTGTCATAGTGGTTCCACCCGACCTTTAAAGAAAGTCTGCCCAACAAGCAGTACTTGTGTCCCTTTTGAAGCATCAAGACCCTGATATTTGAAACAGCCAACATACAAGAATGGAAGAAAGTTCCAAAATGCAAAATCATAAGTAAGTCAAGATGGTAGAAACTTACTTGAGAGCATCAGGAATGACCTAACACTTAGGAATTCCTTCATAAGCCTTCAAACGAGCAAGGGCGGCAGCGCCACGCTGTGTCTTGTGGGGAATCATCCTACAGCCAATGCCAAGCCAAGCAAATAATTAATGCCTGAGTTTCAACTACAACTATTAGAACACACTTGCACAGAACACTTATCGATTACCGGATATAACAACATAAATAAAAATGTTAGATTTGATTTATAGCTAAACTTGGTGTAAGATCCTAGAGTTTTGTTGGCTTGATTCCATTGCAAAATTCTCTTTTTTGTAATGGTTAGTTGCTTAGGTGGTTCTTGGTGAAAAGAAGCTTCAAAGGAGAAAAGCAACTTCTCATGCAAATATCATCTTCAAGAGGAAAAACACATATTTAGATGCTAAGGTATTAAGATTCTTCTTCCTCTTGCAAGGCGTAAGAGCACACACACACACACACACACACACACAATGCATTCATGTGTGTCCCTGCATCATTGTGCTACATTTGGTATAACACATTCACACACTTATTGAAGTATGCACATGCATTAATCTCATATTGACAAACATTGTAGATTTGCATGTTTTAGGACTATCTCTAGGAAATGGCATATTGTGTGACATTATATTTATTTGTTAGTGTTTTGGACTTGAACATGATCTCATATAATTCCTTATTGAGTCCTAGTCATTTTGGTGACTCATTCATTAGGTTTCGAATCCATATTAAGAAGCTACGCTACTTTATGTTCTCATACGTTATGTTGTCTTTGTCATCGTGTATCGAGTCGAATTCTCAACATTTTTTTACAAAGTTTCATAGTCGTCCTTGTGCACGAGGGAGTCACGGTTTGTAATCCAAAAATAGATTCGAATTTGGAGTTTGGATGCTCGAATGCTGCTGAAGAACGTGTGAGGAGCGCGAGGGAAGCAAGAATGGCTGAAGCCATTTTTAGGAGGAGCCCGTGAGGGGCATGTGAGACTCACGACCTAAACATCCCTCTTCCCTCGTGAAAGGCATGTGCCTCTCACAGGGTGGGCTATGTGGCCTCTTTTGATTGGCCACCAAATCTTCCTCCTCTCTCTTTTAAATATTCTCATTCTTCCCTCCAAACATATGTGGGATGAAAAATTGAAAAAGAAAGAGTGCAGAATTTCTTTATGATTGTTTGATTTCTTGTTTTGATCATAACTCTTTCATTTCAACTCGAAATCGAGTGATTCAAGTGCCAAAAATGTTGGTTTTGAAGAGAGAAACAAACCCCAAGCATTTTCAAAGTCAAATGATTTCGTGATTTTTTGCAGTAAGCTGATTTCAATTCGAGACTCATCATTTGTAGGTGAAACATCTTTTTCTTACTTTCTCTTTTGATCATCTCAATTAATCTTCCTTTTTGATAGATGAAATGTGTAAAGAATGATATTAGTTCATACTCTAGGTTTGTTTGATCGATTGATTGTTGAGTTTTAGCTTTGTGATCTCATTTGAACATATTTTAGCTAAACTTGATTTACATGAAATTGATTCTAGAAATGCTTTGTATGATGTGCTTCATGATGATTTGTAGGTTTAATTTCATGATCTAAGAATTAGGATTTTTGAGTGATATATTGAATATTCTAATTTTTCTTATTGATTTACATGCTTTGATTTCTAGATACATTTGTAATTGTTTATTGAAAGCATATTCTAGATTATCACTAAGCATGTTCATAGAGATTGATTGATCATCTTGCTTTATTTGATTGTGTTTTGCATCATTTGCATCACCTATATCAAAGCCTTGTAATAGGTGGAAGTCTCTTGCAAAGTGAGTGAAGCTTTATGTAGAGCAAGAAGTCTTAACTAGGACATGTGGTCCGGATAGTCAAGCAAAAGACTTAGCTAGGAGTGTGGTACTCCGAATGGTTGAGCTAAGGGAGCTTGATTAGGATCTTTGTGATCCAGATAGCTAAGCACGAAACCTTCCTAGAGACTTGAGAGTCTTGTTTAGGAAGTTGCTTCCTAGAGGTGACACATCTTAGATAGGAAGTAGGCTAAGTGATTCACTAGGCCCGAGGGTAAAATAGGAGTTGATAGCCTAGAGAGTGAATCATGTGTTGATTGTTTTTTTAGTGTGTATCTCTTATTTGTTCATAGTGGATTACTTACCGGTGGTTGTGGTATCAACTCGTGGACGTGTTTCCTCATTGTGGTTTTACCATGTAAAAACAATTGTGTCAAGTTTCGTTTTTATGTTTCTTTATCTTCCATATCTTGTATTAATTGCATCACTTGTATATTGATTTCCACATGTGTTAGTTAAAACAATTCAATTGTTTAGACACATCAAGTGTGCTTTTAATTGTTGTATTCCGTAAAATTGAATTTGGAAGAAATTGGGACTATACATATTCACCCCTTAGGTATATTCCACACTATTACTTAAGGGAATTTCACTTGGGTAGCAAATAACATACCCACGAATGGTGCGCCAATGGATTTTAGCAGGAGCACGGAAGTGAATGGGACTATGAGAGGGTTTGGTATTCATTCTCTTCCTCAAAAACCTCATGTACTTCATTTTCTGTCTCAAAAGTTCACTGGACATGCAAATCTCCACGCACCTCACCACCACCACTTTCTGCCCTTTAAGGACCTCCTTCGCCACCTCGGACGCCAGCCACCCCAACATGTGCTGCCTCGGGTCCACCACCACCCTCTTGATCACACTTTTGCAAGTGCCAAATTAACCACACTTGGAATACACAAGTCGATGAGAATAGTATAATGGCAAGCGGGATCGTTCCTCAAGGAAAGGGAGGATACTTGGTTATATCTAAGATATGTACACTAATATAACTATGTGCGAAAAAGTAAAATTCATTTTGGGTTGAAAGATTGTTTTAAGATTTAAACTAAATCAAAGCAATGACTAAAAAGCAGAACTCAAGGTGATATGTGTTAAGTTATAGGAATGGATATTGGGGAATTAAATTGTCAACTAAAAGATATTCCAATTTTAATGAATTAATCCAATTAAGCACTTTAATCCATCTCTTGGTTTGTTCTTTAATCGATTTGTCTTTTTACATGCAAATCCCACTTTGACTTGAGTAAACCCTACCACAAGTCTTCATAGGCACAATATCAAGTTCCTACCCAAGTGAACCTCACTATGAGTATTTACTTATCAAGTTCTAGAGAACAATTTCAAGGTCTATTACCATATAACATTTAAGCATAGATATTCAATTTCATAAATGCTCAAGGTTGAGGAATGAGTTGAAAACCATTCAAACTCTAAACCACAACTTTCATATGTGAACCATTTTACAATAAGTTAAATTGAACCTCAATATTAACTAATAAAGTAAATGGCAACTTCAAGGCAATGAAATAGAATATACCAAGAGAGGATTTAATTAATATATGACTAGTTCAAATACATGGAATAATCTAATAAGACAACTCATCAATTCCCCAATATGTGGGCTTTAGTTACACATACTAGAAAAATAACAAAAGAGAGAAAGATTGTAGAGAGGACCCATAAAAGCCTTCAAGAGTCCCTTTTGTCTTTTCCTTTGTACTTGAGATTTCTCTTCTCTCTTCAATTACTTCCTAAGATGTGGATGGATGTGAAGTGTGTTTGATTAAAGTAAGGGTTTTGATTTATGTAAGGTTAGGTAGTGATTAGGGATTTCAAGAATGGTGGATGAGTGGTAAAAATAAAAGATGATCAAAGAGTGGTATTTATATGGGATCACAAATGTTAGGGTTGGAATCTCGAGAATGATGACGTGGCACTTGATCGGCGGTTTCAAACGGCGGTCAGGCCGCAGAATGAAACCGCCGAATGGCTTGTGGCTTCTCTGGAATGGATCGGCGGTTTGGTTATGCGGTTGAAGTGTGGCCGCCGTTTTGCACCCGAGACCTCTGGAAAAAAACGGCGGTTTGGTTCTACAGTCAGGCCGCAGAATTGAACCGTCGATTGCTGCCTTTCTTGTCGAATGACCATTTTGCCCCCGAAAGCACTCCTCTTGTCGCATATAGCCCAAAATCATCGATTTTCCTCATTGATCAGCCCTGAATCCCAAAAGTGCCTGTACAAACAAAATCGAGCCATAAATCCATGAATTTAATCGGAATCCGAACATAAGTATAGGAAATAAGGGGTGCATTCTTATGTATGTAATGGCTTGATCACCTCTTCGCATAGATCCTAGAACCCGACACCATCTTCGATTTCAAGTTTAGAGTTTTTTAGGTTTGTGCTTGCTGTGTGAGGTTTCGTTTAGTACTATTGGACGGTCCAGATTATATGTAGAGATAGGGTCATTTTGATCATCGAAATTGTAAGGGGTCGTTTGTTTTTTTGTCTAAAGTCTAAATGGTCCTGAATTTTTTTGAAGAATGAATATGAACTGAAATCTGAACCTGAATGACATTTTTTTTTCACATCTGAATGTACTATTAATATGTTTTTGTTTAAAAAAAAAATTGTCTAAAAAAAGTAATTTTACATTTATACCCATACTAATTAAAAGAAGCAATTTAATACACAATTTTTTATAAGATTTTGTATGTTCTTCTGCAAACAAAGTTCAGTTTAACAAAACAAAAAATTTATCAAAAAATATAACTTTACATGTTCTGCAAACAAAGTTCAAGTTCAATTTATTGTAAAAAAAAAAAAAAAAAAGTTCAAGTTCAATATGTACCAGACGCCAAATAAAAAAAAAATCTTGATTTTTTTTTAAAAAAAAAAAAATAGGTTCTTGAATTATATATATATAATTATTCTATAACATCTTCAAGCCATATAATCTACTCAATATTATTATATTATAGACAAATTTATTGAGCACTACATGAATAGTTAGATAAAAAAATAATAATAAAGAGTTTTTACCAGGATTTGGTAGGAGCTAGAGAATTCAATTGTTTAATCCCATGAAAATTTAGTATGAGAAGTGATTAGGGTTTTATTTTATTTTATTTTATTTTTCTAAAACCCGTTTAAAATAAGAAATATGTTAAAAGAAAGAATTCTACACCATATCAAATTAGAATAAATTTGGAAATATATATTATTTGGGAAGATAGACTTGAAAGTGAATATTTTAATTGTACTCCAGTAATTTGGAATTAAGTAACAAGTTAGTATTTCTTACTTTTTATTTAAGTTGGTTTTTGATATTTTTAAGTTGTTTGACCATTTAAAAAAACAAACAAAATAACTTAACAAGTTCAATTCAGACCCATTAAGTTTTAAGTGGAAAAAACGAACAACCCCTAAATTTACTAAAATCAAATTTTAGTTTATTTTAGGGTAAACTGCACTAACTTACCTTGACTATATATATAATTGCACTAAAATCGGGAAAACTTTTATAATAACAATGACTATCCCTTGACCCGTTAACTAACTGTAGTCAACTGTTAATGTCACTTTTGAACCCTAGTAAAGTAATAATTAAAAAGGATTTGAAATCCTATTTTAACTTGGATTACTAAACCCTAGGTTCCAAGTATATAAGATATACTTGTTAGGAAAAAGAAGCTGTTATCCTAAAAAATCTGTTGGATGCCTCTGGGACAACGGTTGCCTACGGTGTACTGGTGCATCATAGTTGGCTCAGACCGGGTAGGACGTGGCTCTTTTTCGTCGAGGTAGGTATCGAGGAAAGTCTTTGGTCCAGTTACCATAGATCAGCGCAAGGCTCTTGGGCTGGTCCTAATGGGATACGAGATTGAGATTGGTCCTTTAGGGGATAAGACGAAGAAATACTGTAACAGTAACAAAATGTTCTTATTTGATTGTCATAGTAATACATTAGAGATGGCCGCTTACATCATGGTCGATATTACAACGGATACAACAACCGGTATATAGAGTGGGTAATAGCCAAGTAGGACTAACATAGAGAGTTCGAGCTAGGCAAGGTAGTAGTCAAGTAGGGTAATCGCATAGGAGCTTGAACTAGGCGGGGTAGTAGCCAAGTAGGGTAAACACATAGGAGCTTAAACTAGGCGAGGTTTTCTTTAGGACTTGCTTGAGATTTCAGAGGCCCACCCTTTATTCTTAGAGAGTTGGGGTATTTATAATGTACATACTGGAGGTGTAGATGAGAGATGCTCGTTTAGGCGGGAATTACTTGGTTCGATCCCTACCGTTCCCCTAAGTCATGTGCTGAGGTGGCAGGAATTAGATGGCTGGGATAGTGTCATCAGGGTACGCCCATTGTTGAGATCCTAGCCTGGGAAGGTGGGAACCCTAGTCCCTATGCTGAAATATACGGGACCATTCCCAACCATTGCTTTGGACCAGGTTTGTGGTTGGCACACGCCATAGAGGGCCACAATTGCTCCATATGTGCCTTAAGTTTCTTTAGGTGCTTTCGTAGGGCTGATGTGGCTATTGTGTGGCATTTTGGGGTGCTCGGGTTAGTCGGAGAAGGTCTTCGCTGCTGTGGGATGTCGTTGTCATTTGGGGTTAGCAAGGGACAACGTCAGCGTCTGTCCCATTGCACACTGTTAGGCGTCATTCTCCACTATTTCCCTCTTCGTGCTTGCTGAGCTTCTGTAAGCATTTTGCTAGGGAAACACAACTTCCTCCTTCATGTATGAAGTGGTTGACATTGGTTAGGGTTTAGGTGGAGCAGGGGAGGACTGTTGATGAGGCGCGACTACTAGGTAATCCCAGCCGTTGATTCCTTATCCTTCCTCTTCCATGCTTGCTGTCTTGCATTAATGGCTTGGCGTTGGGGTTTCTACAAGTTGCCCTGGCTCTTTCTCTCTTCCCATGTGGTCTGGTATGAAGGCTAATGTCAGCCCTTAGTAAGAGCTGTCACTTGTTAAGAGCCTCCTAAGTTGTTCCAGAATACTCTCGGAGGTGTTTAGAGGTTTAAACACAGTTGGACATGGTGATTAGTGCTGGTCTGGTGGGCATGATTCACTACAACAGATTGGGTCTTTTACAGCGCGTAAAAAATGCCGTAAATGACTATTTACGGCGTTCAGCTGCAAGCCGCATTAGATGATGTCGTGAATGATATCCCTCAAATGCAACGTACAAAATGTGTCGTTAATATGTTTTAAAAAACGCTATAATTGTATTACAACCCCTTATACTGCACGCAAAAAATGCCGTAAATGACTATTTACGACGTTCAGCAGTATGTCGTGAATGATATCCCTCAAATACGGTGTTCTTCAAATGCGCGCCGTTAATATGTTTTAAAAAAAACTCATTTACGGCGTTCAGCTATATGTCGTGAATGATATCCCTCAATACGGCGTACTAAACGCGCCGTCAATATGTTTAAAAAAAGAAATTGTATTTACGACCCTACAACCACCCATGCAACCATCCACCCACGCCCACACCCACCAGCTCATCACATATAAATCACAATTAATT
Source organism: Acer campestre (assembly GCA_954870605.1). Classification (NCBI taxonomy): domain Eukaryota; kingdom Viridiplantae; phylum Streptophyta; class Magnoliopsida; order Sapindales; family Sapindaceae; genus Acer; species Acer campestre. The sequence continues at coordinate 32,013,251 of OX940811.1, read as the reverse complement.
GGTGTTCTCATGGTATATTGAACTTGGCACTCATGAGCGATCAACCAAGCCTTATCCATCTTACTGCTGCTTTGAATGTGCTAATAAAAGCATAATTTTTATAACCTTTACTTGTTATTAAATTTTTATTGATTTTTTTTTCAATCAAAATTTTATTTGTAGATCGATTCCACTAATTTAAATTTTATTTTTATATGATAAACAAATTGATACTAAAAAATATTTATTATAACATTTAATTAAACTATTTTATTAAAATCGTATATTGTCAGATCAAATGGTCAATCGTTAATCGCACTTGAAATTAGGCATATCCATGTTTCGATTCTCGATTCAGAACCAGCGGTTTCGATTTTCGATTTGGAACCAGCAGTTTTGGTTTTCAATTCGGAACTAACGGTTTTGGTTCCGATTCCGGTTCCGGTTCCAACGGTTCGGTATTTTTTTTTTTAAATAATAGAAAATCCCTCAAGACTAATAATTATTGATCCTTACGAAGAACTTATTGGGAAAAAACAAAATTCATCACAATAGAGAACCATTTTGGACGAACAAAATGATCCATATATTGCATCATTTTAGGAAAGACACGCAATAGGTAAGTCATAAATAATCCCTTTTTACGGCGTTCCTTAAATGAACGCCGTCTTTGAGAAATTATGTGTCACTATTATGACTTGCACACTAAATGCAGTAAATAGTCATTCACTTGTTTCTGAAAAATGTATACATGCATGAGTTGTATGTCTTACAAGACTCTCAAATAAGAAACACAACAAGTAAGCTGTAAATAATCTCTTTTTTAGGGCGTTCGTCAAATGGGCTTCGTCTTTGAGAAATTATGTATCACTATTACAACTTGCACTAAATGCCATAAATAGTCATTCACTTGTTTCTGAAAAATGTATACACGACATGAGTAGTATGTCTTAAAAGACTTTCAAATAAGACACGCAATAGGTAAGCCGTAAATAATCCTTTTTTACGGCGTTCTTCAAATGTACGCCATTTTTGAGAAATTATGTATTACAGCATTCCTCAAATGAGCACCGTAAATAATCTATTTTTTACGGCGTTCCTCAAATGTGCACCGTCTTTAAGAAATTATATATCACTATTGTGACTTGCACTGAATGCCGTAAATAGTCATTCACTTGTTTCTAAAAAATATATACACGACATAAGTAGTATGTCTTAAAAGACTTTCAAATAAGACACGCAATAGGAAAGCCGTAAATAATCTCTTTTTTACGGCGTTTCTCATATGCGCGCCGTAAATAATCTTTTTTTTTTTACGGCGTTCTTCAAATGCGCGTCGTCTTTGAGAAATTATGCATCACAATTACGACGTGCACTAAACATAAATCGTGAATGATAACATTTACGACACGCTATTTATATGTGTCATAAAAGACCCAATCTGTTGTAGTGATTAGCCGGTCTTAGTTTGGGCAATAGGGGGTTCCCGGTGCTACCTCTTAGGCCCAATCTTGTCTTGATACTACATGATTGGTGAGGACCGGGTCCTTAGGAGACCATGTCCTTCTCCGTATCAGGTGCTTTGCGGGGACTGGGGACCGAGTCCCTGGTGGATTGCGTCCTTCTCCGTACCAAGCGCTCTAGGAGGACCGAGTCCATGATGGACCAAGTACTTCTCTATACCGGGTCCTTAATGGACCAGTTCCTTCTTCTGTTGCAAGTGCTTTGGGGGGACCGGGTTCTTGGTGGACCGTGTTTTTCTCTATACTAGGCACTCTAGGAAGGACCGAGCACTTTCCAGTATCGGGTAATGGTGGCTGGTCGAGTCCCCCCAATGAGAAAAGTTCTTCCTTGATTTAATTATCGATTTTACTAGTTAACATAAGCTATTCGGAATCCTAAGGAGATCCAAGGTTGGCGGTAACAAGAAAGGAAAAAGAAAAAAAAGAAACATATTTTTTTCTCTCATAGGGTTGGTTGAATTCACAAGGAGAAGCAAGGTGTTATCTTCCGGTTCTCTCAAGCCTCTATTCAACTGCTCTCGGAATCCATGACATACCTACAAACACAGTTGCTATATCGCGGGATATAACTAGGAAGGCTTAGTGGTAAAGGATCGAAAAGAAAACGAATGAGTGTTCTTCAAAGGTATGAAAACAAATCTCTTCCTCATATTCGTGTATATACAAAAGGTCCCAAGAAGACGATAGAAATTTTTTGAAACCTATCATTCTTAATTATCTTTATTAATTTCAAATAAAACCTCTATTTTTTCTGCTGCGCAACTTACAGATTCTAGATCGAGAATTTCTTTGATCTTTTAGGGGGTCACCTTGATTCCCCTTTCATGGACCATGAAACCTAAAAACTTCACAGTCGACACCCCAAATGCACACTTGTCTGGGTTTAATAGCATATAGTTAAGTTGAAGCACTTCAAAGGTTTGTTAAAGGTGTTCATGGTGCTGCTCCACTAACTGGGACTTGGTTATCATGTTGTACATATAACCTCCATGGTCTTTCCTCTCTGGTTCTTGAATAGCTTGTTTACTAATCTTTGGTACATTACTCCGGTGTTCTTTAGCCCGAATGGAATCACCTTATAGTTATACAACCCTTGATTCGTGATCAAACTAGTTTTTTCCTTGTTCGAAGAGTGCATCATGATCTAGTTGTAGCTGGAATATGCATCCATAAAGCTCAAGAGCTTGTTCCCTATGTCGATAATAACTCTAGCGACATAGTAGTTTGTAATCTGGACAATGATTACCATCGGGTCATCGTGTGGCTGAATCGTGTTGTGAACGTCTTCTTTGGTGAAAATGATCTGGCTGGAGTGAGGCCGCTCCATCGTCCTTCTGCTAACCCTCAGCACATATTCCCCTATAACGTGCTTGGGTATCTTCTTAGCATGATTCTTTCTGAGTTATTGGATGTGCCAGCAAGGGTCGGGCTTTTGCTAATTATGTTGATGATTTGGATTTGCTCCATTAGATCCTTGCCTTTGTTCTTCTTTCTCTCTTCTTTTTCTCTTCTGTTTCCTATAGCTATCTTTGAACTTACTTCCTAGTCTTGATTCCGTTCCTCACCTGTTGTAGAAACTTTGACAGCAAACTGCTCCTAACTAGGCCATCTATCTGGTTTCAAAGGCTGAAGCAATCTGGAGTGTTATGCCCCACGTCCTTGTGAAAGTCGTGGTACTTGTACTTATTCCTCCTGTTGGTCGAGAGCTTTAGAGGGTCGAACTTCTTGAGGAGGCATTTATCTTGGATGGCTAGGAAGATGGCCTCCCTTAGGGCATTTTGGTGGGGGGCGGGTGTGTAATTGGTGCATTCTTCTTCTCCTTGCTTGCTCATTTTGGTAACCTCTCTAATGGGGGAAGGGGTCCAAGAAATCCTTCGTGGCGGGGTCCTTCATCGTAGAGGATGGGCTCTGTGTGTTGGGAGAAGAGGTAGGCAGAAGGTAGACCGGTTTGAAGGCTATTTGTGTCACTTTGGAACTAGCCCCCTCTCCCTTCCATAATAATGGTCTTTCTGAGTGTGCCACATCGTGATCTACCTTGATGCAGAGCTATTCATACAATTGCACTTGTTCTAGAGCCCAGGTGTATGCTTTCTGTAAGTCTCCGGCTTGTCATTGTTGAAGGACCGCTACAGATTTCCTACCCACAAATTCTCCCGAAAATTTGTGAGTGTCTCCTTTTCTACGAATACTCCATATGAATTACTTCCATATGGTACCGCTCCACATAGGATTTGAGCGACTCTCCTCGTTCCTGGACCACATACTGTAGCATGACTAGGTCTATGGGAGGTGGTTTTACTCCTTGAAACTGGGCACAAAGTCTTTTGATAACCTGTAATGGAATCGACGCTTATTTAGTGTGGACAATGGGTTGTTTGGCCATGGCTATACCAAGAAAAGCATCTGCTAAGATCAAGTAAAGAAGAAAAAATTGAGTCATTTTTTCTGTTGATGTGATGCTAGCTGTCGAGTAGCGAAGACATTCAAAAAAGTCACATATGACCATTTTTGAATTTTGTTTTATGAATTTGTTTTTCATTCAATTTCATTCATAACTATACCAATATTTATATCAGTGTTCTAGTAATCGGCCAAGTCGGCCGACTAGGCATCTAGGCATCTAGTCGGCGATTAGCACCGTCTAGTCAGCAATTAATCGACCTATTATTTGTCGGCAAGTCAGCTTCAGCGTTTTTCTTTAAAAAAAAATACCACTCGACCAAAACAGAGCCTCTCGTCGCCACCTCGCCATCGCAACTGCCGTCCTTCGGTCGTCTTCGCCAATCGCTCTAGTAGCCGGGTTAGTTTTCTTAGTTAGAAAAAGAAAAATATAAGAACAAAAAAAGCTAGGAAAAAAAATGATGTCTAAGAAGAAGAAGAAGAAGTGAAGATAAGTTGCAGAGAAAAAAATGAAAAAGATGTCTGAATTTGGAAGAGAAAGATGGGGAGAGGGAGAGGGAGAGGGTTGAAAATTGACATTTGGAACTCTAGAAGCGTGAATGAGAAGAGAAGAAGATGATAAGACTGATGAAAAAAAAATGGAAAAATATATTTTCTAGTGTGAAAAAAAATCTGATAAGACTAATGGAGGATCTAGCTATCCAAAAAGTGATAATGGTCTCACAAAAGATAAAAATGAAATTTAAAAGTAAAAAAATAAAATAAAATAAAAAAGGAAAGCATAAATAAGAAATATAAAAAATAGAAAGTTAAAAAAATTATGAGTATAGGAAGAGTTTGTCCGCCTAGACACCGTATAGGTGGTCTAGGCGCTTGACGCCGGTCTACCGTATATTTGGCACCTAACGCATACTAGAACTCCGATTTATATGATTTAGTTAATTAACCATGATGAAAAAGAAATTAACTCTTTTAAATTTGTTTCAATTCCATATTGCCTTTGATCGATTTACTGTTATTTAAATTTGATTAATTGATTATGATTTGTGATCTCTTTTTTTATTCAGTTTACAAATTACAATAGCAAAATTGCATGAGCCAATTATTCAACCAAATTGTTCAATAATTTTAGATTATAATGTCCAAAAAAAAAAAAAAAATGCAAACTTAATATTATATATATATTTTATATATTTTTTCTGTTAATCTATCAGACGCGTTTTCACCGTTTTAAGTTATAGAATACAGTTTTCAGAATATGCTACCAAACGTGTTTTCAAATTTCGAAACTGAAACCAAAAACACTGTTTTCATTTTCGTTTTTGTTTTTTTAAAACGGAAAATAAAAAATGCAAAATTTGGGGTAATTCTAAGATATTTACAAAATATAAACTTTAATTAAAGGGATTAGTAATTAGGGAATAACGATGCATAAATTTATATATTTTAATGAAATCTTTATAGGAAAAAAAATCAGTAATAAATTAAAAACATAATATATTTTATTGTATTCTCTTGAATTGCTTTCAACATTTAAAATTTAATGTTGAAACGAAAAATAAAATATGAACATCTATTCCAGATGAAATAGTCATATAACTAAGGATGGCAATTAAACCTGAACCCAACCCGTTTAAAGAGGGTTTGGGTTTGAAAATTATACCTGTCACGGGTTCGGGTTCAGGTTTGGATTTGAAAAAAAAAAAACCATACCCGAACCGGCGAACCCGTTATTATGTGTGTATGTGTAATTTTAATATTTTGAACTTATGCATTATGGACTTATGTTGTGTTAGAATTCAGAACTTGAATTTACGGATTATGTACTTATGTTAGAATTTTAGAACTTGAACTACATTTTTTTTTTTTTTTTTTCTATTCTAGTTTCTTTTTAAGCTATTTATACTTTTAAGCTTAAAATGATAACTATTCACGAGTTTGCGGGTGCCACACCCATCCACAAATCCTCTGAAGTTTGTGGGTTTGTGGGTGGGTGTGGATGTTGCTTAAATCCGCGGGTGAAACCCGAACCTGAACCCACTACATTTTATGGGTTCGTGTATGGGTTTGGATGTCATTTTCTTTCGTGGGTATAGGTTTGGTTTTTCCTAAACCTGTCCGAACCCGATCAATTACCATTCCTACATATAACATGATAATAGTGGTCAAACTGACATCTTGCAAGGGTTGTATTAAGAAATCCAGCCTTTCAGGATACACAAGAGAGCTGAATTATTTTAATTAAGATAATCTTGATCCACAAAACCTAGCTTTGATTCACTAAATATTTCTTGGCAGTATTGAACTATATAATATATCATTAACTAAGATCTCTTGATCATCTGGGAAATATATATTATATATATAATTGGTTTCCCTTCAAATATATATATATATATATAATTCACCTCAAAAAAAAGAATCTGGGAAATATATAATCTCCACTATCATATATATATATATATATATTCTATAACCTCCCACTCGTATATGGCACATAAGTAGTTTAAAATTCAAGGAATTTATAAGATTATCTTTTCAAATGGATGATCACTATAACTGATATGATATAAAACTTTCCAGATAGGCATTTGATTTTTTTTTTTTTTTTTTTTTTTTTTTTTGAAAGGGCACTTGAAAACCTGGAAAACCAGATCCAGGGCAAGGTTACAACCATAACTGGGACTCCACAAATAAAGCTAATTGAGCACAAACCCAGAACAGAGTCCCACAACGGGAGAAAAACGCCCACACAGAAGTGGGATTACAACCAAAACAACAAACAAAACAACCAGGAAACACAATAAAACGAGCTGAAACCGATCCGGAGGAGAGACCATGCCGCCGGAGAAGACCCACCAGGATGCCGCCGACCAAGCAGAGACGTCGGAGATGCCCGATCGAAACCCCAAACCACCATCCAATCAAACCTCCACCAGTTCCGATGCCCGACTCCGCAAAGCAAAAAACCGACCAAACCAAACACCAAGATCAGTGAAGGAGGACGCCGAAGTTGCCGGCGGTGTCCCGACGGAGAGGACGGGGCCGGACGAGCTTCAAGACCACCGATCGAGACAACTCACGCCGAATCACACCAGATCTGGCCAGAACCAAGAGGATCGGCCGATCTAACAGCTGCCGTCGTTGCCTGGACAAAACGTCTCGCCCGGTGACGCGAGAGAGACTTCCAATCGACGGACAGGGCCGTCGTAGTAGCCGCCGGTGTCCCCCTTCTGACCGGGAAAGCCTAGCACGGGGAAGAAGAAGATCGCCCACCGGGACGACATCGTCACCGGCTCCCGCTGTCACAGCGAGAAACCGGCGACGGAAAGAAGAAAAACAGTTAGGGTTTTGAGTTGGGAGAAAAGGAGAGAGAGGAGAACCAGCCAATATCAAAAAAACATTATTTGATAGGCATTTAATTTGATTGAGCAAAAAACCTTTTTTTTTTTTTTTACAGTCAAAAAGTGCACCTAATTAATCAATTTCAATCTTCATTAACAGTCAAATTAGTACAAAAATTTGTATAAATTCTTGTTTTTTAACGAATACTTTATTTGAAGAAGAAGAATTCACTTATTTAGAATATAAATTGCGGGCACCTATGTCAGATGAAACAGTCATATATCATAACAATCGTGTTGGAACACCATCTTGCAAGGATCATATTAAGAAATCCAACCTTTCAAGATTCACAAGAGCTTATTTTAATTAAGATAATCTTCTACATAATCTAGCTTTGATTCACTGAATATTTCATGGTGGTATTGAACTATATAATATATCATTAACTAAGATCTCTTGATCATATAGGAATTATATAATCTCCACTTTGTATACTTTTCTAATGTAAAAAAGCAGCTTTTCTCCAAAAGTAACATCTCCCACTTTGTCTATATATATTAGCTAGCATCTCAAGTCTCATGAACTCATAGCCTTCATCACCAACAACAATCCAACTAAAAGCTGCTCTTCACAAAAGCACTTCTTATACTTAATTACTTTTGTTTTCAATCAAAATGGTTGCTTCTAATGCCCATCAATATCTCTCTTCACTTTCTTGTGAAGTTGGAATCATAAAAGCAAAAAACATTGAATTGAAGTCCAACGGTAGTAGTACTACTGGTGGGGTGTTTGTTAGATACTATCTCTCAGGAGGAAACAACAAGAGATCGATTCAACTGAATAGCCAAGAGATCTCATCATCAAAATCTGATGATGATGATGAGCTCATGATGATTTGGAATGAATCCTTCTCGTTGGAGTGTGTAGGCACCGAAGATTCCATCAAAAATCTTAACCAACAGAGTGTGGTGTTTGAGCTCAGATGGAGACCAGATATTAAAGCTTCTTCCATCAAATACCTTCTTGGGAAGAAGAAAAGCAAGTCAAAGCTTCTGGGGAGGGCTGAAATTCCATGGAAGACGGTGCTTGATTCACCAAACTTGGAAATACAAAACTGGATTGTCATGGTTCCTAACAACAAGATGAATAAAAACAGTGCTAGGGTTCTTGATCAAGATCATGTACTCAATCTAGCTGCTCCTTCATTGCAAGTGTCAATGAAAGTTGTTATTGATCATCGAGTTCAAAAAATGGTGGAGAAGAAGAAGAACAAGAAGTCATCATCATGGGTTGATGAGTGTGGATGTTCATATGATCATCATCATCATGGTGGATGTAATTGTGCTGATTATGAGATATTTGCATTAGTGGCTGCTTTAGAGTCTCTTTAATTTGTGGCATATATAGTATTTAGATTCATTAGGATTTTGGGATGTTCTTGACTTTATTATTATTATTATTTTTATAGGCCTTTTTCAATTAAAGAGGGCAAGAATTTTGTTTTGATGGTGTATATGTATATTTGAGATGATTAATGGAGAATTTGTACAATTTTCTTTCCAAAGAATTAAATGGTTTCACTTTTTTCTTTTGTCATGATTTTTTCTTATAAATAAATGAAAAAGCACAAATGGATTTAAGTTTATATATGAAAACTCCATCTGCTCTGATATATCACCCAATCTTTTCGAAACCGCAATTACTGTGCTCATGTCTTTCATTTTTTATTTTTTTTTATTTTATAAAATGACAAATCTTTCATTGTGAGCCAAGCATGACAGTTTCCTCTTCCTATATATGCTGGGTTTCAGATATTAGATAATATAATATAAGTTAAACTGTGAGCTTTGAGAAGAAAATAAATAAAATTAATTTGGAATGTTGTTTGTGCCATAAATCTGTTCAGCTTAAATGATAAGTCTGTTTACAATTTTCAAAATATAACTTGGAATAAAATATAAAATTCTATGTAACCGCAGTTTCAATGATTCATCTTTTCCAAAAATATCATTGAAAGAAAAGTTGTTATAAGAAGAGATTAGATACATATTATTAGAACATTTGAATTTGCTTGTACTTTTGAAGTCTATAACATTACATAAACCATTCTTCCTTACCCCATGGGTATAGCTCTGCTGGTATACCTTTGAAAAGCTCTCGAGCTTGAGATTTTGGGGAAGCCAATAAAGCTTGATCATGAACAATGAGAAGTCTAATCTATCCTTACAAATAAAACCTTAATGTGGTTTGTCAATTAAATAAGCTAATCAAAATATGAGGAACTTACAACTCTCTCTCTCTCTCTCTCTCTAATCTCTACACTATTTCATCCTTTCTCTCTCTCTCTCTCTCTCACACACACACTCTCTCTCTCTCTATTCTTTACACAACTATCACACATTCACACTCTTTATTTCTCTAATCTCCAAGACTCCAACTATTATTCTCTAATCTCTCCATCAAGGTCCAAGGCACTAAGACACCAAATTACAAAGGTAATTTTTTTTTTCTTTAAATTTTATTATTTAATTTTATGCTTAGTTTTTAAATATTTATATTTATACTAAGTATATTTATGCTTAGTTTATAATTATAATATTTGTGCTTAGTATTTATTTTTATATTTTATATTTGTGATCAGTTTTCAATTTAAATTTTTATGCTTAATTTTTAAATTTAAATTTTATGCTCAATTTTTAAATTTATGTTTTTATACTTCATAAATCATAAAATTATGAATTTTATTTTATTTTATATATTTATTCTCAAAATACAAAAATCAAAATGGTGAATTTTTTATAGTTAATTTCAATTACATCATTATTATTTAATAAGTAATATTTATGCTTAGTTATTAATTTTAATATTTATCCTTAGGTTTTATTTTAATATTTTAATATTTTTGCATAGTATATTTATGATTTTTTGCTTAGTTATTAATTTTAATATTTATACTTAGTTTTTAATGTTAATATTTAATTATTTATTCTTATGTTGTACTTAGTTTTTAATGCTAAGTATATTTATGATTTTATATTTTTATGCTTAGTTATTAATTTTAATATTTTTACTTAAGTTTTACTTTATATATCGATTTTTAATGCTTAGTATATTTATGAATTTATATTTTTATGCTTAGTTATTAATTTTAATATTCACTTTTAGAATCTTAGGTTTTATTGTTTTATTTTATTTTATATATTTATGCTTAATTAATGAATATTGACTAATGAGTTAATATGCATATTGTAGGAAATGGAACATAATCATCGTTTTTTTTTAGACAGTCTTAACATGAAGAATAATGATTTTGAACTTTCTGAACCGGCCCAACCGACATCAAGACCTTCCATTTCCACACTAACATCACGTCCCATTTCCAAACCCAGAAGGATGACATTTGTTGTGTGGCAGTGTTTTGACGGAGAAGATGTACAAAACCCAGACGGTACAGTCACAAGAAAGTCTTTCTGTAAGTTTCGCAAGCCGTTCTAAGTGGGGAACCAATCATTTGAAAAGGTATTTGGACAAATGCATACCTCAACACGGATAGGTAGACAATACAACCTAGACACAACTACAATGGAACCCAAACAGATCCATTACGACGTGGAGTTAGGGCTGGCAAGCAAAATGGTCAAGTTAATGAAGGGAGAATCTCTATAGTACTGCTGAACCACTAGGAGAATATATTTGCAAGTATAGTACACTTTTATCATGACACATAAAAAAAAACAAAAACAAAAACAAAAACAAAAACAAAAACAAAAAAAAGTTAAACAAATCCAACTCTTTCTTTGGAAAAAAGAAAATTGTATAAAATTCTCCATTAATCTTCACAAATATACATATACACTATCAAAACAAAACTCCTGCCCCCTTAATTAATTCAAAAAGGCCAAAATAAAAAATAAAAAAATTAAGTCTAGAACATACCAAAACCCTAATGAATCTATATATGCCACTAACTATATAGACTCCAAAGCAGCCACTAATGCAAATATCTCATAATCATCACAATTACATCCACCACCATGATGATGATGATCATCCGAACATCCACACTCATCAACCCATGATGATGACCTGTGGTTCTTCTTCTTCTCCACCATTTTTTGAACTCGATGATCAATAACAACTTTCATTGACACTTGCAATGAAGGAGCAGCTAGATTGAGTACATGATCTTGATCAAGAACCCTAGAATTGTTTTTATTCATCTTGTTGTTAGGAACCATGACAACCTAGTTTTGTATTTCCAAGTTTGGTGAATCAAGCACCGTCTTCCATGGAATTTCAGCCCTCCCCAGAAGCTTTGACTTGCTTTTCTTCTTCCCAAGAAGGTATTTGATAGAAGAAGTTGTAATATCAGTGAGATTTCAAAAAGATGTCATAAATTAAAACAAACACCCCTTGCCATCAAGTTAATCTATTAACTTTAACGGTTGATTAACTTTGACCCATGGAAAACTAAATATACCGCTAACATATCATCCTAAACATAAAATATTTTTTCATTAAAAAGTAAAAAATCAAATTAAAAAAAAAAAAAAACAAGATAATTAGTTCGCGGAAACATCCTTAGTTCGTGGAAGAGCCTCCCCTTCTAACTGGAGAAGGCTGATCTCCTCCAGTTGATGATATTTTTCAGTAGGAGGAGATCATCAAAGATCTCTTGTTTCCTTTAGTGGTGGAGATTTATCGCTTGTAGATTATGTAAATCGCGAAGCGGAAAAAATAGGTGTTTGATAGTAAAATAAATCAAGATAAATAAGAACGATAGGTTTCAAAAAAAAATTATCGTCTTCTTGGGACCTTTTGTATATACACAAATATGAGGAAGATATTTGTTTTCATACCTTTGAAGAACACTCATTCATTTTCTTTTCGATCATTTACCACTAAGCCTTCCTAGCTATATCCTGCGATCTAGCAACTATGTGTGTGGGCACGTCACGGATTCCGGGAGCAGTTGAATGGAGGCTTGAGAGAACTGGAAGACAACACCTTGCTTTTCCTTGTGAATTCCGCCAACCCTATGAGAGAAAAAAATATATATTTCTTTTTCTTTTTCCTCTCTTGTTGCCGCCCACCTTGGTTCTCCTTATGGTTCCGAATAGCTTCTTTTTCTTAACAAGTATATCTTATATACTAGGAACCTAGGGTTTAGTAATCCAAGTTAAAATATGATTCTAAATCCTTTTTTAATTGTTACTTTACTAGGGTTTGAACCTTTGACCTATTTAGAGTAAATAAAAATAATCACTTATTATTTTATTGCTCTTGTCAAGGTTAGAAAAACCTCCATATGACAATTTAATGATTCTTAATTACTAATATGTCAATTAAATAATCATATTATTTAATAATATTTAATTCAACAATAAAATAATACATTAATTAAATAATCACATCATTTAATTAATTCCCCAAATATATTTAAGTTACTTTCGTAACACAATTAATTGGACCATCCAATTCTCCGTCAGTCTTTGTTACTATCAATCATATAGAGCTAGCAAGGGGACCTAATGGACCCACAGTTTTGAGCTCCAATAATACTTAGAAAAAATTAATTAAACTCTTTAATTAATATTTCATAATTATTAACCATGGAGTTATTCCACTAAAAACCCAAGGTTGTACTCTCGTAACCGTAGATGTTTTACACAACCATTTTATCAGTGTCCATTGATATAACTATTACATATGATATGATCCTCCACAAGTAAATCATAATTAGAGCTAGGTCATAAATTCTGTTATACCTCTTTAATTATATCTTTAATTCTGTTATACCTCTTTAATTATATCTTTTCCTTTAAGTACCATTGATTCTCTTGAATGATTATATCTTTTCCTTTCGTAACAAAATTAATTGGACCATCCAATTCTCCGTCAGTCTTTGTTACTATCAATCGTATAGAGCTAGCAAGGGGACCTAATGGACCCACAGTTTTGAGCTCCAATAATACTTAGAAAAAATTAATTAAACTCTTTAATTAATATTCATAATTATTAACCTTGGAGTTATTCCACTAAAAACCCAAGGTTGTACTCTCGTAACCGTAGATGTTTTACACAACCAATTTATCAGTGTCCATTGATATAACTATTACATATGGTATGATCCTCCACAAGTAATTCATAATTAGAGCTAGGTCATAAAGTCCGTTATACCTCTTTAATTATATCTTTTCCTTTAAGTACCATTGATTCTCTTGAATGATTATATCCTCCATTCCTTTACGGAAGAAAGAAAGTGCTCTTAATCGTTCAAGCCCTGAATCAACCCTTAAGGGAACTACTTATCTACTTCTCGCAAGAATGCATGGATTCCACTATCGTGTGCATACCTTCCTAGCCATAAGTCAAACCATGATTCCGAGATACAGAGATATTGACCGAGAATGCTATTCCGATCTCACCCATGGTAAATCAAAAAACCACGATCTAACCTGTAGAAGTCAGTAAGACACTCAGGATTTAGATAACCCATATATAGCCATCATTAATTGATATATATGAATCTTTTCAACTAACACTACAACAGATTATGTTTTTTACTGCGCGTAAAGAACGTCTTAAATGACTATTTATGACGTTTAGCTGCAAGCCACATTAGACGATGTCGTGAATGATATCCCTCAAATACGGTGTACCAAACATGCCGTCAATATGATTTTAAAAACTCTGTAATTGTATTTACGACCCCTTTTACTACGAGCAAAGAATGTCGTAAATAACTATTTACGGCGTTCAGCTGCAAGCCATATTAGGGGATGTCATGAATGATATCCCTCAATACGGCGTACCAAATGCGCCGTCAATAGATGATATCTTGAATGATATCCCTCAAATACAGCGTACCAAACGCGCCGTCAATGGATGATATCGTAAATGATATCCCTCAAATACAACATACCAAACGCGCTGTCAATAGATGATATCGTGAATGATATCCCTCAAATACGGCGTACCAAACGCGCCGTCAATATGTTTAAAAAAACACCATAATTGTATTTACGGCCCAACCACGCATCCAGCCATGACGACCCAACCACCCACCAACTCATCACACACAAAATCACAATTAATTGGCGGTGTTCACATGGTGTGTTGAACCTGGCACTCATGAATGATCAGCCAAGCCTTATCCACCTTGTTGTTGCTTTGAATATAAAAGCATAATTTTTATATATAACCTCTACTTGTTATTAATTTTTTATTGATTTTTTTCAATCAAAATTTTATTGTAGATTGATTCCACTAATTTCAAATTTATTTTTATATGATAAACAAATTGATATTAAAAAACATTTATTATAACATTTAATTAAACTATTTCGTTAAAATCATATATTGTCAGATCAAAGGGTCAATCGTTAATCGTACTCGGAATTAGACATGACCCTAGTTCTAGTTTTTGATTCGGAACCAGCGGTTACAATTTTTGATTTGGAACCAACGGTTTCGGTTTTCGATTCGGAACCAACGGTTTCGGTTTCGGTTCCGGTTCCGGTTCCGACGGTTCGGTTCTTTTTTAAAAATAATAGAAAACCTCTCAAGACTAATACGTTCGGTTCGGTTCAGTTCTATTTCATCCCTAAAGGTCTTGTTAGATTTGTACTTTTTAGGGACGAAAAGTTTATTTCGTCCCAAGAGGCATTCTATTGGGACAAATTTATTCTTCCCTAAAGGTTTTATCCGTTTTGCGTTTTTTAGGGACGAATAATTTTTTCGTCTAAATAGACATCCTATTGGGACGAAAAAAAGAAGAAGCATTCCTATAGATTTTCGTCATAATAAGCCTTTTTTCTTGTAGTGAATGTAGTAAATAGTCATTCACTTGTTTCTAAAAAATGTATACATGGCATGAGTTGTATATCTTAAAAGACTCTCAAATAAGACACGTAACAGGTAAGTCGTAAATAATCCCTTTTTACGGTATTTACGACGTTCCTCACATGCACGCCGTGTTTGAGAAATTAATCCCTTTTTACGGCGTTCCTCAAATGCATGCCGTCTTTGAGAAATTATGTATCACTATTACGATATGCACTGAATGCAGTAAATAGTCATTCACTTGTTTATGAAAAATGTATACAGTCATTTGTGAGTTGTATGTTTTAAAAGACTCTCAAATAAGATATGTAACAGGTAAGCCGTAAATAATCTCTTTTTTACGGCATTCCTCAAATGCGCGCCATCTTTGAGAAATTATGTATCACTATTATGGCTTGCATTGAATGCCGTAAATAGTCATTAACTTGTTTCTGAAAAATTTATACATGGCATGAGTAGGTAAGCCGTAAATAATCTCTTTTTATGGTGTTTCTCACATGCCCACCGTGTTTGAGAAACTAATCCCTTTTTTACGGTGTTCCTCAAATGCACACCGTCTTTGAGAAATTATGTATCCCTATTACGACTTGCACTGAATGTAGTAAATAGTCATTCACTTGTTTTATGAAAAACATATACATGGCGTGAGTTGTATGTCTTAAAAGACTCTCAACTAAGACACGCAACATGTAAACCATAAATAATCTTTTTTTTACGACGTTCCTCAAATGTGCGCCTTCTTTGAGAAATTATGTATCACTATTACGACTTGCACTGTATGTCGTAAATAGTCATTTACTTGTTTCTGAAAAATGTATACATGACATGAATAGTATGTCTTAAAAGACTTTCAAATAAGACATGCAATAAGTAAGTTGAAATAATCTTTTTTTACGGCATTCCTCAAATGTGCGCCGTCTTTGAGAAATTATGCATCACAATTACGACTTGCACTAAACATAAGTCGTGAATGATAACATTTACGACGCGCCATTTATGTGCGCCGTAAAAGACCCTATCTGTTGTAGTGTAACGGATTTTAGTGACAAATTCATTAGATCGTGGCCCAGTTCTATATGATCATATTATATAAGGTGTCTCCATTCTCATAACACCATATGAACAGTCTAGGATAAGACCACCGTAAAATACAGAATGGACCACAGCTGTAAATTAATCACAAATAAAGTACCCAGTTTTATTTGCTTTCTACGGACTATTTAGATTGCATGTCTTAAACTGAATTCCTCTGTATATGATATTCATATACTCAGTTTGAGATTACATATAGCAATCTTGGATGTTTGCATATATAATATAAGCGTATGAATTAATATATTGAATGAAATAAATACTTCTTTTATTATTGAATTTATAACATTTACAAATTACAAGTTTTATGGCATAAATCCCAACAAATTATTATTATTATTTTTTAAATTTTTAAATTTTAAATTTTTATTTAAAAAATATGGTATATTTGGGATGATATGATAGGCGTATATTTGACTTTCTAAGAGTCAAAGTTAGTCAACCAATAAAGTTAACGGAATAACTTGATGGCAAGGGTTGTTTGTGTTAATTTATGACATCTTTTTAAAATCTTACTATATTCAATAAAGTAAGGGTAAGTTAGTACAATTAACCCTATATAATACAAAGATGAAGATGAGCCCAAGTTACTTGAGCTAACATTACCTTCAGCATAGGTTCTCGATAGACCTGTGACCCGGGTGAACGAACACTTTCCCTTATGCATTTCGAAAACTGTTTTTTTTTTTTTTTAAATTTCCAATGGGTCCATATATGATTTCAGTTTTGCTTTAATATTACAACCAAGTTGAGTTTTGTAATGAGAGATAAATGATGTTTATATAACCACCAAAGATGTTGATAATTAAAAGAAGATTAGCTAGCAGGGGCGGAGCCAGGATTTTCACTTTGGGGGGACTAGCACAAACTAATATTAAATATCACGTAAGAAAAATATATTAATATATCCAATAATACCGTTTAATCTTTAAGTTAATGATACAAATTATGTAGAGTAAACCATAAGAACCACCTAGACACCTGGTCCACCTCAAAACAAGATAAATATTGCATAATAAAATAGTAAATAAAGTCTCTTTTTTTTTTTTTTTTTGTTGAAATATTACATAAATTTAGGTTTTTTTTTTTTTTTTTTTTTTTTTGAGGACTCAAACCCACAACCTCATAGTGTAAATATGAGGGGTTTACCACTGGACCAACCTTATATCGTTTAAAGAAAGTCTTAATTTGTTCTAGTGAATACCTAATAAAAAATAAAAATTACATACATATATAGTATATTTGGTGTATAGTTGAGAGTGTAATTACGAGATAAGGTTATTTCCTTTTAGTTTTAATTTTTAAAAAAAAAAAATTAAAATCTTTGATTTTTATAGACCTTTTGATTGAAATCTTTAAAAATTAACCATGTAACTATCCAGTAACCGTGTAGTCGTTGAACCCATATAGACTATATTAGGAAATAATGTATGAAATAATAAGGAATTAAAATACTAAAATGGATTGATTTTGTGTTGGCAAACATAAATATGGAAGAAATTTATATTATGAATAACATGGGGGACCATGTTACAATTATCATATGCATATATAATTAAATACTATAATATTATAATATGCAACTCAAATTTCTTAAATTGTGATTGGCTGGGGGGTGCACAAAAAAAGTTAAAAAAATCCAACACTTTCCTTGGAAAAAAGAAAATTGTATAAAATTCTCCATTAATCTTCACAAATATACATATACACTATCAAAACAAAATTCCTGCTCTCTTAATTAATTCAAAAAGGCCAAAAAAAAAAAAAAATTAAGTCTAGAACATCCCAAAACCCTAATGAATCTATATATGCCACTAACTATAGAGACTCCAAAGCAGCCACTAATGCAAATATCTCATAATCATCACAATTACATCCACCACCATGATGATGATGATCATCCAAACATCCACACTCATCAACCCATGATGATGACCTGTGGTTCTTCTTCTTCTCCACCATTTTTTGAACTCGATGATCAATAACAACTTTCATTGACACTTGCAATGAAGGAGCAGCTAGATTGAGTACATGATCTTGATCAAGAACCCTAGCACTGTTTTTATTCATCTTGTTGTTAGGAACCATGACAATCCAGTTTTGTATTTCCAAGTTTGGTGAATCAAGCACCGTCTTCCATGGAATTTCAGCCCTCCCCAGAAGCTTTGACTTGCTTTTCTTCTTCCCAAGAAGGTATTTGATGGAAGAAGCTTTAATATCTGGTCTCCATCTGAGCTCAAACACCACACTCTGTTGGTTAAGATTTTTGATGGAATCTTCGGTGCCTACACACTCCAACGAGAAGGATTCATTCCAAATCATCATGAGCTCATCATCATCATCAGATTTTGATGATGAGATCTCTTGGCTATTCAGTTGAATCGATCTCTTGTTGTTTCCTCCTGAGAGATAGTATCTAACAAACACCCCACCAGTAGTACTACTACCGTTGGACTTCAATTCAATGTTTTTTGCTTTTATGATTCCAACTTCACAAGAAAGTGAAGAGAGATATTGATGGGCATTAGAAGCAACCATTTTGATTGAAAACAAAAGTAATTAAGTATAAGAAGTGCTTTTGTGAAGAGCAGCTTTTAGTTGGATTGTTGTTGGTGATGAAGGCTATGAGTTCATGAGACTTGAGATGCTAGCTAATATATATAGACAAAGTGGGAGATGTTACTTTTGGAGAAAAGCTGCTTTTTTACATTAGAAAAGTATACAAAGTGGAGATTATATAATTCCTATATGATCAAGAGATCTTAGTTAATGATATATTATATAGTTCAATACCACCATGAAATATTCAGTGAATCAAAGCTAGATTATGTAGAAGATTATCTTAATTAAAATAAGCTCTTGTGAATCTTGAAAGGTTGGATTTCTTAATATGATCCTTGCAAGATGGTGTTCCAACACGACTGTTATGATATATGACTGTTTCATCTGACATAGGTGCCCGCAATTTATATTTTAATTAAGTGAATTCTTTTTCTTCAAATAAAGTATTCGTTAAAAAACAAGAATTTATACAAATGTTTGTACTAATTTGACTGTTAATGAAGATTGAAATTGATTAATTAGGTGCACTTTTTGACTGTAAAAAAGAAAAATGGTTTTTTGCTCAATCAAATTAAATGCCTATCTGGAAAGTTTTATATCATATCAGTTATAGTGATCATCCATTTGAAAAGATAATCTTATAAATTCCTTGAATTTTGAACTACTTATGTGCCATATACGAGTGACATGATTTGTTATCTCAGTTAGCTAAACACTTCGACTCTCTTTGCACGATTAATTAAGACAGAATTTTGTTTGTGTTTAGGGTAATTTGTCTTGTTACATGCCAACTCATCCCCTGGCTAGTTTAGAAAATGGAGAGACAATTTTGTTGTAAAATAAAAGAGTACAATGGTTAATAAATAATTGAGAGAGAGAGATGAGAGAATAATTAACAAGAGAGAGAGAGAGAAACGAGAGAGAGAGCATTACATTTTATTGATTTTTCCAGTAGTCTTTACAAGTCACATTGAAGAACATATATATAGGCAATGATGAATTAAAGAGAGGCAAGTGGGAGTAGAGTGAGGCGGTGAACAAAGAAGTCAAGAGAGGCAAGTGGGAGTGAGAGGCGGTGAAGTAAGCAAGTGGGAGTGAGAGAGGGGATATTATGGAAGATATTTTGGGTGATATTTTGGGAGATATTTTGGTGATATTTTGAGAGATATTAAAGTGATATTTTGGGAGATATTAAAGTGATATTTTACATGTGGTAAAAGCCACATATATTATAACACTCCCCCTTGGATTTATACCACATGTATTAATCTTCTAGGGAAAAACTCAATGAGATAAAAACTAAATAAAATATATACAATAATCTCCTGGATCTAATGGGGTTGGACATTACAAACTATCTCATTAAAAACCTTGTCAGGAAAACCCAGTGGGATAAAACCTGATCGAAGGGAAAAAGAGTATAGTGTACATATGCCCATTTAAAACTTTGCTCCCCCTGATTGAACGCTCCCCCTCATAAAACTTCAGTATTTAATCTCGTAATTTAGAAAGTCGACGCATGCCTATTCCATATACCAGCTTCTCAAAAGTTGATGTAGGCAATGATTTGGTAAACAGATCTGCAAGATTGTCTGTAGACCGTATTTGCTTAACATCAATTTGTCGGCTCTGCTGAAGCTCATGAGTATAGAAGAATTTAGGAGAAATATGTTTGGTTCTGTCTCCTTTGATATACCCTCCTCTAATTTGAGCAATGCAAGCAGCATTATCTTCAAATATCTGTGTTGGCATTTCTGTAGATAACGAAAATCCACAGGTATTCTGAATATGATGAATAACTGACCTTAACCAAACACATTCTCGACTGGCTTCGTGAAGTGCGATGATTTCAGAATGGTTAGATGATGTAGCAACCATAGTCTGTTTTGTGGAACGCCAGGATATTGCTGTGCCATTATATGTAAAAACATATCCCGTCTGTGAACGAGCTTTGTGGGGATCAGACAGGTACCCGGCATCAGCATAACCAAGTAAACCTGAAAAATTGTTAGACTTTGTATAAAATAATCCTAAATCTTTCGTTCCACTAAGGTAACGAAAAAGATGTTTGATTCCATTCCAATGCCTCCGAGTTGGTGCTGAGCTAAATCTAGCCAGTACATTCACAGAGAATGCAATATCTGGTCTAGTACACTGAGCCAGATATAATAATGCACCAATAGCATTAAGATATGGTACCTCAGTACCAAGTATCTTTTCATCATTTTCTTTTGGACGGAATGGATCCTTTTTAGGATCAAGAGTTCTAACAACCATAGGAGTACTTAATGGATGAGCATTATCCATATGAAATCTCTTTAAAATCTTTTCAATATATGCTGATTGATGTATGAGTATTCCATTTGATTTATGTTCGATCTCGAGGCCGAGACAATATTTTGTCTTTCCCAGATCTTTCATTTCGAATTCCCTTTTTAAATATTCAGCAGTTTTTAGAAGCTCTCCAGGAGTTCCAATTAAATTCATATCATCAACATAAACTGCTATGATAGCAAATCCAGATTCTGATTTATTAATGAAAACACATGGACATATAGGATTATTAATATATCCTTCTTTTATCAGATATTCACTGAGACGGTTGTACCACATCCGTCCAGATTGTTTTAACCCATACAAGGATCTTTGTAATTTTATCGAATACAAATTACGAGATCTTGAGTTACATGATTCTGGCATTTTAAACCCTTCAGGGATTTTCATGTAAATATCTGAATCCAGTGAACCATATAGATAAGCTGTCACTACGTCCATTAGACGCATTTCAAGTCTTTCCAAGACAGCCATGCTTATCAGAAATCGAAACGTAATTGTATCCATCACTGGTGAATACGTTTCATCGAAATCGATTCCAGGTCTCTGCGAGAAACCCTGTGCTACGAGTCGTGCCTTATATCTCACGATCTCGTTTTTCTCATTACGTTTCCGTATAAAAACCCATTTGTACCCAACAGGTTTGACGTTTTCAGGCGTCTGGATTATAGATCCAAATACTTCACGTTTGGCTAATGAAGTCAATTCTGTTTGAATTGCTTCTTTCCATTTAGGCCAATCAGACCTCTGCCTACAATCATTGAGATTATAAGGTTCATAATCATCATTTATAATATCAGTTGCCACTGTGTATGAGAATATATCATCAATGATTGTTTTTTCACGATTCCACAATTCTCTTGTATAATTTATAGAAATTTCCTCATTTCTATATTCTTGTATCTCTTCAGAGATTCCTTCCCCTACAGGGGATTTTGTCACCCTAGTAACTTGTGTCCCTGAAGGGACATTTAACTCTTCTGGAGTTAACTTAGAGAGAGTGGATTTATTTATTTTCCTTTTCCGAGGAACATTATCTTTGGAACCAAACGGTCTACCACGCTTCTGGCGTGCAAAAAATGATTCTTTTGCTATTATTTGTTGAGAATGTTTTTCTGGAACAATTACCCGTGCTGGTACATTAACAGCAGGGATGTATGATTTTGTTACTTTAGTAGCATCTGTAAATGCATCTGGTAACTGATTCGCTATTGCCTGAAGATGTACTATCTTACGTACTTCATTCTCACATTGAGATGTGTATGGGTCTAAATGAATTAGACTTGGAACTTTCCAGGAAAGTTCCCGCTTCTCTTCAGAAGAAGTTTTTCTCTCCCCTAATGATGGGAAATTTGTTTCATCAAAATGACAATCTGCAAACCGTGCTGTGAAAAGATCACCAGTCAAAGGTTCCAGATATCTAATAATTGATGGTGAATCAAAACCAACATATATTCCCAAACGCCTTTGGGGTCCCATTTTAGTTCTTTTCGTTGGTACAATTGGGACATATACCGCACACCCAAATGTACGTAAATGAGATATATTCGGTTGATGACCAAGTACAAGCTGTACTGGTGAATACTGATGATAAGCAGTGGGCCGAAGCCGGATTAATGCAGCAGCATGTAAAACCGCATGTCCCCATACAGAAATCGGTAATTGCGTTCGTAATAATAAAGTCCTTGCAATTATCTGGACACGTTTAATAAGTGATTCTGCCAATCCATTTTGAGTATGAACATGTGGAACTGGATGTTCAACATCAATCCCAGCCACTTTACAATATTCATCAAATGTTTTGGAAGTAAATTCACCAGCATTATCAAGGCGAATGGACTTAATTGAGTAATCGGGAAAATGAGCCCGAAGCCTGATAATCTGTGCAAGTAATCTTGCAAAAGCAACATTACGTGTTGATAATAAACATACATGTGACCATCTGACAGATGCGTCAACTAGAACCATAAAATAACGAAATGGTCCACTTGGTGGATTAATGGGTCCACATATATCCCCTTGAATTCTTTGTAAAAATGATGGGGATTCAAGACCAACTTTAGAAAAAGATGGTTTTATTATTAATTTCCCTTGGGAACATGCAGTACATAAATTTTCATGGGATAAAAGAATCTTCTGGTTCTTTAATGGATGCCCATGAGAATTCTCAATGATTCTACGCATCATTGTAGATCCTGGGTGACCGAGACGGTCATGCCAGATTACGAACATTTTTGGATCTGAGAACTTTTGATTCATAACTGCATAAATTTCAACACTTTTGATAATAGTGTAATATAATCCAGAAGATAAAGCACGCAGCTTTTCTACAATGAGTTTCTGGCCTGAATTATGAGAAGTTATGTATAGATATTCAACATTCTCTTTACTCATGGTTTCAATGTGATATCCATTCCTTCGAATATCTTTGAAACTGAGCAGATTCCTTCTGGATCTGCTTGAATATAATGCATCATCGATGCATAATTCAGTATTGTTTGATAACAATATCATGGCTCTTCCAGAGCCTTCTATCAGGTCCATTGGACCTGATACAGTATTAACATTTGCTCTGAGCAAAGTTAAATTCATGAAGTATTTCTGACTCCGTAGAATTGTATGAGTTGTTGCACTGTCGGCTAAACATATATCTCCTGCTTCTAGCTTTTCAATAACCCCCAATTTATCGTTTAGATTCATTTTGTTTGCTTCATAAAGAAAAGAAAAATAAAATGTGTATCAGACAAAGTGATTCAAAAAGTATATATTACATTGAGAAATATTTTACATAAACAAAATAGCAAAATAATACTACTGAGGTAGTATTTAATTGGTATGGACATTCCCATCACCAATTGAAGCAAAAAACAAAATAATACTACTGAAGTAGTATTTAATTGGTATGGGCATTCCCATCACCAATTGAAGCAGTCGGCTTGTCCTTTGGATCATCAAAGAAGTCTGTCACATTGAGATGTGTAATATCCATAGGATATGAATCTTCAATGAAATGTGTCTCGGGTTTCTTCCCCTTTTCTTTGATTGATGTTTGATAAAGCTCAACAAGATGTTTAGGTGTGCTGCATTCATTTGACCAATGATTGTAACAACCACACCTATAACAAACACCATCTTTTGCATTTGGTCTATTCTGAACAGCTTTTCCTTTGTATTCACTTGGTCAGGAATAACCGCGTCCTCTTCTGGAACTGCGTCCATAACCCCGACCCGGATTACGACCCGAATTACGACCATTACCACGGCCACGATCCGTGTTACGACCATAGCCACGTCTATGATCTGGATTATAATTATTACCACGATTACGACCACGACCACGGTTACGACCACGACCATGGTATCCGACGGTATTAGCATTCACTTCTGGGAATGTTTTTGAACCAGTCGGGTGTGTTTCGTGATTTTTAATCAGTAGCTCATTATTCTTTTCTGCTACTAATAGGCACGAGATCAATTCTGAATACTTTGAGAATCTACGTTCTCGATATTGCTGTTGCAATATTATATTCGAGGCATGAAAAGTTGTGAATGTTTTTTCTAACATTTCCTTTTCAGATACCTCCTCACCACACAATTTCAACATTGTGGTGATCCTGAACAAATCAGAATTATAATCAGAGACTGATTTGTGGTCTTGGAACCGTAAATTCAGCCATTCGTACCTTGCAATTGGTAACGTAACATTCTGCTGATGATCATAGCGATCTTTTAGCTCCCGCCACAGATCTTCAGGTTCTGTGACGGTAAGGTATTGAGCCTTCAAATCCTCATGTAGATGATGACGGATTATGACCATAGCTGTAGATCTATCCTGTTCATTAGCCTGGCTATCATCAATGGTGTAGTATAGGCCCTGGGATTTTAAGTATAATCCGGCATCAATAACCCAAGACATATAGTTGTCTCCCGATACTTTGAGTGCATCGAACTTCAAATTTGCAAGTTTGGACATGCTTACAGCTTCTTTTTTCTGTAAATTAAATTGTGAACTTTAATTTAGTGTGAATATAATTAAAGAGTATATTAAACAATTCCAGAACGGTATATATGTCCTGTAAATAACGGTTCCAGGACGGTATATATGTCCTGTAAATAACGGTTCCAGAACGGTATATATGTTCTGTAAATAACAGTTCCAGGACGGTATATATGTCCTGTAAATAACGGTTCCAGAACGGTATATATGTTCTGTAAATAACAGTTCCAGGACGGTATATATGTCCTGTAAATAACGGTTCCAGGACGGTATATATGTCCTGTAAATAACAGTTCCAGAACGGTATATATGTCCTGTAAAATCACTTCCAGGAGGCTGAGCTCACCTGCTATGTGCATAATAATTAAAAACCAGAACTATATATATATGTTTCGTTAACGGCACAGCCATTTTGTATACGAAATATATACAGATCCAGAATATTGAGATTTTAGAGAAATTAAATTCAGGACTATATATATATGTTTCGTTTAACGGCACATCCATTTTGTATACGAAATATATACAGATCCAGAATATTGAGATTTAGAGAAATTAAATTCAGGACTATATATATATGTTTCGTTTAACGGCACATCCATTTTGTATACGAAATATATACAGATCCAGAATATTGAGATTTTAGAGAAATTAAATTCAGGACTATATATATATGTTTCGTTTAACGGCACAGCCATTTTGTATACGAAATATATACAGATCCAGAATATTGAGATTTAGAGAAATTAAATTCAGGACTATATATATATGTTTCGTTTAACGGCACAGCCATTTTGTATACGAAATATATACAGATCCAGAATATTGAGATTTAGAGAAATTAAATTCAGGACTATATATATATGTTTCGTTTAACGGCACAGCCATTTTGTATACGAAATATATATAGATCCAGAATATTGGGATGTAATTAAATCACCCATCAGGGATCCTTTTTATTTACATGCAATCGTGCTGATAACGTGTTGTAAAATAAAAGAGTACAATGGTTAATAAATAATTGAGAGAGAGAGATGAGAGAATAATTAACAAGAGAGAGAGAGAGAAACGAGAGAGAGAGAGCATTACATTTTATTGATTTTTCCAGTAGTCTTTACAAGTCACATTGAAGAACATATATATAGGCAATGATGAATTAAAGAGAGGCAAGTGGGAGTAGAGTGAGGCGGTGAACAAAGAAGTCAAGAGAGGCAAGTGGGAGTGAGAGGCGGTGAAGTAAGCAAGTGGGAGTGAGAGAGGGGATATTATGGAAGATATTTTGGGTGATATTTTGGGAGATATTTTGGTGATATTTTGAGAGATATTAAAGTGATATTTTGGGAGATATTAAAGTGATATTTTACATGTGGTAAAAGCCACATATATTATAACAAATTTTTATTTATTTTATTTTTTTCTCAAGTTATTAATACCTTAGCAAGATCATTGCAAATTTTCAAATGTGATTTACGATCATATATTAAGGGTCCTATATATGTGCATGTCTTTAGGGCTTTGGGAGGCACGTCATATATATCAAGGGTCTTATGTGTCTTTAGTGAACGTAACATTCTAAATAAAAACAAAATTTATTATTCTCCACTACAAGAAAAATAGTCTAAGACGATATTCAATTAGCAACATACATCAGGTAAATATTGTCAAAAATCACATATCGCAACGTGCGAAAAATG
Organism: Acer campestre; assembly: GCA_954870605.1. Lineage (NCBI taxonomy): Eukaryota > Viridiplantae > Streptophyta > Magnoliopsida > Sapindales > Sapindaceae > Acer > Acer campestre. The sequence goes on along the minus strand of OX940811.1, from coordinate 31,986,480 downwards.
CATGTTGTCGAAGTGATTTTCAACAACACACATGCGTAAGTAGTCAATAATGGGAGACATATTGCAACGTATAACTGATGAATGTTGCGAAAGGTTACGTATTACAACACACAATGCGAGTTGTTAAAAAATCACAATATATGACAACACACATTTTATGCAAGCTGTTAAACGACTTGTCTTTCGCAATACACAAGTTTACATGTTGTTAAACTATTAGTATTTTGCAACACGCAAATTTGCATGTTGTTAAATTTCTTACATTTCGCAACATACAAACTTGTATATTGTTAAATGTCTTGAGTTTCGTAACACGCAAACTTGCATGTTGCTAAATTTCCTACATTTCACAACACGCAATCTGCATGTTGTTTAAAATGGTTTATCTTCCGCAACGAGCAACTTTGCTTGTTGTTAAAAATGTGTTTTTCGCAACACATACTTACTTATGTTGTTAAAAGTAACATATTCTGCAACACATCAATCTTATTGTTGTCATAGACTTATCTTTAACAATATACTTTGTTTTAATGTTGTCAAAACTCGAAGTTTTTACAACTAGATTATGCATGTTGTTAAAAATAACCAAATATTCATTTTCAAAATATGGTGTTTTAATGCTCATTATTTTTTTATACTAATTAATTTAATCTAAATAGATAAAAATTTAATATTTGATCTTTTTATTTATATTATTAAAAGATGTTTACTGTAGCAATATAGACAGATATATAGGAATAGCTTAATTATTAGGGTGGTTACGTTACATTAAAAAACTTAAAATTTTGACTAAAATTTATTATTTAAATATTAAGTTATTTATTTTCATTCAATTCAGCAATAGAAATCTATTATATATAAATAATATATTATTAAATTAAATAATATATAATTATATATATAATATACTTTTATATTTTAT